>CM026204.1:27959131-28311631 GCA_014839995.1 Xenentodon cancila | reverse complement strand
CATTGTTTTCATGGGACCACTTCAGCGTCTGGCATTTGCATTTGAATATGAATCGCCATATATTCTGCTGATACTTGGCTCCAGTGGTAACCAATTATTTTCAGGATGAAACCCTTCGTGCAGTGGTGCAGCCCAGGTCTCTGAGTTAATGCAAGCTGTAACCATCATACCAACTCACCCCACTAATTAATTATTGTCACTGTAGGGCCAGGCCTTGTACTTTCAGTGAATATAAGCAGTTTTCAGGGTAGTCCCCAAAGTAAAAGGAATTGTGCATGAAAATGCCAGCCACGTGCAGGGGTGCACAAAGCCTTGTACTCTGCTGCAGCTTGTAAAATTAGATGCGCTTAGCATGTTTCTTGGCTCCAGGCTCTGCCCATCTTTGGATAATTTTACCAGAGAATATGAAAAAGTAGGGCTATAAACAAAGAATTTGTTTAGTGAGTGCTCATTAAATTCCCTTAGACTCTAAGATGTAGCACCTAAGAGTCACTTGTTTGTTAATTCCGTGTGATTCAACTCCTCCTACCTGTTATTATTGGAATCAATAGGCCGAATCCCAGAGCAGTGAAGTAATTTACATCAGAGGGAATCTTGACATGCCACGGCTTTTTGTTTTTGTTGTTTTCTTCTCCAAAAGTTGAAACAATTGAAACATTTGTGATGTTCCTTGGGTCAAACGACAGAGATGCAGTACAAAAGCTCCCTTTTCCACCACATCTGTTCTGCTCTGTTCACAGCAGCTAGAGTTAGGGGGCGGAGTCACCACTGGACGCCCCCCTCGCCCTTCACAAGGTGGCCCTCACTGAGTTCAGTGGAGCAGCTTTGTGCCACTTTGTGCCACTTCAGATGTAAAAACAGATGCAGCAGTATGTGACGCTGGGGGAAGATGCGCCCAGCCCGGTCTAAGTGTGTGACGTCACAAAACCCTGCAAATGTGGAAAGTTCACTGAAGGACGTGACATCAGTCCCAGACAACCGAAACAATGTTATGGTTGCATTATTTCAAAGTTTGTTGGTTGCTAGCGACTTTAAAAACACACATAACTGGTCTCAAGCACAGAATAAGTTTATTTGTTTTCCCATAATGTCGCCTTTAGGTAAGAAGAGTTCATTGGTTTTCTCTTCTTCCCCGTAGAAATTCAGTATTCATTCCACCAAAATGGTAATAAACTAAGATGCTACTGAAATGAATGGTTTTATTTTCTCTGAATGCAATTTCATGTATATGACGATTATGACGCTCCATTAAAAATGTTTGTATTATACTGGTGTCCATATCTGACAGTCAATATTCATACTCTTTTCTAGCTTGGTGAAAACTATTTCATTTAAGAATTTTAAAGTTTCCTTAACAGGAAACTTGTTCTCAGAAACACGGCACAAGACCTGTGACCTGTTTATACTGCATTTGCTCCTCTTCATCGTTCTGCACAGTAGCTTTTCTTTACTAGACTATATAATGATGTCTACAGGGACATTTCTTTGACAGAAGAAAGACAAAGGATATAAATAAAATACAGGAAAAAAGGCACTGCAGTCTTGCAGTGAAGTTATGTCGGTGGTGTATGTATCAAATCTGTTGGATTTCAAGGGAAAGACATTACACGATTGTCAAATCTGAATTAGATCTCATTTGTATATTAGTATTGTTCAGTGCCCTGATTTGGGTTTAAAAGATTAAAAACAAAATTTAGGGTGTCAGCTCAACCAAAGTATTAAAAGTACTAATGTTGGCTGTCTGAGCAAACATTTGGCTGGTAGTTTAACAAATGAGGGGAACCGTTTAAATTTTATAGCTGATAGTTGCATCACCTCTGTTGCCATCTATCAAGTAATACATGTAAAGGATTTTATTTTGTGATAAATTCAACATGAGCCCGAGGTGCTGTCAAAAATGTAAGTAAAAGAAAGATGCAGTGGTTTGAAAATATCCTAAATCTATATTTTATTCACAATAGAACATAGAAATTATATCTAAAAGTTTAAACTTAGTAAATATACATCTTAAAAAAAAATATTTTGAAGTCAATGGCAGCAACAGAAGCTCAACAGCTGAATGATGTTTTTCTCTCCAGCATCTCTACTTATATAAGTTAATCCACGCCTGAAACCTTTAAGAAGCCAGTTGCTTTTGAGAGTTCTGGGAAAGGAATGCTGTCCTCTTCCTGGCTCCTGCATTCCTGGTCTACTTTTTATTTCATGATGGGCTGGATGTCTTCAGTTGGTGAAAGAGTCTGGATTACCTTTCAGACCAGTTCAGCACCTGGACTCTTCTGCTACGCAGTCATGATTCGGTAATGATTCAGTATGTGGTTTGGCAACGTCTTTCCTGAAAAACAAGCTGTCTGCACGGGGGCAAATCCTGCTCTGATGTAAACATCTTTCAGCATTGACGTTTCCTCTCCAGATGTACAAGCTGCCAATTGCATAGGCACGAACGCACCCGGAACCATCAGAGACGCAGGATTTTAAACCGACAAACTGCGTTGTTTCTCTCACTTTTACTCTGGAGGACATGACATCTATGCTTTCCAAAAAGAATTTCCAATTTCAGGTCACCAGAACACAAAACTGTTTTCCACTTTGCCACGGTTCATTTTAAAATTAACGTTGGTCCAGGAAAACTGTGCACTTCTGGATCATGTTCACAGATGTTTAACCTGTATTTGTGGATGGTACGGGCATGTTTTTTTAGATTCGATTCCCTGTAGTGTTTGAGTCCGTGCCCCAATTTCCATTTCTTATGGACCTCCAATATTGATTTTCAATCCCTGTCTTGTGTTCAGAGGTTTGTCCAGTTTCCCTGAATATTTGACAATATTAAATACCATAGATGAGATATTCAAGTTCCTTGCTGAGGAATTTTACTCTGAAATTCACAGCGTCTCCTCAGCTGTAGCAGGCGAACGCCTGACAATCCTAAATTAATTCGCTAATTTTTCAAAGGATGTACAAATACTAACAGTCTCAACTTCCTTCCAGTTTTTATCTATTTTGCATATACACTTTTTTAATTTTACAGTGTTATGTTTCTTTAAATTTCAGTCACATTGCTCCAGATTTGTTTTAATTCTACCTTTAAACGTTCTCTCCCACTTGACCACTACCATGCTTCAAGTGTAAACTTTATGACACCAGAAGCAAGCAAACATGTTTGGAGTAAACTGTGCCAAATCCTTTTCATAAAGTCAGACCAATAAAATACCATCTCCCCCTCAGATTTGGGCTTGTTTCAAATGAAAGTTCATTAAGCACATAGGCCTACAGGTGATTTCTGTAATGTCATACTTTTATGTGAAATCCATTTCAATCCAACAGTACAGCTAACTATGTACAGCATTTTCTAAATATTTAACCTATTTTTGATACTTAAACGTTTTGACCATAGCCACTGTCTAAAAATACTCTCCAAAAGGATTAAAAGTCTTTAAACGGGAGTCGCCCCACCCACCCCCAAAGGAGAGGACGGGATGGTGGCTACAGACGTATTCTTGGCGGGAAACAGATTTGTCACATTAAGTTTAAAAGGAGGCAAAAGTAGCACAACTTTTAACAAGCAGGCAGCGCTTTCTGTTGCCGCTGCTCCCAATTGGATTTGCATGAATTATAATTCTAATTAATCATAAGAGTGCCTGTAAGTTATTGCCAAGACTTGCACAACAACGCTCTTAGGTGCAAACACAGGTCTCCAATAAATGACATCTTCCGAGGGAGCACTTTGAAGCTTGAAAACGGTACACTTGTCAATTAGTTCTGATAAAAGGGTCTCTGAGTTTCCGAGGTCGCATGTCCTCTTACTCAAAGGATCATGTTGTCCTCAACATTCGAAAATGTGACGGTTGCAAACACTGGAAACACAAAGGTTTTACCTCAGAGACCACGCAAATGCTCCACCCACACGATCACACAAACAGCAGCACACACGCCACTTCAGCTGGATGAAAGTTTTACGGCATCTTCACAAAAGTTCACCCATAACTTCTACGTTCCACTGTCTGCACATTTCTTTATGGCGCAAGACGACAGGACAGCCGAAGGGCCGTCAGCTGCTTCATTAAGGATCTCAGCATATCCAATTACTGACTTACAACTGTTTGGTTAAGGGACAGAAAGCTTGAGAGAACCATAAAATGAGAGAAAGGAAGTGGCATTCAGAGAATTAAAGGCAAAGGGCAAAGAAAGCAGAGATGAGAAAACAAAATGAAAAAAAACATAGATGCCCATAAAGAGAAAGAACCTCTTTTAAAATCCTTTTTTATACATACATAAATGTCTTTAGATAATTTGAGCAATCTTGGTGCAGTAATTAATATCACAGCGTTCAGAACTCAGTGTTAATTAAATATGTGGTTTCACAGTGTTTGTGGGATGATAACATCACTTTTACTGTATTGTTGCCTCTGGTTTACTGAAGGCTTCATCCCGCCCACATGCATTTCAAAGATAAAGAGTCAGGATATTCACTGCTCTCTGCTGGCTCAGTTAACGATCTGGCAGTGGAATAATAAAAATAAAAAGGTCATATGAATATAACTAAACAAAGAAGAAGTTTTCGTCTCAATTAATTTATTACTTTCTGAGATGAACAAACACAGAAGGTGTAATAGTTTTCAGTCAGGTTACAGAGCTTTCCTCAGCACTGAGGGGCCTCCAAATATTATAAAACAAACTGAACAAACATTTTAACCCCAATCAATCAACCACAGGATTGTTGAGGAGTCGGTCCGATACCATACGGGCATGAGCTGACTGTTTCTACCCCAGCTGATCTAAAAAAAGGCAAATGAAGAGCAAGTGTGGCAGCTGGTTGGAAGACACCAACTTTACTTCAGAAGCCACAATCCACCCACTGCAGCATTGCTTAATTCACATAAACCTATGATGCCATTTGCCTGTTTTTGGAATAACCAGGATTGGATGGAGTCAGCAGTCGGGCTTAAAAAATCGGTCTTCAGGAACCTACATGCGACATCACAGAGAGGTTCCTCTACTTGAACCTCATCAGTCTGAGGAAAGATGTCAGCCACTGGCAGCTTGTTCACGATGCATCTTTCTAATCTAATACAGAGATCTAAGAAAGAACATCTTATAGACTTGTTAAAATGTTAGGCCAGCTTTTCATATTTAAAAAAAAGATTGACCTATTCAAAGTAAATAATTTTAATTTTAGTATAATGTTGGTATTAAGATATTCTGCTGGCTGAAATGGTTATATAATTTCCTATTTTCCTATTAATCCATGTATTTTTCTTGTTTGCCCATGTTAATGTTGCACTTCAAAAAAAAAATCTGATTTATCGTCAGTTAATGAACTTTGTTAAAGCTTGACTAGTTAGTCATTTAGGTGGGTGGGCGTGTCTGCATTTTAAACTGGTTCTCCACCACCAGCTCTCACAATAGATATGTAAAAACAATAATCTTCTGTTGAGATTAAAACATTTTCTGTTAGTCGTCATGCTGCTGATAACAATAACTCCACTTAGTATGTTTTTTTAATAGCGTTAGAGGTAAAGCGATGGTCTTATTTCTGGTAGTAGTAAAATGCAAAATGTCAGGACTTCCCGTGTTGTGCCAAGTACAAGGAAATATAGAATTAAAAGGACATACTTTTGTAGTAATTATTGTAAACTTCATTTCAGAGTGTTTTGTTTACAGTTTTAAAGCTTATTCTTCATTAACCTTCTCACACAATATTTAATTTAACTTCCATCTAACTTTCATTAATTATCATATTTAAAGTTAAACAGAACCAGCTGCAAATCTTTTCCTCCAGGAATTGCAACTTTTGAAAAGAATTCTCTCCTCGTAATTGACCTGCCCCCTCCTCTTTCTAGACATCATATATTGGATTCTTAATTGTAATCTCTGGTTTATCTATGATGTCTGCTTGTGTTGCAGTGTCTCTTGTTTCACAACAAAGACAGACTTGGCTTAATATTGATGTTGGCAGGTCAAAGTTGGAAGATAAATCATCAGAAATGTTTTCTACATCAGGTACGGGTTACAAGTAACCAAGCTCAACAGTACCAACCTGTGCAGACTTGAAGAACGTTAGTAGTTATAGGTAGTGGGGGGACAAGGCCACGAATGGCCTTGAAAGTAAATAGCAGAATCTTGTATTCAATGTGCAATTTGATCGGAAGCAAGTGAAGACGCTGTGAGACAGGAGTGATGTGATTGATGGAGGGTGTCCTCGTGATAATGCGGGCAGCTGAGTTTTGGACTTGTTGAAATGTGATGATGGATTCGAGAGGAAGACCAAAGAGGAGGGAGTGATGGTAGTCAAGACGAGAAGTAACTAGAGCATGAGACAAAGCAGCAACATCTGTAGGTGAAAGCAACAGGCGTAGACGGTTGATATATTAAAGGTGAAAGTAAGCAGAGCAGGTAATGTTATTGACATGTGATGTAATTGAGAGAGTTGCTGTCAAGGATGACACCCAGGCTCTCGGCCTGTGAGGAAGGAGAAACCGTTGTATTATCAACTGTGACTGAAAAGCTTTCAAATTTTGTAAGAGTAAATTTAGAAGCGATAAATAGAACCTCAGTTTTTTCACAGAGTTTTAAGAAATTGCATGAAAACCACGATTTAAGATCTTTGACACAGTCAATGACAGAGGTGGTGAAAGAGATGAAGAGGGTTTGGTGGATACACAGAGCTAGGTGTCATCAGCATAAGAGTGGAAGTTGATGTTAAATCTATGAAAGATATGGTCAAGAGGGAGTAAATAAATATTAAAAAGAAGCGGACCAAGAACAGAACCCTGGGGAACACCTGTGCTTACTGCACAGGTGTTCCCCAGGGACCCCACAATACATGTTTCATCTGTATGACCTGTGTGTGGCCAGAAAGGTAGGATTTAAACCAGTTCAGGGATGTGTCGTTTATTTTGGTAGATGAAGTGTTTGAACTGTAGAAGGAAACTGTAAAAATTACTTAAATTTGTATTCAGTCTTCTGTTGGTCTGCTTGGTCCATAACTACTCGTTTTAAAAGTATGCTGGCATGAGTCAACTTTCGTGAATGGTGAAGTTCAACAGTTACTTCTGGTAACCCTTAACATGATTACAGTGCACCATGTAGCAGATGCAGACATCCCTGAAATTTCAAACAGCACTTCTCCACCCACACTCTCAATATTTGCTAATCTAGATGGGCTATTTTTCTAATCTACATGCTTTAAAACGTAATTTCTTGTTAACTATAAAACTATACAAATAATGTATCAATTACATAATAATTTGCTTCGTCGCTGTATTCAGAAGCTGTTTGAAATCAGGAGTCAGTATGAAGTCAGGATAGTTCAAAAAAATGGAAACAAATGTAAGAACAAACTTAAAGAACAGATCAGGTTTATTGATTAACGGAGTGAACTTGTGGAACAACCGTGAGAATGAATGTGTGAAGTTCACATCTTACATTTAAAAACATATTTAAGAATAATATATTAATTAGACAGAAGACTCAGTTATGACTATTTAGTTTTAATGAAGGTTTGGAAACTCAAATTCAGGTTTTTGTTATATTTAGTCATTTTAATGTTAATTTTTTTTGTAATTCTTAGCTTTCTCTTGTTTTCTATAAAGGGTTGGCAAAAAAGCTTTTGCTTCAACTTGCAATTTCAGCAATTGTCAGCATTTTTTCAGCACTTTTCTTGTTACGATTTCTTTGTCATTTGTATGTCTGTACAGCGCCTACTGAATAAAATAAATAAATAAAACTAAAAGTTAAACTAAACTAAAAACAGTGAACTCATAAGCAGAAATTCAAACAACACAACATTTGAAGAATAATGCAATTCCTTTTTAATGGGATGCATTAGTGACTAAAAACTGCTGAATGTATTGACATTCATCGTTTACAGAGGAACTGATGTTCTCCCTTCTGTCCACTGTAGCTTTTAAATGTGGTTCTTTATTCATCCTCAAAAACATTTCCCCCCAAAGCCTTAAATTCTAATCAAAACCCAGTATTTCATTAGAATTTGTCCAGTTTAGCTGTATTCTTGCACAGCAGCATCCACAGGTTAATGTGGTGACTGGAGCCAGAAGTGAGCGCTCGAATGCTGGCAGCGCATTTGCAACCCAACTTGGCACCGAGCCCGGCGCTGGCAGAGTGCCGTAGCTGGCCCGGACAACAGAGAAATGTAATCCAGATACCCAGAGAACACAGAGCAGCTCGACTTCACATCACCTGCAGGCATGCACAAAAGAGCACAGTCCTATTCACTCAGCTACTTTTCTTATTTCCAAATTCTTTTAACACAGTGAAGCAGGATCAGAGCAGAACATCGCACGAGCAAATAAAGGTATCGTGGAGGAAGTAGCTCGTTGTTGACGCAGATATTGTATTAGACAGAAATGCCCTTGAAAATAAATCCTGTTTCCAATTAAGTTATTTTACATTTTTGAAAATGATCTATTCATTTCTATTAAATATCCCCTGTAGATATTTGTTTTCTTTTTTGCCACTTTTACATCTTACAAACGTTTATTATAGCTACCTTCACCACTGTTTCTAGACATGCTTGAAGCCTTCTTGGTTCTGAAACTGTGATCCTACATACATACAAGGCCAATATTTTATATCAGTGCTCAGCTGTGTCAACTGTCTCAACTCGTGTTTAAAAGAAAAAAAAAATACCTCGACTGAAAACCAAATGTCCACCTATACTCTATTTGTGTGGTATTAAAATGATCTGGAGACCTGCAGTAATTTGTAATAATTACGGATTTTAATCCAGTTCTTAATGTACCACGTCTCTGATTTGTAAAGGAAAAGTGAATTATCTACCCTATTTCAGCAAACACGAGGTCTTGACATAACTTCAGTCCTGTCCAATGAACATGTAAGTAAACAAGGGATGCGTTGGCGTCGTCGACATTTCTGCCTCTTTCTCGGTGTAATTGTGGCACATCTGGTACATATTGTGATATTATATTACAGCTTTAGCCTACATCCACCACATATGGTGTAAGAATCTGACATTTTTGCATGATAAAGAAATTAAACATTAAGCTCCTCATGAGGGAAATAAAGTTAAGATCAGCAGCAGAACGATGATGAGATGAAGACGTGTGGCTGCATCGCGCAGTAAGAAGCACCCTCAAAACCTCTGACAGCACAAAAGCTCTAGATGTCAACGAGAGCGCCGGTTACATTTACCTCTAAGTTTACCGTTACCGAGGCAACTTAAGCACGTAGGCTAATGTGCCATAGTTCTGAGTTCACTCATCAAAATGTGACGTGTAGTCGCTGAAATCTAACTGCTCAGACACTCAACTCAATATTCAGAGCTTATATAAAAAACAAGGTTATTGCTTAATAAAAGTTCTGGAATCAGTGTCAGTAAATTTCTAATAAAACGGACTTTGCTTATCCAGCACAAACACGCTGAACTAAATACAAATGTCAGGATGTAATTTTAGAGTTTCTGCAGGTGCAGAGATGATTTCAGTCCAGTGCGAATAGTTCGCATCCCAAATGTTTTGTTTGTAATAAAGTCACATTTTTAAGAGCAGAGATGCTGAAGGTTGATCCTGGCTGACATTGGAATGCAAATACTTGGCATTTAATATCAAATTTTGTGAATATTCTTTGAACAATATTTACAGTCAATCTTTACACATATCCTTACTTTGAGAGTATGTTCAATAAGATCAGGGTCGGTGGCTGCCACAGCCTGTACACCGTGTACCGTATACCTTTTATTTTCCTTATGCGTCTACTTTTTCCCCATGCTATATTTTGTGTTGAGTCCTTTTATAACCAAGCTGCCCTCATTACACTCAAATTCATTTTACTGTTGACCTTCTGTTCTTCCCTCATACATATGTAATGAGGCAGAACTCAAAAACCTAATAAACCTGACAAACAGTTTCTTTCAATCTTGCCCCATTTTTACATTTAATAATTTTTATCTATTTATCCCACATGTAAGGCAGTAAAGCCATATTAATAATAAAAGTCCCTCCTGTCTTTTTCTATGATTCTCAGGAAGATTAAATCTACATAAAAGAACAAAAACACAACCTTCAGCATCACAACTCTGCCTGCCTGTGTTCCTCATCTTTAAAGTCAAGCTCCAGCTGAGACTGATGCCTTCTTATTTTGGCATACAAACAACCTGCTTGTCCCCCGTCTCAGGCTCTCGCTTCTTCATCCCTTGAATTGTTGGCAGATTGCTGAATAATGGAGGGGCTCAGTGTAGTAGCATGTATGTGGGGGAGAGTCATCACACTGAAGCTTACATCGTGTGTATGTTATGTTTGTAGTAGATGGTGATTGTAATTGTAGAGTCCATGCCGGAGGGTTGTCCTGGAGCTACACTCTGGTGACTTTAATGTTGCCAAATAACTCACACACACACACACACACACACACACACACACACACACACACACACACACACACACACACACACACACACACACACACACACACACACACACACACCAAAAAATAAATAAAAATAGTTGTACGGAGGAAGCCAATCCTCCCAAGATCAATAATACATTATTACAGTGTAGAATTAACACCGAAGCATACACTCCAAACAAAAGGCTAGACAATGTCCAAGGATAACATTTCTGTCATTCAATGTCAGCAATTTAAATCTACAACCAACCAAAGAAATGAAAATAATTGCACACCCGTCCTTGAATCACCGCCTTATTGTGGTGGAGTAGTTTGTGTGAACAATTCCAGGAGTGATGTTCTCCACGTTAATTGGCTCTGATAGGGTTTCCGTAGGCCAATTAGCCCAGCAGGACAGAGCAGACTAAGAGTGATTTGTTCAGGTCGTATGAAGACTTTAGGTGGTTCTCACACCTAATAGTCCAGTAGACTCGGTACCCATCTCTGGGCTAATGCAGCAGCAGTTAGTTTACAAGCTTCATTGTTCTTTTGAGTTTTTACCAGCAGTTGCGATGTATTTGTTTGGTCCAACTATACTTTCACCTCACTCCGTGTCGTACCAGATACATGTGTTTGTTTGGATTTCTTAACCCACAATGCCCCGCTTTGTAGTCCACTTCCTGCATTTGGTCCACTTGAAGTGGACCGGGGCCTATGTTTTTTGACGGACCTCAGTCTACAAACAGACTTTGAGCAAAAGAACTTTGGTCCATTTAAAGTGGACCAAACAGAACTGGTGGGAATGCAGCTTAGGATTTATTTGATCAGTTCTTAGGGACACCAAAACATCAAGAGTTTGATGTTCTGCACCCGTACTAGTGTCACCAGAGCCCCAACCATGGGGTCTGGCCAGGCTGGGTTTGTCCTCCTGTGGCCTCAGTACATTCATGAGGTGCCATACAGGCTGGATTTGAAGTGTTTTGCTTTGGTGTGCTGAATTTTAGGAGTAGGCCATGAGGCAGACCTAGGACACGCTAGAGAGATTTCATTTCCTGAATGGCCTGGGAATGCCTTGGTGTCATCGTGGAAGAGCTGATGGGGTGGCTGGGGAGAAGGTGGCCCGGGCCCCCCTCCTCAGGCTGCTGCCCTCATGACCTGAACCAGGAAAAATTAAAAAGACAATAGAGGGATGGACAGATAACTACATAGAGGAAAAAGTTTTAAGGCATTGTTAAGAAGAAAAACAGTTTATTTTATTTAAGAAGCATTTAGAGTTCAGCTACTGTCAAGTTCAGAGTTTGACTGCAGACAAGTGACACTTCTGAAAACACAAAAAACAAAAAAGACTTTCCTTCAGTCATTGTTTGGTAGACTTTATGCTTTAAAAACCACTTGATAATAAATAGAAATTCAGCATTTTTATATTCTTGTGTTAAAGTAGACAAAATACCACATTTGAACACATTCTTCTGGGTTATTGGAAAAAGCCTTTTGTCTCCTTGGCAAAACAAAAACATGTTTCAGGTATTAAACCAAGATTATATTTAGAGTAATTTTGTCCATCTGCATGAATTAAAAAAAGTTTCTCTTTCATGACTTTAATATTTTGGCCATAAGACCAGATAGGGATTAGTTGCTGCAACATGTCCCCATATGGCTTCTAGCTAATTAAATCCTCAAAGGCAAACCGCTCTAGCAAACCTCCTGTGTGTATTTTAGTGGCCATCTTTCCACTATTTTGGCAACGATGTCTCCAAAAGACTTCTATAGCTCTATAGACTGTAGTTTCGAATATGAGGTAAAAAGCTGTCATCCAACCAAGACCAAAAAGAGAAAAAATCCAGTTGTATTCCAGAGTGAAGCAGAGTCTGCAAAGTCATTTTAGAAAGCATAAATCAGTCACTGTGGCTCACATGATCTCATAGTTGGCACTCTTCAGTGGTATTTTGAATCTCTCAGTGCGTGTTCAAACATCAGTGAGAGCATCTGCTCGATGAAGATGTCAGACTATGATTGGGAAGATTGAGACTCTTATAAAATAAATCCAGGTCCACGAGTGAGTCACAGGTATTGATCCTAAACTACACAGTTGTTGAGTATGGCCAACATGTTCCCATGACTTCCCACAGTAACACTGGTGGTGCCATCATGTCCCTTTACACGTGGACTACTATATTCAATAGCTGTGGGTAAATGAGTGGCACTCCAGGCTCCGTCTGTCTCCGATTCAAATTTAGGCCTGGAAATGCGTCATTCAGTGAGCTACTCAGATTTACAGGATTCTGTGACATCACAGACCCAGGTCAGAGAGTAATTATTCAGCTGGCACCCAACTCGACATCACACCACATTTGCTTTACCATGGAAATATTTTAAACATGTTTATAAGACATTTAACTGATATCAGGAACTTGTCTTAACTGCTAAAAACAAAACAAGCATACGTTTCCTTTAAGAATCTCAGCCACCAGTGAGTCTTTCAATAATTAAAACAGTTGGTACAGTGGAGCTTTTATCTGATGGTATTAGTACCGCTGAAATAGAAACAAAGCTGAAAGACATATACAGGTAACAGAGCAACACATGCTCCCGTCTAGAAAACATTTTCAGGCCCTGCATCTTTCAGCAAGACGATGACGACCCAGGTACTGCGTCCGTTACAAACGCTAACATTTGGTGAATCTTGAACTGAAAACCCAAACTAAGAGCCAGGACAGTTGACAAGAATGGGCCAACATTCTTCTCCCAAATGTCCTGTAGAGGCTAAGATCTTGACTTTAAGCCCCTGGAGTTTTGCTTGCTGGAACATTTGATCGACTCGCCGCCGCCCATCCGCTACTTGCATCCATCAAGAACTCCACAAAGCGGTGTTTGTTGTTGGTTTCTTTTAATGCTCAATATTCTGATTGTTATCTCCATATCCTTGTGGTATTGACATCCTTCGACCATCAACATAGTAATGTGACAACAGACTGGCGAACAATTAGCGGTCGAAAATTGTTTGTGTTCACCCTCTGGCAAGCAGTATCAATCAAGTGCAGGTGAGTTCCCCTTTTATGGTAAACAACCCAAAAGTATCACACTGCCCCCTATCGGACACAAATAAAATACATTCAAAAGTGGCTCCTACACTCCGGCCCCTAATTGTAATGGTTAGTAGGCATTACAATTCCAATACAAAAGAACATGGAGCCACACAAAATACACATACCACAAAAAAAAAATAAATAAATAAATAAAAAGTTCATCTACCACATGAGTATAAAGCCAAAAAAGTTCTCAAATTTACTATTCAGATATTTCATATAGTAGACAGAGTTTAGTGACGGGTCTTTCAATTGTGTTCGTTTTTGTCTGTAGCCGAACAGAACGAACCAATCCTCTCTTATCATTAAACACTTCTAAAACTCGCCCAAGTGGCCAAGACCCTCGTGGAGCAGGAGGATCCATGATAAGTACAATGTCGCCCAACTTAAGGTTGCGCTTTCTTTGGTTCCATTTTTGTCTTTCTTGCAACAAAGGTAAGTATTCACGAATCCACCTTTTCCAAAAAAGGTTAGAGATGTATTGGACTTGTCTCCACCTTTTTCTTATGTACATATCATGTTCTTCAAAAAGTCCTGGTGGCAAAGAAGGTTTTCCTTTCAAGAGCAAAATATGGTTAGGAGTAAGTGGTTCAAGGTCTCTTGGGTCATCGGTTAAGATTGCTTCAGCTTCACAAATAACTGTGTGCAATCCATCATCATCTAGTTGTTGTTGCCGAAGAACCGCATTAAGAGTTCTCTTTATCATGCGGATTATCCGTTCCCATATACCACTGTAGTGCGATCCAGCTGGAGGATTGAAGCTCCATTTGATTCCTTTTTGTTGTAACATTCCCCAATTTGTGCTTGATTCCAAGATGACAGTGCTTCTCTGAGTTCTCGATCTGCTCCCACGAAGTTAGTCCCGTTATCCGACTGAATATGAGTAACTTGACCTCTTCTGCAGATGAACCGGCGTAATACATTCATACAAGTGTCTGTACTCAAAGAGTTAGCTACTTCCAAGTGCACCGCTCTGCTAGACAGGCAAGTGAATATCATTCCATACCCTAATTCACTAGCATCTGAGAAAGTATGAAGTTGTGCATGAACAATGTCGCCGAACCCTTTAGGTTTAATACAGCGCTCTACTTTAAACTCTGATATTGTACATAGTTCCTCCAACCATCTGGACCATCGTTGCAAGATATCCTGGGGCACAGGGTCGTCCCATCCACACTTCCTTCTGCAGAGTTCTTGGAGTAGAATCTTTCCTGACAATAAAACAGGTGCAACGAAGCCAAATGGGTCAAACGCTGAACTTGCCACTGCCAACATTCCACGTCTGGTAAGTGGTCTTTGTTGAACATCCATTTTAAATTGGAATGCATCGGTTTTAGTGCACCACTGCAAACCAATAGCGCGTTCTAAAGGAAGTTGATCTACGTCCAGATCGAAACTTTTAAAGTTTTGAGCTTTGTGCTCCTCAGGCAGAGACTGCAGCACAACACAACTGTTGCTAACCCATTTGGTCAGGGTAAAACCTCCTCTTCGGCAAAGAGCAGTCAATTGCTTAATCATTTGGATGGCTTTCTGGTCTGATGTCACACTCTTTAGACGGTCATCCACATAAAAGTTCTCCTTAACTGTTTTGACTACTTCTGCTGGGAAGTCTGCTTCAATCTTTTTCTCTTCTTCTTCTTGTTTCAACTTTTCCTTGGCCAATCTCTGACACTCTTCCTCTTTTCTCTTCAACTCCTCCAGCTCCTTTTCCCTCTTTTCTTGCTCAACTCTGCTTCTTTCTTGTTCCTCTTGTCTCCTCTTTTCTTCAATCTCCTCTTGTCTCTTAGCCTTCTTTTCCTCCTCCTCTTTCCTCTGAATCTCTTCCTCCTTCCGCATCCTTTCCTCTTCCTCCTTTCTAACTTTTTCTCCTTCAATCCTCCTCTCTTCCAGTCTCTTCCATTCTTCCTTTTCCTTCCTGACCCATTCTGCTTCCTTCTGTCTCCTCACCTGTTCTTCCTCCCTCTGCCTCTTTTGTTCCACTTCCTGCTTTCTCATGAGCTCCACCTCAGCCTCTTTTTGCTTCCGTTCTTCCTCCCTTCTCTGTTCTTCTAGCCTCCTCTCCTCCTCTTCCTTTAATCTCCTTTCCTCTGCTAATTTACACTCTTGTCTTTGCCTCTCTTGAGCCTTCTCCTCTTGCTCGTGTCTCTTTTCAGCAAAGTCATGATTATACTGATCACTCAACATTTTTTCTAGTCTGTACACAGAAATCCTATTAACTGTAGCTGAACTACAATCAATTTCGGAGCTACAGCCTACTTGAAGGGGACCGTTAACAACCCATCCAAGTACTGTTCTTATAGCGTATGGACCATCCTCTTGACTATTAATAATCTCCCACGGCTCTAGCATCTTATGTGCATTACTTCCAATCAAGAGGTCCACTGTCGCTTTTATCCTAGGGACATTAACCTTGGCTAGATACGGCCATTTAGCCAAATATTCTTCAGTCACAATGTTATCAGTACTTACTGGCATTTTGTTCTGAGTGAGAATTTCTGGGAGCTCATAGTTATTGTCGTCAATTGCAGAAACTTCTAATCCTGAAAATATATATGCTGGCACCAGACTCTTATGGCCCATGGTCTGTAGGAAGAATTGGGTTTTTCTCCCACTAAAATTAAGTCTTTTCATAAGATGTTCTGAACAAAAAGTGGCGGAACTACCTGGATCTAGGAATGCATAGGTCTGCACCACTCTGTCTCCTTTAGATGCCTTGACTTGGACTGGCACAATAGGCAGCAAACAGGGATCCGCTCCGGCCCCTGTATGGCCGCAGGTTTCTGAAGGTGACATTATAACAGGTGCTATTGGCTCCTTAGTGTGCTCTGTGTTCAAGTTAAATAATGGTTTCTGATTAATATGAAGCACGGTAGGATGTCTCAGACCACATATCTTGCAAGTCAGACGTTTCTTACAGATCCGACTGATATGTCCAGTATCTAGACAGCCAAAACACAAATTTTTGTCCTTCAGAAACTTCAGTTTATCTTGATGGTTCTGTTGTTTAAATTGCTGACACTGCTGTAGTATGTGGTTTTGTGAGCAACATGCGCAAATCAACGGTGTTGGGAGACATTTCTGTTCATCTGCATTTTCTGCTTCAACCGACATAACTGTTGTGGCAAAAGTTTTTCCTTTCATTACATTTCCTGAGTACGACTTGAGCTGGTTTGCACTTCTGGATCCACTTGGTCCAGATGAAAAATATTTGAGATCCCCATACAAAGGATCTGATAAAATCCTAACATGCCTCTCTACAAATTTCACTAGGTCTTCAAACTGAGCCCTGTGCCCTGTTTCCTCCATGATATTATAAGCAATGGACCTCCATTGTTCTCTGAGTCTGAATGGTAACTTGGAGATAATAACTCTTATATTGCTTGGCACATCTAATTCTTGCATATACTGCAAGTCCTCCATCACGTTACAACATCCACGCAGAAAGAGTGTATAAGTTTGCAAGGCATCAACATCCTCCGTTCTAATTTCAGACCAAGACAACGCCTTTTCCATATATGCCACAGCAATTTTGTATTTACTGCCAAAGTTCTCTTGCAGGATTTGCTTTGCTTTAACGTAACCAAATTCTGGTGTCATATGTAGGCAGCTACGCACAAGCTCTCTTGGTTGACCACGAGTAAACTGCTCCAAATAATACAGGCAGTCTGCTCTACTGGCTGTTTCTTCCACTCCTTGTTCGAATGCCTTTATAAAGGTTAAATACTGCAGGGGATCTCCATCAAATAATGGAATCTCTCGTACTGGAAGTGTTGATAAACGTTGTTGTTGAACAAGTGCAGCTGTTATCTCATTCTGCCTTTGCATCACTGTGAGAATATCTCCTGGTTGACTATGACTGGGATATTGAACATTGGGTCCAAAATTCCGGGAAGTTGGTATTGGGGTTTTCCGTATTAAACCATGTTGATGAATTTGTCCATTTGAATGAGCGTTTTCTTTTGGTCTTACTGTATCCTGCTGATCCACTCCCCGTATCCGCATGCTAGTTGGTAAAACTTTGGAGGTCTGAACATTCTGCGGGTTTTTCTGCCCTGCATTAAACTCCGTAGCCACTGGATTTAGTTCTTTTGTACGTGTAGAACCTCTCATTGCATTTTCCAAGTATGAATTCATGGCATTTGAAAGTTTTGAACTTTGTTTATCTGACGCCTGTAGCACAGCAAGTTTAGCTGTAGATTCAGCAATCTGGACCTCCAGTTCTTGGTGCTCCTTTCTTTTCTTTAGTTCCAACTCTTGTTCCTCCAGAGCATGCTTTGCCTTTAAAGATGCTATACGAACCAAAAGGGCAGCTCGGTCAGCCTCTGCTACAACCCTTGCAGAGGAAACATTACTTGTTTTGCTAGAACCCTTACTTGAATATTTACTTACGACATTGGAAACACTATCCTCTGGTTTAATATCATCATCACATTGAATATTTTTAACTCCCATATTTTGTTCAATACATGATAACCACTCTTGAACTTCAGAAATAAATTCATAATTAGACATCATTTTAGCTTTAAACCAAATGTCATGTTTTTCTTGTTCCTCATTTGGCAGCATCTCCATTACACAATCATGAACACCTTTCACATCATTGCAGATTTGACCAAATTCATCAAAAGAACACGCAACCTGTGCTTTGTTACCCCTAGTCTGCATCATGTCTTGTATTTTTCTTCTCAAATTGCATGCCCTTTGTAACTTGACTTTTCTATCCCTCTGCAGACGCTCGATTTTTTCAGCAAAGGCCTTAGCAGTCAGTTTTACCACACGTTTGTCTCTGTCCTTTAATGCATCGGCACCAATCGCGACAGTCTCTAAACCTGCTGACTGTCCTTCGGCCTCAGCAGGCCCACCCACGCGTTCACGAACATCCGTAGTTTAGTCCGAAACTTGTCAACAGCTGATAATCAGTACCCACCCACGTACCTCGTTGGGCGCCTGGATGTAAACCATTCTTGCCAAGCCAGTCGTATAATCCACCTCAAAAAATGCTTGTACATATCCGAAGAAATCGCAGTGCTGCTGACCAGCTGACGTCATCTTCTTCTCGTCCTGGACTCCAAAGCCGCAATACATCCATAGACTCCGATCCAAACTATACAATAATCCATCATGCTTTGGCTTCCTCAGCATCCACCAAGTTGAAACAATTTTCGACTTAGAATGTAGAGGCTAAGATCTTGACTTTAAGCCCCTGGAGTTTTGCTTGCTGGAACATTTGATCGACTCGCCGCCGCCCATCCACTACTTGCATCCATCAAGAACTCCACAAAGCGGTGTTTGTTGTTGGTTTCTTTTAATGCTCAATATTCTGATTGTTATCTCCATATCCTTGTGGTATTGACATCCTTCGACCATCAACATAGTAATGTGACAACAGACTGGCGAACAATTAGCGGTCGAAAATTGTTTGTGTTCACCCTCTGGCAAGCAGTATCAATCAAGTGCAGGTGAGTTCCCCTTTTATGGTAAACAACCCAAAAGTATCACACTGCCCCCTATCGGACACAAATAAAATACATTCAAAAGTGGCTCCTACATGTCCATTAACTGGTCTCCTCAGTTTCCAGACGTATGTGGACTGTTATATGAAGAGGTGATGCTCAGACGGTTCTGACGTTTCCTTCACAACGGGACTAAAAGATCCTGTCAAATTCTAATAATAATATTAACCTTGGAATGTGCATTAGACAGTTTTCATACACTAGTCTAATATTTTGCATTACTTTAGACTTAATGCAAGCATTAATGCGGACTGGGAATCAATATAATTACTGAGGCTAGATAACTGGACTGTGCAGTGATCGGCCTGTGATCCATGTCGCCGCCATTCAGATCTTTGATTTTGATCAGTTGTCTCTCTTGTGTTGGATATACAGCCTCTGGTGCAGAGATTCATTATTTTACTGACCAAAAGCCACCTAGTGTGCACAGTTTTGTGAGTGTAATATGTAAATGATGGTCTGAGTCACACAGTACTCTCTTCTCAGCTGCCAGCGATTCATCATGGGTTTTCATCATAGAGGTCAAGGATGAAATTTCACTTCAGTGGGAGAAAATGAATCAGGCATGCTATGCATCGGAGCTGGATTTCTACAGGAATTCATATTCTTTTCTGCAAAATCGCTTAACGAGGGCTGCTAATTTGCTACTACGTGAAGTGAGATGAGATGGCTTTAAAGGCCAAGTGTGGGAGACAAAGTTCATGTGCAAACTTTCTTTACACATCTGAAAAAGAGAACGATGAATAGATTTGGCTTTGATGAGATGATTGTCAGGACTGTATGAGTCATGTGGTAGGTGTGAAATTACTTACTTTTTTCTTCACAACCTCCCATCACAGAGTCTAAGATGGGAGGTTGAAAATAAAAAAGAAACATGTCAAGTGCTGCAACACCCACACATAAAAGTCATGCTGCTCCAATAGAGACTTCCTTCATTTACATTCCATTTAAAAATTCTGAAAACTGATTTGAAAAGCAGAAATATGTCATTAAAAGTAACTGTTTGACATTTCTTTGGCATAAAAGGTACTGAGCCTTTTTTTTCTTCCACATTTTTGTAGCTTTTATCTAAATTTTCTTTCCTAGTTTCCAAAGAGCTGCCCTTCATTGTACTGTTTACTACTTCGGAGTCAAAGCAGTATTTAAGCCGCTCCACGCACACTGTTGATTATTCAAATCACTTCTGTGGAACGAAGAAAGAATAAGTCAAGTCAAATGGCATAGTGATGAAAGAGGGTGAAATAGTGAGATTAGAGGATGGGAATATTGGCAGGGAGGGAAAATAAAGTACAGAAAATAAAAATATGAAAGGAAGTGTGAGGAGTGTGCCAGAAAAAAAGGATAAAAGAGAGGAAATGTACAAAGAAGGTAGAGGAAAAATGTACCTGCCAGCTCTGTGCCGCCCATCCTCAGGCCATCTGCTCCTCAACATCAAGGGCTTTGCATTGATTAGCATGCCATTACACCCTTCAAATGGGGTGTGCCTGTGTGTTCATCTGCACAAACGGTGGTGTTTGTGTGCGCTGTCACATGTCTGCGTGAGTGTGATGTATTAATGTGTGTGTGGGGGGGGTCCTGTGTACATTTGGGACTTGTTTGCCCATAATTACACCAGTGCATTGAGGTTTCCAGATGAATGTTGGTGGGAGGTGGGTGAGGGTCTGAGTGGAATAACCAGGGTGACAGAACTACAGGGGGTCCCCCCTCCCGGGACTTCACCCCGATTATGGATCCACATGGAAAAATGGAACACTGGGCACCAACCAGCACCGGGTTTTACTGTGCTTTTAAAACATTTTTTTCATCCAATTTAAAAATTTAAAGCCGAACGGATCATTCATGAAATAAAAAGGAAAAAAAAATAAGAGTGAAACCCTTGGAATTAACTGGTTTTCTTCATTAACTCGCCATAAAACCTGATCTAGGTGACAACAGTAGTCAAACTCAAAATAAGCACATTTGTTTATAATGATACAAGAATTTTTTTAGAAACTGTTTAAATGTATAATAAACACTTCAAAAAATGTTTTTGTGTGTATTATTTCATATTTCAGGCTTTACAGGGTTAAGCTGAGAACATACAGTTATGGTTTCTCGTGTGCTTTCTAAATAAAACCCTTAAGTGTTGCTTAAAAAGGGATGAAAAGCTTCCTGTCAGTGCTGGAGGGAATCCTCCCACTTTATGGTTCCTGTGAAACTCCTTCGGCAGCAACGTCTTCAAGCAAGTACTGTTGGCAGATCTGGATCAAACCTGCACAACAGTCAGGCCGTTTTTATTCCATTCTTTAACAAAAACTATATATATATATATATATATATATATATATATATATATGTATTTAAGATTTTAGGGGGTAAAAGACTCGCAGCAAGGCTTCACAGACCACGAAGACTGGTGCCCTCCCCCAGCAACGGTTCTGGGCCATTTCCTTTTCCTGAACTGCTTCAGATGTGGTGTGAACTGGTCGAGAGGTCATTCAACAGCATCTTGATGGGGTTATGGTCTGGACTTCAGAGGTGGAGTTTCTCTTTCTGAAACCATTCAGTGGTGGATTTACTTCCATGCTTAGGGTCATTGTCCTGCTGCATCACCCAACGTCTACTACACCTCAGGTGGTGGACAGGCCCACATTATCCTGGAGACTAGTTAATGGTCAGCTTGGGAATTCATTTGCTCTATAATCATGTGAACCAGACCCTGATCATACCAACCCAAAATCATGGTGCTCCCTCCACCATACTTCACTTTTGGGATGATGTCTTGCTGTTGGGAAGCTGTGCCCCCATTTTGTGTGCCAGACAGGAGCATTTTGGATCAAGGCTCACTTTAGAAAACTTCAGATGTGCAGATGTGAATTTTTTGGGAGACCCTTGGCTGGGCGTCCACGTCTGGAAGGATTATCTAGCTGTGAACTCTGAGGGATGCCAAAACACTTTAACAAAACCTTTCTATTACTGTCCAGCTCAAATACTTTGGATCATCCGTCTTCAAAGACCTGTTTTGTGAGACGTGGTTCACATCCACAGATGCTTCTTAAGAACGTTTGTCTAAACCACACCTCCAGTCCAGCTTTATTAATTGTACTCCAGGTGTGTAAACTACCAGGTCCACTTAGCGTTTGTTGCATGAGCAGTAGAAACCAGACATAAATTATAATTTATTTCTTATACGTGTAGCTTGCACCTACAGGAAGGATAAAGTGACACATGAAAAAATGAAGATGCTTTGTGCTTCAGGTCTGCTGTTTGTTGTCTACTGGATCATGTGGACATCATAGAGATTCCAGAGTCCCCGAGTCCCTGTGTTCCCGTGTCCCAGAGTCCCCGTGTCCATGTGTCCATGTGTCCCAGTGTCCCAGTTTCCCCGTGTTCCAGAGTCCCCGTGTTCCCGAGTCCCCGAGTCCCCGAGTCCCCATGTTCCCAAGTCCCCTAGTCCCCGTGTTCCCGAGTCCCCGAGTCCCCGTGTCCATGTGTCCCAGTGTCCCCGTGTTCCAGAGTCCCCGTGTTCCAGAGTCCCAGTGTTCCAGAGTCCCCGTGTTCCAGAGTCCCCGTGTCCTTATTCTGGTTCCTGGTTCAGACAACATGTTGACGTCGCTGAAGCAGCAACATGGAACTCCGTTGCTGCCAAACTTTAATTAAGAAATGCAGCAGGAACAGCAACAATTCCCATCTTTTATGAAAGTGAACATTTGGGCATTTTTCCAGTCTTCCAAGGAAGAATGATGTTTGTACGATTGTTATGCAAGGTTTGTGAACTTAAATTGCATTTCTCAAAACATTGTTCAGCTGACATCAAATTCTTGGTTTGTTTGATTTTCTTAATAAAAACGAAGACTCTGGGAAATTCAGAAAATCATTTACCCTGTTTTTGTGTGTAAAGTAAAAGTTTGAATGATTCAACAACTGACTTGTTAAAGTTTTTGTCCTGGCTTTGAAAGTGATTCCCTGACTTCTGTGTTGTATTTCATCCCTGCTCTGCAGAGCTGCTTCAAATGTTTGATGCTTTGAATATTTAGTAGAGGCATAAACAGGGATTGTTTTATTTTTTATTTTTATTATAAATATAAAGCATCTAAAATACACAAAAACACCCACTGATACAGAAGTGGGTCTTTATTTTTTGGTTTGTATGTGAAGAGGCTCCAATCATAAACAGAGACACAGTTGGCAGAAGACAGCTCGCCAGCACGCCAGCTGTAGCAGCTCCATCTCAAGCCAACAGGATCAGAGCAGCAGGCCTGCACTCTTATGTGAGAACACACATGCACACACATGCACACACATGCACACACACTCTCAGGGGGCGTTGTGAGCGATACTTTTAGCTGCTACGCTCAGACTGCTGAAAGGTTCATGCATATCGTTACGGGCCACAGGGGGAAGAGGGGAAAAAAGTATCCTGACTGAGTGGGCTTGGAAGCAACACGGTCCTCTTCCCCTGTCAAGCTCCCTCCCAACGCCATTTCTAGTGGAGTCAAAGATGGCAATGAACCCACTGCTAAAGGGAGTCAACTGGGATGTGGAGGTTTCAGGGCAGGAAAGGAATGAGGTAGTCACTCTGGAGAACCTTAGGCCCCAATTGTGAGGCAGATTAGCTCACCCCACCCCCAGAATGATTTACGGCGTATGGCCTGGTTTTCAGCTTGTTCCAAGCAATTATCTGCCCAAAGAATTAATAAATAAGTAAATACATTTTAAAAAATCCTCTGGTTTCCCTGATTGTGAATCATCAACATCAATTATATGTGATGTTTATGCTTCTTGTGTCACGTTACTTCAACCTTTGCTTCCCTTCTCTGGTTTCGACCGTCCTCACACCTACCAAGTGAATTCAGTTCAATTAATACTGTATTAATCCTAAAGAGGGAAATGGTATTTTGTAATAACCATCATTAGTTACGTTACGGTCATTCAACACCATCGTGTTATCTCTCTTTGGCCTTTACTTTTTTCTCCTGCCCAGCATCTCCATCTTCTAACTATATTTGTACTATTCCTCCCCATTATGCGTCCAAAACATGTGAACAAATGAATTTGTTTTCTTTTGCACCATTTGAATGCTTTTTGTCCTCGTCCTGATTTTATCTTTTGCACTGCCGGAGTGAAAAGTTTTTTTTTGATTCTCTGTATGTCTGGCCCATAACTGAAGAACTGTCATCCATAAAGCATCTTGAATCTTGAATGTCGTTCTAACCTCTCACACTTTATATCCAGGACTTATAACCCGGCCCATTCTTGTCACTCCCAAATAAAACCACCTCCAGCTCAGCTTCCTGTTTCTTTGTCACTCGTCTTACTGCCATCTCATATACCTTTCCTTTTACGCTTCTCTTCTCTCACGGCACAAAGCTGTAATACCAGTTTTAAAAGAGGTCCTCAGATGGATGGAGTGTGTAGTGGAGGTGAGACATAACTCCACCCCCTAAAACCAGCTACTGAGCTGCAATGACATGGACAAGCATATTTTGAACAAGAAATGTGACGGATATCTATATAAGACCCCAGCTCAAGAAAGAACAGAATATACAGTACATCTTTTAACCTACATTTAATCAAATATTAGTCTAATGATGCTGAGGGCCAGCTGGAAATGAACAGAAATGACGACTGGTGACATTTGCTTAATGAGATCAGCATGGTCACAAATAGTTTAAAGGACTTTGATAATGCTGATTTTGTGGTTAAAAAAAATGTTTACAAATGATGATCAATTGACCTAAAAACTGCCACGCTATCGGGAACCTGAGGGATCGCTTTATTTTTCTCCTGTTCACATCCTTGCCCAATATTTTACATTTAATGGTCACAAATTTTACCTAAACTCGTAAGTATGATGTTCAGTAAACATGATGATGTGCTGGACCAACACATCAGCCCAGAGGCTAATAAAACCTTGTACTAAATGGTTACTATTGATTAAGTCTAAGCCTTTAAGTGAATTGTTGCTATAAGATCAATCTTAATCTTATCTGAAGACGGCACTTTCCTTCATCAGTGCTTGATATGATAATTTTCTATGTTCAGAACAAAGATCTTCACAGTGAAGCAAACAAAAAAAACATTTTCCCACAATTTCTTCCCTAAAATTTATGTTAAAACCAAACAAAAACCCACTAATATGGGCTCGTTTGTGAGATTTTAATATACAGTTTGTGTCTAATATCAGTCTAAAAGTTTTCCAACTATATTCATCCTGACATGCAGTAAAGTCAAGTAGTATTGAGAGTTAAAGTTTTTATGGATTAACCGAGGTGAAGCTCATGGAGATCTTGGAAGTGAAAGAGGCCGTCATTAGGCTAAAAAAAGAAATCTATAAGAGAGCTAGTAAAACCCTTACGTGTGGCCAAATCGATAGTTAAGTACATTCTTAAGAAGAAAAAAGCTCTGGTGAGCTCATCAACATCAGAAGGCAATGTCTGAAGCTGTGGATGCAACTTTTTAGATAAATTAATGATCTATATTGTTATTCATTATTTAGATCATTTACATATTTTCAAAGTCACTTTTTTCCATACGAACAATAACTACGCATCAGTCAACCAGACTTTCTCACCTTTTCTAATAATACAAGTGGTTACTCACTTGGCGAACCGTAAGCGTTCTCTCCATCTTTCAATCAGAAAATTTGTGTCTGACGTCACGCGTTCTTTCCAGGAGCGTTTACACTCGGCTTGACAAAGGCACGTCTTCTCATCGTGTCGTGTTTGTGCATCATACTGAGCCAGGACGAACTCAGTGGTTTATTCTGTATAAAGCTCTGGTTTCTGAGATCCTGGATCTCTTTAGTCTACTTTGGTGAAGCTGCCCTCTGGAAAAGCAGAAAACATCTAAATCAGCATAGTTGAACAGATGGTAAAAAAAAAGGTGAACAAGAAAAGGAAATCATCAGCTCATTATCAAAGCTTATTGATCAATGTGTCAAACATTGCAGAGGCAGTGTCATGGTATGGGAATGTATGGCTGCGCCAGTGAAACAGACTCAGTGGCGTTTACGTTTAAATGGGTTTCCACAAGTGGGGGTTCTGGGTAAACCCGCCAGATGGGAACCTCTAACAGAGCTGACCCCTCCTCAGACCCTTCACCCGCCGTGTCTCCATTTCAATGAAGCGCCACACAGGAACTTCTGACTGAACAAATACTGTCGACCACGTGATGGTGGTGGTGGCTTCTTTTACTGTTTGCAAAAAGACAGCATCAGAAAAGGAGACTAAAAAGAAGAATGCAGCAAAAGAAGATCTATAAGAAGAAACAAGTCAACTTGAAAGGGATAGGAATGTTTCTTCCATTTTTGCTTGCTTTTTAAAAACATATAACAGTGGTAGCGTTTGAGATTAAAAGGAAAATCACTGCTGAACCTCCTTGTTGGTGTAATACGCTGACAAGGTCTGGACCTCCTCGTTGGTCCAGCCATCCTTTTTTCTTTTCTCCATCTTCATCCCATGTATTCAGGGCAAAATGTTACTGGGGCAAATTGTTTAAATAAGTTGTGTTCATGTGGTTCATGTTTACATGAGAGGGCTGAACATGAGTTAGAACACCCAATCAGCAGATACCCCCACCAGGTAGTTCCTCTAGGCTGATCTGAGTGCCTCTCCTACTACGTTCCTGAAGGTCACTTTTGCAGGGCTGTTCCTGATAATGGAGACAGGCTTCAACGATCCAGTATCTAAAAGACTACCCAGAACCCCCACCCGTGGTAACGCACCTAATGTTCTTACCTTTTACTCTACTCAGGAATTGAATGATTTAGAAAACACTTAAATCAAATCGGATTATTTATTGCACAGAACCTCCTTGTTATTCTTTAACCTTGTTGTTGTGGAACAATTACTGGATTTGGGTTTTTTTGGGGGACATTTGAGGTACCAGGGATTTAAATGAGATGCCTGAAAATTAACTTAATATGGCCACTTAAAGGTTAGATCATGGTACGGAAACAAAAGAATTCATTAATGTGCATACTTGTGGGCCAAATAAAGCCACTTATGATCAATATCATTCCCATGAAGCTGATACTTGGTTGGGCCCGCCAGGATTGTGCCATCTTTTTCATGCAGATTTTGGCACAGATGAATACATCTAGAATGCTTTTTCCATCTCAGAGTGTGTGTATGTAAAAGTAAAATGATTACAAGATGAACATACATTTATACATTAAAAAGTTCAGTTTTAAAACTGTAGCTCAGACATGGAGTGTGGACAATACTCTGGTCCCTGGTGGCTGAAATTTTCAATGTTTTCTCCTCAGTGAATGCTGGATGTCACAGGGGTTAAATACCACCTTAAGGAACAATGGAATTGAAAGCGAAGGCAATTAGCAAATCAATAGCTGTTCAGAACTCGTGGTTTCTAGGGAGGTTAAACATCATCATTCTGGTAGAAGCCTCTGCAACTTTTTCCCTCCACCTTTTCATTGTTAAGTTTTTTATTTTTCCTCTTCTGTGTTTTTTTTTTTTTTTTTTTTTTGCTACCACTAATTAGCAATAAAATGCAACCCTCCAAAAGCACTTCAGTGGAAAATGGAAAATTGATTTTATTTATGTTTGCATCAAGGCTTTTTATAAAATATTGAGGTGGGTAAAAATGGTGTGAATTGATTCAGGCAAACAAGGAGGAAGAGGTCTGACAATCTAAATTATAATGTAGAAGTTGTTTATCCTAAAAGTTTTACATAAAGGCTTTTAATCTATCCCTGAATGCTTCAATGCTGAGAATTTTCAAGAAGCATATCGATTTTTTCCAAAGTAATTGCTCACATCCCAATTCATGACAAAGTAAGCTTGCAAAGAGTGCACTCAAAATGTGGCCAGTCTTGACAGAGAAAGCTGTGCAATTTAGTCTTATATGAATTTTATAAGTGCAATGGAGAATGGTGTGTTCAATTAGAATGGAGCAGGGACATCCAATAATGGAAGAGAGGTGCAACCATTCAACTCCCGTCAGCACTCCAGTTCAAATATATTTATTTATTTTCCTGCCATTCACTGCAGTGGCTGGATTGTGATTTCCAATCATATAGGAGTGATGCTCTGTTCTTTAAAGCACAGGGACTACAGTATATACCTGTCACTTTGCTCTGTTGTACTTGACAGCCTGCTGAGATGTAGACCGTTGGTCTTGTTTTTTAGAATGCCGTTGGGTTGACGTTTTGGCCAACACCTCATCCATCTCAACCTCCCTCAGCCACCTGAGCCTGCCCCTAACAAGGACCTGAGGGAATCGGGAGGTGGGAGGGGTACGTAAGGGACACTGGAAAGGGAAATGGGAAGGCAAAGGGGTGGGAGGGGATGGGAGAGAAATTGATACAGGGGGAAGAAGGGATAAGACAACCCAGAAGAAAGGCAAAAAACAACAAAAAAAGAAAAGAACCATGGCTCAAGACGGGTTATTGAAGCAGAAATATTTAGAGGAAGGCGAGATATAGCTGGAAAGTGATAAAAGACCAAGAACAAAATGCTGGTCAGCATTGAGACAGTTTTGAGAGCTGTCATCATATTATAGCTCCCAAAGGTATTTTAGCTTTAGAGGAAAAGCGACCTAGTGCGCTCAGGCGGTGGGACAAACCAACTGTCAATTAGTGTGTACTCACTGGTGCCTCCCAACTTCAGCTGATGGGGCCACCATGGTGAACCAATGTGGTCATTTCGTAGAAATGAAGGCAATTCTTGGATTTAACCAAACTTAACCTTGTATTACATGACGGTCAAACTGTAAATTGGTTGCGTCAACAAGTCCCGATGCAGGACATAACACATGAGCCTTTACTATCACAGATGGTTGATATGAACCATTATGCTTCTAAGCAGGCCAATAAAATTCGTCTGCCATAGCTGGGTGCTTTACTTCGTAACCTCCACCGCAGCCTTACATGGACTTGTATCTAGGCGGGACAGCTCAATGGGCTGATTGGCCAACACTTACAGGGGATATTGCCCTTGTACAGGCAGCGCAGGTTCGAGCCCCAGCTTGTCGCTCATTCATATGTGTCCTACCCATTTCCTGCCCACCTACTTTGAACAAAGGCCACTAGTGACAAAAAAAACAAAAAAAAAGTGTATCTAGGCATGGCGTTGGCATCAACCATGACAGATGTCATTAGTCTGCTTGGTAGTATTGTATTTCCTTCCACACATATCTGACTACTCTATCTACCTTTATTTGGATAATTTTTCTATTTTAAGTGTTTCACTCCAGGTCCTTTGCCACATTGTTCATGTGTTCCTTCAGAACCCACAAAGTACTATCTAGCTGTCTTCGGAGGCCTTCTTAGCTCAAATATGTGGAATCCACCCATTGTTGGGTCGAATCGAGGTCGTGGAGCTTTCAACACCCCAAACACACCACAGCAGAGTTTGTTGATAGTTGAACCAAGACCACCTCCTCAGAGAGATCTCAGTATTATAAAGAAGGTGCTAGCAGCACATTTACCGTCTTGGAAAGCAGAGGCTCACTGGTCCAGCACGGCGAGACAGGAAGGCATTGTAGATGGTGGTCAAATCTATGGTGAATAAATAAATAAAACATAGCCCATTGCAGTCCTCCAGCCACTGAAGACATTTACATCAACAGATACTGAAGCAGGGCGTCCTGCATAATGATGGACCTGACCTACCCGCCCTGCATATGGACCCCTCCCCTCAGGGAGAAACTCCTGAGGCTCAGGCTTTTGGTGCCAAGGTCAGACACCACGTTACCCCTTCGTCCTTTGTTGTGTTTAACTGCTGCTCTGGTTTTCACATGCCATTTTATGTAATATTTTCAAATATTAATTAACTTCAGATAAGTCATAGTACTAAGTAGTTTTGGTTTGTTTGTTTTTTAATTTATAAATACTGCCTCTTCATTGCACACTTTTGAAACTGAGCCACCCGCTTTGTTCTTTTCAAGTCTCAGCACGTTAACCCTACACATATTATACTTGATGCATGACTTCCAAGGCCTCTGCACCACCCCCAGAATAATAATAATAATAATAATAATAGTAATAATAACAATAAAAAAAACAGTTATACAACAACAAATAAATAAATACCCAATGCCTTGAAAGTGATACAAGAATTAAAAAGAAATCCTGTCCAGGTTCAAAATGTCTAGCGTAGGTGCTGTGGTCTTCTGAATATTAGTCTGTTTTGTGACTAAACTTTAGGCCTAAAATACAGTAGATTTTTTTAAGCATTATTTGGCAGATCAATACTTTTTCGTTTTTATGAAAAACAAGGCTTTATTATATGAATTAAACATGATGAATTTCAAACATCGGTGTTTAACTAATAGAAAGCATCCATCAGGAGGAGCCAGCAGACGATAATGAAGACCAGACCAGCTCGCCGTCTCCGCCTGAGCCATCCACGCATCCTGTTCGTGATTCTCCTCTGAATCTGAAGCTCCAAGGGGGCTGTAAAGAATCTCTGGCAAACACGGGAAAGTGGGATGTATTGCAAACATTTGTGGGAGGTTTTATTGTGATTGCACTCAACCCCCCTGAGAGTACCTGGAACTTGGATTTAGTGCCACCTCCAGAGCAGCGCTAAATTTATTCCCGAGAGCGTTTTCCCATGCCAGGCAGAGAAACAGCCAGAACTGGAGATAACAGCTACACACCGAGTTAAGTTCACATGGAGGAAAAGGCCAAATGAGAGCTGAACAGCAGAAGGCTAAAGAAGAAACAATATTTATTTTTCCTGATTATATATGAGCAAGTGTGACTTTTTTTTTTCTTTTTAAAGATATTCGTTCTGTTCCCATTTCCATTTAGTACAGCTCTTTATAGAAAGAGTAAAAGAACCCTAATTTGTAGCATAAAACAAGTTCATTTCCTCATTTTCCTCATCTGGTGCAGTTCATTTATGAACACAACAATCACCTTCAGTTGTTAAGAAAGACAACCAGACCCCAGGGAAGGTCTCTGTTTGAATCCACCTGCTCACTCTGGAGTGGGTCTCATGGTCAGAAATGACACCGAACCATAACAGAACCAAAGGTGTAGAACTGCATGATTGAAAGGAATATTTGACCAGCTCCCAGGATCTTAACATTGACAAAAAAAATCCCCCCCAAAAAACGTCAAGTTGCAGGAGCTGCACAAGCATGATGGAAGAGGCGTCTGACAGACTCATGAAGCTATTCACAGAAGCAAGAAAGAGAAAAGGAAAGAAACGACCAAGAGAGAGACCGAACTAGAGTAAAACTCAGTGTGGTAAACGCGACTCAACTTCCACACCCACAAGAGGATCCTCGCAGTTAGAAACTGCTGAAGTTCACCGGGATTACCTTAACTAGGTGGTGCTCTACCTGATTTATACACAGTCATGGCCAGAAATACCTTTTTTTTCATCAGTATTCTTTGATCTTGTTTTCCATGCGAAGGTTTTCCTGGCCACAAATCTAAAATCTCATCTTTTGTCCAACACCAGACTAGCTCAAAGTTAATTGATTTTTTTCAAGGAAATGCCCTTGCTGTTGTTTTGAAAATCTGGGAAAAAAAAATCCACTATATGTGTACACCTCTGTCCATGTATTTACCCATCCATCCGTCTCTCCGTGTACGCACACACGTTTTGGTTTACTCTCAAGTTATGTTTTTCACGTGTCCATGGTATACTGGAAATGTTTGTGTAAAAGAAAAGAATATTAAAAAAAAAAAAAAAAACATTGCTTGGTACTCTATAAATCATAGATAGGCTCCTTGAGATTAATTCATAAGAAGAGAAAATGACAGACTGCAGTTACATAGATCAGCCTGGATCCTCTAAACCTTTCATGAACCTTCTTACTGTGATAACTTCTCAAAGTTTTACACACTACTTTTTATATCTTTCCAGTAGTTTGTGTATCCTCAAAGCACCTCAGAGTCTCGCTGAAAACACCTCTTTTAACTTATGAACTAACAACCAACTGTGCAGCAGCAATCAATGCATCTATACAGGTGTGCCTATAGACCACAAACCAAAGAGTACATAAATGATTGAACACCCCTCCCAACTTCAAGGCTCAACTGTTTTTACTTTAACACTCTCTCCATGTGACCTGACTCATAAGAAGCCCCTATTTTAGATATAATCTCTCCTTGTTTAACCCCCCCCATACAAAAAAACAACAAAGTCACTAAAACCCTTTCCACTATCATTAATTAATGTAGAGTTGTTTAGTTTTCCCCACTTGCCGCATCAGAGCACAGTTGACTTTTTTTTTTTTCCCCACACGCTTATAAAATAAAGAGAAGCGGTGGTGCAGTGTTGAAATGTGGTCGATCAAGGCTGGAAATTAAAGCCCAATGAAAAGCAGGCTGAGTGGGTTCAGTGGTGCGTGGGGAAGGGAAGGTTGAGGGCTGTGTGTGTGTGTGCGCGCGTGTGTGTGCATGTGTGTGTGTGTGTGTGTGTGTGTGTGTGTGTGTGTGTGTGTGTGTGTGTGTGCGACTGGTCGTGAGTTATGAGGATAGAAATAGGGAGAGTTATGTGTTAATGCACCAAGTTTCTGCATAGATGGAGAAAAATGATACAAGGAAGGCAAAACTTGTATAGTATAATCCAATATAATACAAGCTCTTTGTTTTTCTTTTGTTTTTTTATAAAGCTACAGTTCGTCTTTGTTGGTCTCAATACCATCTGACCATATAGCTGAAAGTCTCTGATTACATAATGATCTTCAATTGTTTCTTTAATGCCGTTTTACGCTGGTAGATGTGACTTTTCTGTGAACCGCACCGACATCCCCGTTTGCCTATGAATAATGGACTCGGAAGCAAGGCTGCCCGTCAGAAAGCCGAAAGAAAAGCCAGAGCAGGTGAGAGAAATGAGAGAGAGAAGGGGAGAGATGGATGAGAGTGATCTCATAGTAAACACACAGCCTGAAGCTCATTAAAAGTGTCTCTCGCAGGGCTCGGAGGCAGCAGCAGCGGAGTTGGACTCTGTCTGGCCCTCGTCCTCCTGGCTTCATACAAAACAGCCTAATTAGACTTAGATTCTCTTGCGCTCCCTAATGATAACACATCACAAAGACGACACGAGGAAATACAGCACGTCTGGAACTTCAGTGTAATGCAGATGCTCTGGTTCTTTGTGCTCTCAGGTCCGTGATGTCGGCTTAGTGCTCGTTTCTTCTGTCGCAGTGGGATCGTGGTTACGTTCTAGGGATGGAGGACTTCAGCTGATAGTTATTTTGGTTTTATATGGTTTGAATGGACAGAAAATTGAGAAAAACATTTCTGCAGCATTTGCTTCACTGTGATGACATCACAGATAACTTAAACAGTCATTTCTGTCCAAGTCTTACAAAAAATTAAGGTTGCAAAGAGGACATCAAAACAGTTTTACCTGGTGATGGCGCTAATGTCTAAAATACATGGAAGCAATGCTGAAGGAAGGTCACAAATCAACTAAGTTTCGTCAAAATGTTTGACGAGTAGGTCAAAGTTCAAGATCATATTTATTTGTGTAACACATTTAGAAACAAAGAAAAATAAAATAAAGCCTGACATAAGAAATAGTACACTGAACATCCTATTTTTATTTATTTTCTTAAGTGTTCATTATATATTGATATTAGAAAAGACGCTTAATTATCCTTTAAACAGCTTCAGAATATATTTTTGCATCTTCATGAATACACTGGGTAATTTTATATCTATTTAGATCCTGGGGGATGTCCGGAGGTGTCAAAGATTCATGTATCAAACATGATGCGGCATTAAAGAGTTGGACAGTTCCCTTGGATTAATCGACCCTGTCTGAAGCATTTCATGAAAATAAATCCCTTTATTGTGAAGGCGTGGTCAAACAGATCAATAAACGACTCCAATGCTTCATCATGCAAGACACCCTCAGAGAACCAGTTAGGCTTCGTGGAGCCTTGTTCTAGTGGTTCTCCACTAATCTTGGTGGACACAACGTGTGTTGAAGTGTTAAAAAGACTCTTAAAGTCCTACTGTCACAGAACGTTTAGAGCTGTAATTAAAATAAGATATTACACCTAAAGACCCTGATTTTAAAAACGTGTGGGACTGGACAGCTAGATTAGACATGTTTCAGTCTTGTCCCACGCAAACGGTTACGTTCTGTAAATATCAACGACCAATAGGAGCAGTATTTATAGGTTGTAGTAACGCAAACAGTGAGCCTGCAAGATCCCAGGTCTTTTTGAAATCTTTATTTGCATAGATTTGAGATGTGAGATGATGTCACACGTTGAGCCTGATACTTCTGCGTCAAACTTTATTTAGGCTTTATTCTTAAAACTGTTCTAAAAGTCATGTCATGTATGGTCAAGTGTTCAGTGAGGAGTTCAAGACAAGGCAAGTTTATCTCAAGTGCTTAACAAAAAAACAAAAAAATGCATTAAAAAGTAAAAGCCTCTCTAACTTCTCTTTTAAGTGAAAATACAGGAATATGGACGAGCAAACACCCACCACTCCTCCAGCTGTTTCATGGGGAGCCCAACGTTCCCACAAAAATGACAGAAGCGCTCATTAACTTTGCAGTCATTTGAATGAAGTGCACGTGAATTCCCTGACCTTTTCACAGAATCGGTGGTGTTGTCAGCACTGCCTGGGGCAGGATTCGTCACCGTGGAAACCAGAGGTAACCTTGGTGAAGCTTTTCATGGTGCCCACATGTAGTTTTAACCCGTTACATGCTGCCACGGCTTTGCCAGGAGATCATTTTAAACTTATACTTCTCTGTGACATGTGGTGGACCTCATTATTTACATTATTTAAATAAAGAATAGTTCCTATTTGATGCTTTGCACATACCGGTTCTTTACATGAGTGACCCGATTATGTTCAAAGGCGCCTTTTAATGAGGAAGAAGAACAATTTGAGACCATTTCCTGACTCAACCAAAACACACCGAGCCATGAGACATCAACGCATTGCTGTGTTTTGATTTTGGTAAAAACTGCTCATATAAACTTGTTACACGGGCATTTCTTTGTTGTGTTTACTCATGTACAACATTTTAGATCAACCACTGATGCTGCCCACACCAATGAGATAAAAATTGTGACGAGAGTTGTATGAAGAAAACCAATTAATAATGCAGGCGGTGGGGGTGAATCACTGACGAGGAGTCAACTGAAAGGAGGGCAGCAACTGAGGTGGGTTGTTTAATATTTACCCTTTATACTAATCAGAGGAGCTCCCTGTACTTTTACTGTTGATGCTGTTTACACACAGCTGCGTGGAGGAGCTGAAATGTGAACGGAGGAAGATGAGCAGATGAGGAGACGAGTGGCGTGATGATGAGGGCAGAAAATTGAACGATCAGCTAACAGGCTTTGTTGAATCAAAGGTAGCTAGGGGCATCACAGGAGATGTGGGGGGTGTGGGGGAGATGGGAATCGATGAGGCCAACAGATAAACACTGTACTCCACCAAAAGAAATAGAAATACGAGAACGTGACCAGAGTTTTGAGACTTTGCCGTTTCACAGCATCCTGTGGCTGCAAACACATTTGAGATGTGTAAACAGGCATGTGTTGAGGCACCCAGAGGAAGAAATCCCAGGTTGCATCACTTCCCGGCACGGTCCGTCTCTCCAACATGCAGGATTAGGGTGATTTGCCGTGATTAAGCAGCTGCCGGTTAAGTTCAAGCTGGTTTTTGTAATAGTTTAATACACGGCCAAGGAGACGAGCTTAAATGAGATTGTAGAATGTGGTCGATTAAGCTCATTAGGCGTTTTGAAGAGGGAAGGCTTTCTCAGATCCCATTTCCCTGCAATCAGATCAGGGATGAAAATGGGAATTAATTAGGAAGAAGGGATCCTGCTATCCCTATGCCAATGTGTGTGGGCTGGAGACTTGGCTTTTTTCAGCTTTTGGCCAGGCCACAAGCTGCATGGGTACTTGTTACTCAAAAAAACCCACAAATGTGTCATTTCTCATTGCCCTTTTCAAAAGGTGACATCACCTTACACAACTGCTCCGTGCCCAGAATAATTTTTTACATTTTGTTTTTCAGTTACACCACACAAAAGTGGTTACTGTGTCCATTTCCTCAACATTCAGACCTTCATGTGAAAGTGCAGCTTAAAATCCTGTTCAAATAGGATGAGTGTAACCTTTGAAATCCAGGAGAAGGGCTCTTTCTGCGAGGAACATCGCCCCCGTCCCATTACAGGTGGTGGTCGTAGGGTGCCATTGAGCACCAGACCAGGGACCTCATGTACAAAGACTTGCATGGATCCATCCATTATCTGTACCCGCTTAATCCGTTTCCGGGTCACGGGGGTCTGTCGGAGCCTATCCCGACGCATATCAGGCGAAAGGCAGGGGTACACCCTGGACAGGTCGCCAGTCTATCCAGGGCCACGTACAAACAACCAATCATGCTCACATTCACACCTAGGGAGAATTTAGAAAGATCAATCAACCTACTCTGCATGTTTTTGGACTGTGGGAGGAAGCCGGAGTACCCGGAGGAAACCCACGCAAGCACGGGGAGAACATGCAAACTCCACACAGAAAGACCCACCGGGCCGGGAATTGAACCGGGAACCTTCTTGCTGTGAGGCAACAGTGCTAACCACTAAGCCACCGTGCTGCCCACTTGCATGGATTTCATCCTCAATTTTTTTCACAATTAATGTGAAATTGAACACATGCACAAGACTCTGCCCTTACTCCTCCCTTGGGTGTAGATCAATTTGAATATAATAATGAGTATAACATTTCATGGAAAAAAAACTGCATCCAAACAAAGAAAATGAAAAAAGCAAGCAGGAAAAAAATAAAAGTCACTGATTGTAAGCTAGAAACACTCATGTTAGACGTTGAGACTCAGAAAATATATTATTAGTGGCCTTTTTTCTGGTGCAAAGTAGTAAAACAAAATATAGTGAGTGACTGTGTGACTAAAGCTGTAAAGAAGCAGGACTGGAACATTGCACCACAGCTGAAGTAAAGACAAAAATGCTCTGACATCAAAGTCAATGTGAAAGAAGAGTTGCTGCATGTCAGCAGAGTGTTGCAGCCACAGTGGGAGGTCCAAGGATGCTGCAGTTAACGCCACACGAGGAGAGACTGACCTCCATCGTTAGAGAACCAACACTTTGTGGCATCCTGCTAGCACATGAGCCATACTATCTGAAAGTACATTAAAATAAACAAACATATAGATATTGTCTTCTTTATACCAAAACAGATTTTGATGGAAAGAAGCAAGTTTTACAGCTTTATAACTGGGAACTGTCAAGTGACAGTTTCTGTAGCCGTACAAATCCATGCAAAGTTGACTTTATCGCATCCCAACGTGTGCGTTGCTAATGCAACGTTTTTGTGAACGGGAACTTTTGCACGTGACAGCCCACCTCTGTCTGCAGGTCCCGGTTGCATCCCAGTGTTTGGGTTTCTTCCAAGACAGAGCATATTGGCACCAACCCAAGAACTTCATTTTTACTGTTTAAGTTTGAATGGGAGCCACACCTCTTCATACCACACTTAAAGGACAATTCATCGAGGTTATTAGGTTGTAGAGTAATCACAAATCTTTTGTAAAGCTTGTTTAAGTACAACAATGTTGAAACCACATGTATGTTCCTCCATCATGGAAAAATGCCTGTCACTAAATGTAAAAGTCCTTAAAGAGATATAAAAAGGAAACATTTCTTTAACCACCTAATACAGTCCCTGTCACTTTTTCTGCCGTGACCCAGTTTTGCAAGTTTCTTATTTGTATGCCGTTTATATGTACAGGTTACTGTGACATCACGGATGCAGATCAGAGTGGAGCCATCAAGCGTCCCCATCTCCATGTCCACCCAACTTCACATCATGCTGCATTTACTGCTCCTTTGAAGTGTGTAGCTCAAAGGTTTCGCGCCGATTTCAAGTAGATGAGTGCCCTCCAGAGATGGTGGATGGAGCCGAGTTGGGTGGGTGACTCCGCCCCTGAAACCAGCTGCCATGACAACAGCAGTGAAGGCATGTATGAAAGGGAAGCTTCTATACTTTATTTCTGTGCTAATGTGACTTCAGCGTGACACAGTAAATTAATTAAAACCCTGGGAGATGGTGTCATGGCACAACTGAACAGTTAATGTCGTTAGTAACGCCAATGTTTAGGCGGCAAGCGAAAACGTACTTTCCTTTGCAAAGACACTCATTGAGATGTGTTTCATCAACTCTTCGAGGGATTATTCTTTAACAATGTTATTCCAAAGTTTCCATTCAACTAGTATACAAAATCTACAGCAATAAAAACTAACAAAAAACTGCACATAGCATGTTAATGTTAAAGATAAAACCTTAAGAGACGGTGCTCTGGAAATGTAAAGAGGCACGTTTAAACACACTGAGGTATTTGCCATTCCCTTTGTGTCTAACTGGCTTTCTAGAGCCACTTATGCGTTTTAAATGTTTACATTCAAAACCCTCCAAGAATTCTCCAGATGAAGAATGAAATTCATAGCTGTTAATAATTCAGCACAAAATCGTGAAGGGTAGTTTACAGTGATGAATACATTATTCAAGAGAAGTGCTGTTGGAGAAGCATCTAAAAGGCTACTTCAGAGGACCGTCACCACCGATTCAAAGCTCTCACAAAAACAACGCAGGCATCAGGCAGGCGTCTCTTTGAACTCAACCATCAGAAGACCTCACAGGTTTTATATTTCTAAATTCTTCAGGGGTTGTATGTTTTGTTCAGTAGCTTAGAGGGAATCTGTACCAGATTACAGTCATCGTCAGTTCATTTATAATGCTGCTTGTGCAGAATCTGAAACACTTCAAGCAGTTAGGCTCAATTTTACTTTGGCAAATGCATTTTGCACAGCCATAATAATGAAGATGTCTACAAAGGTGTGTATGACACATGATAATCATTTGATGGAATTCTGCTGCCAAGCAACATGTCAGAGTGCTTAAAGCTCAGCCCACACCACTATAGCACCTTTATCCTGTGTCACTGTGCTGTGTGAATAGCATAGCAAAGGGATGGTGTGACACTTCCTAGTCCTAGTCTGTCCTGTGATGTAGTAAGAGTCATAACCAGAGCAAAATTGTGTGACTTTGGATGTCTCAGACAAAAAGATGCCCAATCGTGGGGAAAATGGGCCATCTTAGCTCATAAACTGTGGTCACAAATGTCACAGAGAAACGGGCAGAGATGAAACACGGTACCATCTTGTGACCAAAGACAAATATCGAGCAGTGTTGGAAATCCTACCGGTCTACTAACGCGCCAATGAAAATGCACCTTTAAAAAAAATGTATTAATGTGATCCAGTGCAGTTCCTTAAAAACATGTGAATTGTAAGAGAAACTAAGGTTTATGAGACTGAGAAAGCCTCAGATTTGGTGAAGTTGTTGGAACAGAAGTCAACGCTATGAAGACATTACATGTTATTGCACATAACATTCGTATTTGCAGCCTGGGTAACTTCGCGGTATACCACACACTCTTTGCAAAGCTGACAACCAAGTTGGTTTCTTCTGGCACTTATAAAAGCTACAGAGCGGTTCATGTTTACGTTTTTTTTTTTAGTTTTTTTTTTTATTTACAGTTCCACATCCTGATGACGCAGCCTACGTCCCACCGCATAAGGTCGTAGCTGTGACTCAAGAGGACATCACTGCACAGTCTGATCACACCGTTCTTGGCATCTTACCCAACATTAAGCAGATCCAAATCAGTGTAGCATAGATTGATCTTATAAGACTACAAAAATCAGACGTGTGAACCAAGACTAACTGTGGCTCAAGGTTTGCAGTAAATTCCATTGAGGAAATCAAATGAGTTCATCATGGGCATAGCGTCAGACGGCTGTCTGACAGTGCTGTTTTCTGGCTTCAGAGTGACTGCATCTATCTGAAAGCAAACTAAAAATGTACTGGGAAAGGGGGGGGGGGGCACCTTCCATCTGTGAACTGACGCATTTCAGCCAAGACTGAACGTTTTAAAAAATAAAAATAAAAAAGAGTCTGCAGGTATCTTGAGCAGAGCAGATGCTTCCGGTGGTTCCACTCTCATGGACTGTGGTGGCCATGATTCTCAACTGTTATACTCTAACTTGTCTAAGTTTTCCTTGTCTCCCCCTTTTTGCTCGTTTTGTTCTATGATTCATCATCTTACCCGTTTAAGTTACAAAACCACAGTTATCTTGTACATCTTCACTCATTTGACCTTTCAATTCTGTATGTTCATATCATCAAGGAATATTTTCCCATGATACGCTAAATGTATTGGATTGTCCAGAAAATGTATTTTTTAAATACTACTTTTGAGTCAGACTTAAATTAGACGTAAATTGTTGATCTATGAATAAAATACATGTGCCATATCTAATTGAAGCAGAGATCAAAAGTGACATTTGTGTGGGTGCGCATCACTCTACATGGTTCATTCCTGTTACACCGTCTAGTTCAGGGGTGTCCAAAGTTGGTCCTTGAGGCCGGTGTCCTGCAGGGTTTAGATGCTTCCCTGCTTCATCACACCCCGATACAGTCATTAACAGTTGTGCAGACCTTGATGATAAGCTGATGAGAATCAGGTGTGTTGATACAAAGAAACATCTAAAACCTGCAGGACAGCGGCCATCAAGGACCGACTTTGGACACCCCTGGTCTAGTTCATCTATTTCTGCCTTACTAACTGTAGGTTCTGGCTTCAGAACATATGCATGTCTTCATGTCTCCACATGGTGAATAATTACCAAAGAAGTGAAAACATCTGGTTGCAAAATTAATCTCTAAGGTAAAACCGGATATTTAGAGTGATGCCAAAATAAGCACCATTTAAAAACCAGTAGCAGCAGTAATTAGAAGGTATAAAATGAGTCACGGTACTTCTAATCAGAGCCATGTTGGCTGACCTCAGTGACCCAGCGACCAGGGTGATACCTGCACAGTCTGTTTCAGAGAAACAGGGAAGTCCTTCATGCTTGGCAAACGGTGCATCAATAGAAATTGGAGTTGCTATGACAACTCAGGTACTGCGACGGACACAGAGTAACTTAAAACTCCATGAACTGCAATTGTACCCTTCAGTGCAATTAAGCCTTATTGAAAAAGTATGAAAAAAAAATACTGTCACAGAAGAATATTCTTACTACATTTTCACACGTCATTTAATTGGACTGACTTGAGCTTTGAACTTCATAGACACTCTTCTGGTATAAGAATGTTAATGCTTTCACACATCATTTTACATTAAAATAAAGATTACATAAACATACAAGTTATTTGAAAAAGGTTAATTGTCAAGGTTGGCGTGTTTTGAGAGAAAACATGTACAGTGGCATGTTTAAAAATAGATTAAAAAATGGCTGAGCAGTAACACCTGACATGACTTGATGCATTACCATCCATCTATTTTCTATCCCAACTGTAGCCTAAAAAAAAGAAAAAGGGAAGGAGTCTGTCAGAGCTGTCACGGGGTGAGAATTGAGGTACCGCCTAGACAGGACGCTAGCCCATCACAGGCCCACAGAGACAAATGAGACAACCGAACGTGTTCACACCAACACCTTTGGGCAATTTTCAAATCACCAAAATATCCATTTTCATGGCCTGTGGGAACAAACTGGAGTACACAGAGAAATCTGGAGAGAACAAACTCTGCACATTTGAGATTAAAGCCAGGAAGCTTTTAGCTTTGAGGTGACGCTGCTAACTACCACATGTTCCTTCAGGAGACTAAACTTCGCTCCTCAGTCACACAAAACCAAGATAAATCTGTATTAACCTGGAAAAATTCAGGCGGCCAGACAAAAACCGTCACACGTTTCCATTTGAGCGCCGGCAAGCATGTTCGGAGTTCCACTGAGATTCGTGTTTATACCGTTATGTTGTCAGTTGGTTCTTAAAGTTTTAAGAGACAACAGAACATGTTATCCAAACCGTTGCTTTCTTGGAGGTCAGCAAAGGATTACGCATAAAGCAGCAAAGAAAAAGGAGAGCAGGTCTACTTGTGTTTACATCACTCACTTCCAGAGCATTTTCAAGGATATCTGAGAACATTAACAGGGAAAATCTGATGTCTGAATCCATGCAGTTCTGGATGCGTTTTTGGAACTGGGTTACTTGAACCTTTTAGTGTAAAACGCAGCCAAAGAAGCACAGAAGTGGGATATTATGAGGTTGCATTTGTTAAAAATGTTTTGAAGAGAAAGATGACAAAGCTGCATATCAGTGTCTGATGTGTGTTGTTGGAACAAAAAAAACAGAAAATGCTACTGGCTCAGCTATTTTGGAGCACCACGTTTCTACAGCAGATACAGGAAATAAGGGACCTGAATCAACTGAAACTCATCTGTGGTGGACACCAGTCTATCACAGGGCTACCTCAAGACACCCCATAAACACTACCTTCAAGGATGAGGAGCTTTAGACAGGAACCTTCTTGCTGAGGAGTAACATAGCCAACTACCACATTAACATAACAAGCCTTTAAATCTTTCAAGAATTTTTTTTTCAGGATTTTACATTAATTTTGCAGCAACAGAGCATTAGTTTGTAATACAGTAATCAGGCTCCTCTTGTGGAAGTTCCTTGAAAGGATGGTTTAATTCAACTGCACTCATACAGCGCTCTGCCTGCTGTTCTGCATCACAGCTATCGTAGTTCCATCTGAATTTGCATTTCTTACTTAAAGTAAATACGTTCACATTTACAAGATAAACCTTTGCATTCAAATGTGCCCCAGGACATCTTATTCCTAATATACTGCGCCTGAGTCCAACCTATGCACTGCAGACGCTGCTTTAATGTAACATGACTTTGATGCCATGAGTTTATTAGAACATTAGTCCCTGGTAAAGATGAACAACACTATTTATTTTTATTATTTTTAAGTCACCGATTCCTAACATAGGTAATTGCCTTTGGTACCTTTGCAGATTTGTGGAGATGCTACAAAACTTCTTACAGCACACCAGTCAGAGAGATCTTTTCTTTTCCAGCCTACTTTTGAAGTCAATTCCCTCGTCTTTCCTTGGTTCACATTTTGTTCACTCCACCTTCTGCTGCTGCTGCTGAGCCAGATGTTTAGAGGAGACAGAGCAGTGACGGATGTGTCTGGACACATTTTACTGAGTTTAGATGTTTCTATGACAACAGCAACATCCAAATTGATTAGGCAGGCCATTTGGTAGTCTGCTTCAGACAGACTGAGACCTGTTTCACCCTACGGACATAAACTAATTGCTTCATCGTGTGATTGGTGCCATCTCAACCATTCAAAAGGGGAATTGGAGAAGACATGGCATCAAAATATCAACCCAAACCTCGAAGAGTTTCTGAATCACTTCACCACCAATTGAAGATGTATACGTGTGGTTGAATTTTGGTTTAAGAAAAAAAAAAGGAAAGTAAACAGAAGCTTCCCAGAAGAGCTGCTACAAACCTCAGCGGTCCAGCTGTGTACTTAACACTGATGTTTGTAATATATTATTTATTAAGCAAACTCATTTCAAGTGCAAGGCTGTTTACAGTAATTCTCTACAAGCTGTTGATGAGTATAAAGATGGGCTTCAGGGCAGAAAAAGTATTTCATCACAGAATGGGGGGATTTCACTTTACATTAGGTAGACATTCAGATGCAGTGAGCTTTAATGAGCGGCTGCTAGGAGCATCTGAAATCCTCCACCAGACTGGATACTGCGGAAGCAGGGTTCTTCGTCAGACAGGAACGAAGAAACAGGCTCATCATGGCTTCAGACTTCAATGATTCTTTAAACTGCATTTGAACTCAGCCTTAAAGGAACATTCCAGAGATTAAACAACCGCAGGCTTATTAGTAGATGGTAAAGAGTGTCAACTTTCATTAGGGACAAAACAACATCAATTGAAGCAGTTTTGAGTTAGAATTGAATATTCGTTTGCAGCAAAAAGTTAATAATAGAACAATGTGTACCAGAGCTACGTTCAAATAAGCTGGTACTTTAAAGACGCAAAGATGTTATCCCACTTAAGTAGGTTAATTTAATCAAACTTTATTTATATAGTACTCTACAACAACATAAATGGAGGGAAAAAATACAGCAGACTTAAGCACTATCAGATGAATTGTAAATATTTAATAACTAATAATCAGAAGAACATACAGTTCAAAGATTATTTAAAAAATAAAAACTGAACCGTCAGGTGGCTATGAGTCCCATTTGTGTCCATGAGTCCCATGAGGTGTTAGAAAGCTAACAGACTGATTCTGTTAAAGTACACTTTTGCCTGTTTCATCTTTTAGCAAAGGAGAAGCCTGAACAAACAGTCCCGAAGTGCCTAACATGTTTTGTGTGGTCAAAATACCACAGCGATGTAGATGTACAGCTTTCTTTTCAACCATATCTTTACTGCTCTGTTCATGGCAGCTGGTTTCAGGTCAGACACTCCACTTGACCCCTCTCCTCTGCAGACTTATGTAGGCCTTATTACACTCACTTCTCTGTAACTGTGAATGCAAAACGATGTGAATTTGTGGGTAAGATAAAGATGAGCAGGGTAAATAATTCTACACTGGCCTGAATCTGTGAAGTCACAGAATCTTGTAATGATTTGAATAGCAGCTGTTGATTTAATAGTCACTTAAAAAAAAACATGCTCTCAAACGCGTTTTGACAATATGTTCTATTTAAGTGATGTGGATGAAATGAAAGTTCGGTTCTTTTGGAACTTTTATCCTGAACATCACATCATGAAGGGGTGGAAGCCAATTTGAATTTTCTCTGTAAAATATAAATGGGAAAACGAATGAAATATCCCATCAGAAACTGAATTAATAACACCACAATTGTGAAAACAAAACAATTACTCTACATTTAGAGTAAGGTTAATAGCTGGAATATTGCTTGGATCCATCCATCTCTCTGGGGTCCTTCAATACAAAACATAACCCTTAACTCCGACTATGTCAACACACGTCTGGTTTAATGTTAAAAATAAACCAATCCCAATCAACATTAGCATGTCACCCCCACGTCAGAAAGATCTCCAATCACATTATTGCACCATAAATGCATAAGAAGACCATTCTGGCTTTGCTGGAAATAACCATTGTTGCAGATCGTAAACTGTCTGCACGCTGATGTGCATGTAAACGGTTGTTTTAGTGTTAAAATTAGAACTATGCTGCATAACAGCAGATCATCAACAAAGTCAGCAGCTCTTGCTGCAGTTTCTCCACATAGTGAATCGTGGTATTAGAAAACGTCTCAGTGTTATACCTTAAATTGACTCAGTTTCAGTTAGGTCCCCCAAACGAATGAAGGCAAACAATAATCTTAATTGCTAAGAGAGTGTCATTCAATGGACTCCGGATCATATGTTATAATGGGAGAAAAAAAAGGACCCCATACACATATACTTTGAACTTTTAAAGTATTCCATCCAACTTTGTTCTGATGTGACTCCGCTGTACATAAATATGTGACTCCGCTGTAAATGAAGATACGACTTCGCTGTACATGAAGATGTGACTCCGCTGTACATGAAGATGTGACTCCGCTGTAAATGAAGATGTGACTCCGCTGTACATGAAGATGTGACTCCGCTGTACATGAAGATGTGACTCCGCTTTACATGAAGATGTGACTCCGCTGTACATGAAGATGCGACTTCGCTGTACATGAAGATGCGACTTCGCTGTACATGAAGATGCGACTCCGCTGTACATGAAGATGCGACTCCGCTGTACATGAAGATGTGACTCTGCTGTACATGAACATGTGACTCCGCTGTACATGAAGATGTGACTCCGCTGTAAATAAAGATGTGACTCCGCTGTACATGAAGATGCGACTCCGCTGTACATGAAGATGCAACTCTGCTGTAAATGAAGATGCGACTCCGCTGTACATGAAGATGTGACTCTGCTGTACATGAACATGTGACTCCGCTGTACATGAAGATGTGACTCCGCTGTACATGAAGATGTGACTCCGCTGTAAATGAAGATGTGACTCCGCTGTAAATAAAGATGTGACTCCGCTGTACATGAAGATGTGACTCCGCTGTAAATGAAGATGCGACTCCGCTGTACATCAAGATGTGACTCCGCTGTAAATGAAGATGCGACTCCGCTGTACATGAAGATGTGACTCCGCTGTACATAAAGATGTGACTCCGCTGTACATGAAGATGTGACTTCGCTGTACATGAAGATGTGACTTCGCTGTACATAAAGATGTGACTCCGCTGTACATGAACATGTGACTGTGCTGTACATGAAGATGTGACTCCGCTGTACATAAAGATGTGACTCCGCTGTACATGAACATGTGACTTCGCTGTACATGAAGATGTGACTCCGCTGTAGATGAAGATGTGACTCCGCTGTACATGAACATGTGACTGTGCTGTACATGAAGATGTGACTCCGCTGTACATTAAGATGTGACTCCGCTGTACATAAAGATGTGACTCCGCTGTACATGAACATGTGACTTCGCTGTACATGAAGATGTGACTCCGCTGTACATGAACATGTGACTTCGCTGTACATGAAGATGCGACTTCGCTGTACATGAAGATGTGACTCCGCTGTACATAAAGATGTGACTCCGCTGTACATAAAGATGTGACTCCGCTGTACATGAACATGTGACTTCGCTGTACATGAAGATGTGACTCCGCTGTAAATGAAAATGTGACTCCGCTGTACATAAAGATGTGACTCCGCTGTAAATGAAAATGTGACTCCGCTGTACATAAAGATGTGACTCCGCTGTAAATGAAGATGTGACTCCGCTGTACATGAACATGTGACTCCGCTGTACATGAACATGTGACTCCGCTCTACATGAACATGTGACTCCGCTGTACATGAACATGTGACTCCGCTGTACATGAAGATGTGACTCCGCTGTAAATGAAGATGCGACTCCGCTGTACATGAAGATGCGACTTCGCTGTAAATGAAGATGCAACTTCGCTGTACATGAAGATGTGACTCCGCTGTACATGAAGATGCGACTCCGCTGTACATGAAGATGTGACTCCGCTGTACATGAAGATGCGACTCCGCTGTACATGAAGATGCAACTCCGCTGTACATGAAGATGTGACTCCGCTGTACATGAAGATGTGACTGTGCTGTACTTTTAAAGATGTGACTGTGCTGTATATGAAGGTGCGACTTTGCTGTACATGAAGATGTGACTCCGCTGTAAATGAAGATGCGACTTCGCTGTACATGAAGATGTGACTCCGCTGTACATGAAGATGCGACTCCGCTGTAGATGAATATGTGACTCCGCTGTACGTATAAAGATGCCGTGATGTGGCTCATTCCAACCATAAACACATAAAATACAAAAGGACGTTATCATCTCTCTGTTTCATCCCACAACTGCTGAAGCAGAGACGGACAGAGCTGACGGTGGATCAGATGCAGTCCAATTACCTCGTCTAAGGACACACACGTCCACACAGCCATGTATTTATACTCCACAACATGATTACATGTTGTGAACATCATAACAGGGTTTTTTTTTAATTAAAACACTATAATGATATTGTTGTAACCATTTTTTCCTCCTCTCTGCATTCCTTTCTCTGACCTGCTCCTTGGGTCCTTTGTAGGACTTGTTTTAAATGCTGTAATTTAATATGGAGATGGGTACAATGTAAAATAATTGTCTCATTGGTGATGGGGGCCAACAAAGTGTCTCAGAGTTTGGAACATCTGATAAAACCACAGGAGAGACCCTTGAAAAAGTATAATTTTCTTCTCTGGTCAATCTGTCTTATCTAATTCTTACTTACACAAACCTCCGGCTGAAAGAAAACAGCCATTTCTTGGGCTAAAACAAAATATTTGGAAATGCTAAGACTCTGGTTTTCAAACTCCTCCAGACCATCATGGCTACACTACAGGCTTTATTTAAAAGCCTGTAGTAATATATTGCCATTAAATCAAACTGCACTACTTTAAGTTAATCTGATAACGGTGCAACATGCAGAACTGATGTTTCCACTAGATGACTCAGACTCATTTTCAGCGTGCACAAAGATCCAACACGTCCAGGCTGAATAAATACACAAGCCCCAAACACACAAAGCACTTTAAAGAGGGATTTTTCTTTTTGTGCTGTGTCCTCTTTTTACATTAAAAACTCAGACAGAATGGCAGGGTAGTTTTTATTGTACTTTTGCTCCAATTTGGGAGGTAGCAACAGAGGGGAACAGAAGAGCTGAGCCGTGCCACCAAGAATAAACCAAGGTGGGGAACATCAACGACCTAACAAGAACAGCTCTTTTAGTGCAAAAGGGTGGCTGTCTGTTGTCGTGCTGAAAAACAAAGCCCAAACGATCTGAATTGGAAGTAGAAATTGAGTGCGACAGTAACGAGCCCACATGCCCGTTTTGTGTGCAAAGCGAAGGATGCTCATTACAACTACCAATGTTGTGATACAGCGACACGAGCTCTAACAAGTGAAGATAATCTGATATTTTGATGCCATTAACAGAGGACAAAAAAAAAAAAAAACACACGGTTTCGCCTATAGACACATTTACACTGATTACACTGATTGTCGGGGAAAATGGACTTCTGAATTCATCTTACACAGGCTGTTGCCTCAGCAACAAAGGAAACAATAAAACATAACTGAAGATCACATGGAGATAAAATCAATGGACCATCTGCAGTTCCCTTCAGTTTTTTTTCCGGTCAAAACCAAGACAAGTTTGTCTTGATTCTGGCGACGGTTCAGTCAGTGGTGTGATTTTTCTGCATTTCCCAGATCATTCATGTCAAAGTGGTGCAGGACCTAAACAGAGTCAAACATTTAAGTGCTGGATGGTAGTTCAGTGAGGCGGTTTTCAGTTTATGTCTCAATACAGAGTTTGAAAAATCCTGGAATTAATGTTTCAGAGGGTGAAGATAAATATGAATATAGATTAAATAAATGTCATCTTCAAATTAATTATTCAAGGAGAGATTGAGTCACTTTGTTAGGATTTCAGGGTAAAGACTGAATGAAAGATTACAAAGTTAAAGCATATAGATGGGTGCGCAGCTCTGTCAGAATCAAGTCTACAGATGAACCGAACTCCTAACAAAGATTATTCAAAGTGGATCCAAATAACTACATTCAATGAATACATGCAGTTTGATAAAACTTAAAGTAATATGAAATTTACAATTCATTTTTATTCCACTGCCTCTAATTTTTTGTAAAACTGATAAAGTCCTAAAATGAATCGTCATACATTAGAGCTTATACTCATAAAGTTGATTTAGGATTGCTTTTATTAATAGAAAAAGAGATTTTTAAGTAAGACAAATCCAGATTTTTGTATAGTAAAACATGTATGATGCAGGATTTACAATTCGACAACTGAAGCTCCTTTTGTGTTACGACATCAAACCTGCAATAGCAGAATAAATTGTGATTAAACTGGAGTTTTGTTTTGGACAGATAAGGAAGTATCCAGTAATAAAGAGTGTAAGCTTTGTTAATTACATTTTTAGGCATTTTGAAGGAGTGATTTGAGTTGAAAACAGCACACCAGAGTTATGAGAACTGTGGTACAAGAGTTTTCTGTTCAGGGGTCAAAGAAGCAAACTGTTGGAACTTGTAAACTGTTTACCTGCTGGATCTTGTTTTTCTGAGGACTGTTATTATAGTTTGTTTTAGTTTCTTTGCCAAGAATTATACATCGCACAGTAATACCAATACCAAACTTGGTATTTAGATTCCAGTCTGCAGAATGATCTCTGATGACAAAAGGATCTTCATATGTCTAGACAGTCTTATAATGAGAAAATATTCATTTTGTTAAATCTTGACACCTGCATGGGTTAGAAAAAAAAAGGAAGTTTCTTCTACTTTCTTGTTGGCACCAAAATTAATTCCACCCTGATCTAGTCCTCAAAAAATCAATTGAAACAAAAGTCTGCAACATGGGATATGTGTACGACACACAACCCGTTGGCAGCACCTAAAGTTGGTGACTTTTTAAGATAGCTGCTTAACAGTTGAATATTTACAAAAGTGGAACGTCGATCTATGGACTCAGTTATGAGGGTTTGTGGAAACAATGTACCACATCTAAGTCCAGTTAGCCAGTAGGAGGCGTTGTGGGATGTATTACTGTTCACAATATTAAAAAATGTGTAGAGTAAAATATTTTGGTCGCGCGCTGGCTTAAAAGAAGTCGAACTTATCTTACGTCGTTAACACCCTACTACCAACATTTAAAAAAGCTGAAAAAAGTCAAACAAATGACTGAGGTCCTTTGCATACTTCACGTGAAGTCCATAAGTACAAGCTATTTTGAAAAAAATGTTTTGAATTATTCATAAAATTTGTGGGTGTGGTCTAAAGCAACTTTCTGGCCTGGATCATTAAAACAATCAACAATCAACAATCAACTAAACAAAACCGAGTCAACAAATGAGTCTTCATTGTCACTATACAAGATGCACAATAAAACTGGATGAAGGTTTATTGGATGTCAGCCATGAGTTTGTATTGTGGTGAATTGGTTTGGATTTGGAGGCCACATTTGTGCCTTTGAGTACATTCAGTCCCACAGAAAACGTTTACGTTTCCATGAACAGATGCAATAAAAAAATATGTGAACTCTGTAGAGCTGACTGGTTTTCTGCATTTCTATTTGAAAGACAAAAAACATTTAAGCTGACCAGTCCTCTTTCCATTCATTTCCATTACAATTTAAAATCACGTTTCAGTATTTTAAAGGAGATTTTAACATATTAACAGGGTTGCAAAGGATAAGAGGAAAGTAGAGAAAGAGAAAAAAGAGTCATGGGAGTTTCCTCTCTGTAGTCTGTTCTGATGGATGGCCTTGCCTGCAGCACAGCCACTTAAAGCTCGGCTTCAAAGAGCTGGCATCTTGTATGAACACATGCTCACAAAGGGCATAACACTGACACTGCATTGCATCCATTTCCTGCAGACTTATTTCGACCTCAACTGACAGCTACTTGCCCTGAATTTTACCCAATATCAACCTAGCCCCTAGAAACCACTTTCACCTTAAAATGTATATGTGTGTGTGTACACATATATACCCCCCGAAACAGGATGGTGGAGTAGGGGTTGAATTTGGTGAAGTGGCACATGACATCACACAGCAAGCCAGCTACTGATAAGACATGACTAACTAACTAAGTCCAGCAAGACAATCACATATTCAGCCTTGGTCTTGCATCTCATTTCTTCTCACAGCTCTTGCCAACCAGAAAGTCCCAGTCCACGAAGTACCTTTGCCCTAACCAATTACTTTGGTTCAGTGGTCTTGTACACCACTGTCGCTGTTTTCGTTTCCTCCGATGTAGCGCAAATAAAACACTGAACATGATTGAGTTTATGGTTCTCCAACGGCCACCACAGTCAACTTGTGTTTATATATATATATATATATATATATATATATATATATATATATATACATATATATATATATACAGAGAGAGAGAGAGATGTGTATAGATTTATTATTTGTTAATTTAAGCAAAACCATTTTCTATAAACAGTTGCTGTTTGTCAAAAAGTGATTTACTCATCACTGCCCCCCTGTGGATGTGCTGCTAAACAAACATACAAACACTAATGAGCCGAGTCCACAACTGATGTGGGTAGTCTACTGACAAACGGGCTCTAACGTTGCTAAGTTAGCCCCGTTTGGACCTCAACAGGCTACAGTTACATCCACAGCTGCAGTGAAGCAGCAGGCCTGCAGCACCACAACAACAGTATGTCTCAGAGCTGACGGCTCAGCCACAAGAGCTTTCTCTACTGTTCTGCCGCTCCTATAAACTCATCAAAAAATAAACAAAACATTATTGTAACACTTTTCTGAGTGAATCCTTGCCAGATGATGCAGTTGGAAGTGTCTATGACAACCTTTTGATGGTTCTTTCACAGATGGAACAATTACACAAGAGAAACCAATGAAAGAAAAGCAAACAATCCCAGATACACGTTCTTCCTGCATTTTTGCACAATTTGTTTTTTTCTATACATTATGCAGTTACAACATGAACTGATGGTATGTGGGAACTTGGGTCTTTAATTCTCAGTTGATGTTTAACTAGAGGCCGATACAACAAATGTCATGTGATAAAATAAAAATCTGAGTTTAACAGCAACAGTGTTTGTGGCCAAGTAGAAGCAGCTGCGACTGCCGTTACACAACTTCACCACTTGATAACGTACATCAACACACGCTGGCAACGCATCTCAGATACACTGCACTCGTTACTTGGATCAGCAGCTCTCACCAGCCCTGAGCTACGGCACAACAGCCAAATAATTCATACACTAGACAGCTGCATGATAGAGATGATAGAGATGCTAAGGACCTTGTGAAGCTGCTGAATCCTTTGAAGACAGCTACCAGAGTCTTATGTTATGAGAGGAACCCCACAGCGTCTCTCAATAAGCCTCTGAGGACCATGATTGAAAAAAGCATGACAACAAATGATGGCGATTCCATCACTGTGACAAACAAATAGAGTAATCCCAAGTAATATTTCAGGCAGATACTGCAGGGATGTTTAAACCCCGCAAGCCAGCATGATGCCATCTTCCTGAGGGTACGGAAGAAAGCCAAACAATTGCAGAAAAATCAGGTATTCATCACTTTACATGGTTTTCCATCACTTCTGTGTGTGTGTAACAATGTCTTCCAACTACTTGATTGATTTTCTCAACAGCAACTGAAAAATACTTATGGACTGTTTATGGATAAGTGTTTAAGAAACAACAGCGTGCATGTTGACGGTTAGATTCTAGATCTTTATCCTGATAAATGCCAGTGTTTCTGCTGTTTAAAAGCCACAGAAGATGAGAGTGAAAAAGGTGGCGACAGCCCCACCCATGGAGGGGGGGGTGTCTGGGGGGTGAGCTGGATGTGACAGAACCTGCTCCCAAAAAGATGGCACAAGAGGACCTGCTTGAACACTTTACTGACCCACAACAGTCCAGATCAAAACTGATCAAGACTGTGAATACCACTGTCACGGTCTGCAGCCTCCCTCTGAAGTGGTGGCGAGAAAAATGTTCAGTATTCTTTGCCATTTTGGTTTTCTTTTCCTGCTACCTCTGTTCCAAGTCAACGTGGGTTTTCAACTGCAGGAGACAGTTACTGCCCAAAGGTCCCAGCTGCTGCCAGAACATGTAGACATGCTTATACCTTTGAAAAAGAATTTGATAATACCTTAGGTTGGGCAGTGCAGCTGCTGCTTGTCAGGGTAACATTTTTTGCATTTTGCATTGACGGAGTTGTACTTTTATTAAAATCAAGAAAAAAAAATGGTATTAGTTGCAGAAAATAGGTAAATTCTTAAAAGATCCAGCACAGTGTAGAATTAATGCATTTGAATTCATAAAACATTTAAAATAAAACCGCATTGTTATGCCAGTCAGAAGGCTATTTTGACACATGATTCTTTCATTTGAAGTTTTTCTCAAGGTGAATGGTAAAAATATCGTCTAGTTCTTGTTCGCCCATTATCTCGTATCGGCTCGTGAGTCGAGTGCATCGTCACACCATGACAAGCCAGGCAGGGTGTTGATGGTGGCGTGTGATAAGTAGCGCAGCATGTTACATTTCACAAGATATGTAAGAGTTACAGTTGCGTAGTGCAATTCAAGGCCACTGCGTCAGGTCCTGTCCTCCCTAATGTTGGTTAATGAAACTATAATTTTAAGGTGAAAGAGTCACAGTGTTGCTTTGAAACCAACAGCTGGCCACCCACTCAAGTTTTTATATTTTCTCCACAGTTCACTGCATACCTCTTTTCATTTTACTGGAAGAGCATATTAAAGGTGGCAACGTGCAGAAGGTCGCGGACAACACTGCTATCGTGGGTTGTATCAGAAAGTGGACAGAAGGAGAAGTACAGGAAACTTATCTGGGACTCCAACCTCCAACCTCCAACCAGCTGGTGAGGAAGGCAGGTTCTGTTGTGGCCACAGAACTGGAGAGTGACATCTGTGGCAGGGTGGTTGGCTCTGAACAAGGTTCTGTCTATCATGGACAGTTCCCATCATCCGCTGCACAGCATCATTTAATAATATATATTAATAACTACCTTTATTTGTCAGTACACATCTCATGAAACACACACTAAAATGAGTCCTCTGCTTTTAACCCATCACTTTTATAATGTGAATTTGTGGATGGTGCCGGAAAATGTGAATTTCCATTTGGGGATGAATAAAGTATCTATCTATATCTATGTAAGCTTCAATGGAGTCCTGTATTAGAGGTGAAACTCAGCCATTTTAAAAACACAAAGAATGAAGTATTGACCCCGACAAAATATCAATTTGGAGAATGCAAAGGAAAATTTTATAAAGTCAAGGGAAAATTAAAACAAACAGCACTTTCCTCCGTATCATCTGCTTTATGGAAGCTTCTGATGTGCGTCAGCAGGGAAATCCTTAAATCTACACAACAGATGGCAGCGATCGTCTCTTCACAGTTCCTACCCAAACCATGAAGCTGCAAATGTTTGCATGTGTGGGTCTGTTTAAGTGTGGGTGAACCGTGAGGGAGGGAAGCCAGCTAAGGGCTGCATCACTTCGCATAAGGGATGTTGCGGGCTGTAATATGCAGCCCCCCCCTCCAGTCTAGTGCGCCACCTGCCTTGTTCAAGCATCCATCTGCCCATCATCATTCCAACTAGCAGAGTTCAGCCAATAGAAACAACAAATAGATCAAATCACAACCTTTGTGAAATTGCCATAAAATGTTCTCAAGACATTTATAAAGAAAAGAAGGCTGGGTTTGTTCTGGAGATTCTGGAGCTGAAGATGATCATGGACAACCCTGAGCATGCTCTTCACATCAAGATTCAGCAATGGACTGTTTTCTGGCAGGAGATCCTTCCGGACGCTACAGGAGATCCTTCCGGCCGCTACTGGAGATCCTTGCGGCCGCTACAGGAGATCCTTGCGGCCGCTACAGGAGATCCTTCCGGCCGCTACAGGAGATCCTTCCGGCCGCTACAGGAGATCCTTCCGGACGCTACAGGAGATCCTTCCGGACGCTACAGGAGATTCTTTTGGCCGCTACAGGAGATCCTTCCGGCCGCTACAGTAGATCTTTCCGGCCGCTACAGGAGATCTTTTCGACCGCTACAGGAGATCCTTCTGGCTGCTACTGGAGATCCTTCCGGCCGCTACAGGAGATCCTTCCGGCCGCTACAGTAGATCCTTCCCGCTGCTACAGGAGATCCTTCCGGACGCTACAGGAGATCCTTCCGGCCGCTACTGGAGATCCTTGCGGCCGCTACAGGAGATCCTTCCGGCCGCTTCAGGAGATCCTTCCGGCCGCTACAGGAGATCCTTCCGGACGCTACAGGAGATCTTTCCGGCCGCTACAGGAGATCCTTCCGGCCGCTACAGGAGATCCTTCCGGCTGCTACAGGAGATCCTTCCGGCCGCTACAGGAGATCCTTCCTGTCCACAGTAATAACCCTGTACAATTAATCTCTGAAAAGATTTAAATCATGACAACTGCAACAATTAGGTTACTTGGGGGATCAACAAAGTATTTCTGGCACATTTCAATCGTTTGTGACTTTGCTCTTATGAGTATTACCAGACGTTCTGCTAGAAAAAGCATGAGTCCAAATCTGAAATCAAATATAAATCAGATCATCTCCCATTTCAATTTACTGCCATGGCGTTTTGCGCTTCAGTTCGCACGAACACGTGCTTCACCATGCCACCCACTTGTGATTAACCCCTAAACTCATTATTTTCTACAGCTGTTAATGACAGCGTTCTTTCCACCATGGATGTCGGCTTTAATCTGAGTGCTGAAGAGCTTGTAACCTTTTTAAACTCCAGCTGCAGCAACGTTCGGGAGTCTCTGGCTCCAGTCAAGGTTACATGCACTAAATCTCAATGGGAGCCACGATTAATCAATCTACTTATCTTGCATCCAACTGACTATATACAAAATGTGGACAGGCTGGTTTAAAAATAAAAAACAACAGAAAGCAAATGACTTTGTGGTTCTTTTGAAATGTTTGTACAATGTTTATTTGTTTTATTGTTTTGCTGTTTTATGTTGCATTGTCCTGTTTTATTGTTGCGCCTTCTTGTACGGTGACCTTGGGTACCTTGAAAAGTTGCCTGTGAATAAAAAATATATATTATTGAAACACCCAAATGCTGTAAAAGTGTCACGATACATTATATCTCTAAACTTGCCTTCCAATCAGCACTAACGGGCTTCTGGCTCATTTTAGTGTTCATAACCACCTACTCCCTCAACTAAACGACGTTTCTTCAGCTGGCCCAACCCTCTTTTCTCCAATAGTTCTTCTTATTTTGACCAGTTTAAGACTTTGTTTCCGTCCTTATTAAACCCCCCCCAAAAACATAGTCTGTTCCTGTCTACTCAAGCATTTTGTTTTGTTGGGTCATACTCAGCTTTTTGAGGCTGTTAAAAATAGAAAAAAAAAGAAAATGTAATAAAGTAGTATTGAATTAAATTGAATTCAATACGGTATACTTTTTTGTTTGCAAGTTTTGATGAGAGAAACAAATAACTGCATACTGTACAGAAGTCGAGGTACCATAGTTATACTGCCATGACTTTTGAGCAAGTTTCATGGTTGATGTATAAATTACTTCTATAAAAGTGACAGGCGGTTGTCCCGGGAGACGACCGGGACGGGAGTCCACTGATGAGACAGGAGACACGTGGAGTTAGACAACACTGCATAAAAGAAATTCACTTTTCAAGGATATTTGAACAGATTTTGTAACATGATAAAATCCTTTTTGCTGCTTTAGTAACCTTAGGACTAAACAACTAAACTAAACAACTTAACAGCAACATCTTTTACATCCAGTTCTGCTGCCGATTCACTCAAGACTTGAGACCTACATAACCTCATTTAAAATGTTCTTCTTTTTACACAATCTGGAGTCAATTTTCTTTAATCTTCTTTTTTTTAATTCAAGCTATTATTTGTTCTCTAAAAGCTCTTCAAGTTTTATGAAGTAGATGCAAGGCTTTGGCAACAACAAGTAGGAAATAAAGACTAATTTTACATTTGCCGTGTTCAACAATTGTATAAAACACACTAATCTAATAATGATCCACAAATGTTCCACCACATGTACTGATGCCTTTACACACCTTTAAATAACGTGGTAGCGATGTTTACCAGCGCTCGTGTTGAGCCTGTGAATGTCAGAGGTTAGATGCAGAACTTTTGTCCGTTTATTTGAGCTTCAGCAGGAAAACGGAAAACTCTTCCCGGTTGTGGGCGGATGCCTCGAGAGTCTGCTGTCCCCAGATAGATGACCTTGATCAAGTACGCACGCAGAAATTTTCTGGAGGATCCAAGTTGTCACACCTCATAAAAGATTGAATAAAATACAAGTTCTTCACCAAGTGAAGATGTAGAGTAAGAAAACTGAGCCGAGTGTATAAATATCCTTTCTTGATGAATGAGGAAAACAGATTGCAGACAGTCACTTAAGTTTATGATCAAACTGTGGAAGAAAAATATAACTTGACTGATGGAGTGTGTGGGTGGAACAGTAACATTTTTATATTTGAACTTTAACATTTCAACACAAAGTTGTTTTTTTTTGTTTATCTAAATACTCATTTAAATCGCTAAAATGGATCAATTAACAACTGTTGCATTTCCAAACTACCACAGGACCTAATCAGACTAAGTGTTTACTGCACAAATGTTAAGATTGGTACATTTGGGGATTGCATATACATTTTGTAATAAGGCAATTATTTTGGCTTCAGCTATTAGAATAAACTGGTTTATTTTTCATGAATTTGACATATGATCTGATCTGATGTTCATCAAGTCACCAGAACAAACACTATGTGCTTGAGCTGATAACGGTTGTATTTTGTCTTTACTCAACACAAACTCATCTCAAAATGTTCCCAGGAGGACACAGTCGGCCTCATTCATTAAATATTTGTAAATCTAAGCAGATTCACACAAATATGAACATCCTTACTACAAAATTGCCAAGGATTCAAGAACATCATGTAAAATTAAATTTTTGATCACAAGAAAATATGAATTGCGGTTGATTGCCGACGGGCACGTGAGCCTGCTGCTCGTCAATTAGCATAAATCCCTCCCCTAGAACCACCGTATGAGGAGGTGAAAAGGCGCCTGGAGGCCTCGAGAGCATCGACTAACAGTTAACACCGTCATTGTCCAATGACGCTTTCAAGGGTGGAGCGAAAACGGTTTGTTATGGAGTTGGATGCCACAGAAAAAAAAAATCATCGTATGGACAAAACCGTGCTGCAGAAAAATCTTACTACTTCTATAAATACAGAAACGTCTTGAAGAGGAATGGTGCCTGATGGATTTAGATGCCCCCACAGGAGTCAAAACCAAATTTCAAAGCTTGTACTTTGTGTTATTTGGTTGTGCATTGTGGCACCCAGGAAATCTTTTGCTGTTCACATACGTTTTAAGAAATAATGGGTAGAAATAAAATGTATAGCACTTTAATTTTCTTATTGTAGTTTATTTAAAGTCTGTTGGTTCACAAATAACTTCTCTTATTTCCTATGATCTATGTACAGGAAACAAGGAAACATATTTTACTATTTACAAATTACTTCCAACGGTTAAGTCACATTTACCTACCAGCGTTGGTTGAATCAGCCGGTTACCTTGGAACCATTCAGTAAGGGACGACGCGAAGTGGCTCTGCAGGCAGGTGCTCAGGTAAATTAGGGACCTCTGGCAATGACAGGCCTGGTTTCATAATCATGTTGTACAGAACACAGCAAGCCAATATTATTTCACACCTCTTTGGGTTTATAGAGCACAACGCTGCCGTTGTGTTCAGACACATCCGCCTCGTCTTTGTGACACCATTGGTGGCGACTGCCACTTTAGATATTGGATCTGAAGCCCCATATGGACTGGATTTAATTTTATTATAGCATGTATGAATTATTTTTACCACCATTGTATTTGTAGTGGAATATGTGCCTTTCTAACAGCTGTTTTGACAGTTATTTAATTGTAAAATGGCCACGTGCCAACCATCTAACATTTTATGTTAAACTGAAAGATCTTTATTAAGTTCTGTTTTATTCTTTTTTCTGCCCAAATGTATTTTTTGTGGGTTTTTTCGTATTCTTATGTTCTCTCTTTTGTGCCAATGCATTTGTGAGGCACTTTGAGTTGTCTGTGTATGGAAAGTGCTATACAAATAAAGTACCCTGCTCATTACTTCATAAACTGTACAAAACAATGGACAAAGCATTATGTGACCCATTAGTTCCTGAAGAGTGGTTTTTGAGCCCATTTTTCTTCAAACGGAGTGCAGCCATGTTGCTCTGGAAGCCGAAAGGAACACGTCATCCGCTCCTTCAGCGGATCCCGGCTGAAATATCTGCAGAGCTGCCGGCAGACGTTTACCGCGGAGTGTACCGTTTAACACGTTCTTCATGTCAAAAATCAAAAATGACAGTCGCGTTCAGCTGACGCTGGATTAATACAAATGACTGGTTCCTCTGCTAAGCGAGGTAGGATGACAGTAACGGATGAGGAAGCGTCTGTGGCTCGCCACTGGCTGAGCTGACTGTTAGTCAGAGAAGTAAATGTATTGCTTCATTTAAACTCTCCTGGCGTGGTACAAATTATTCACCGACCTTAGAGTTGTGACGTGTGTGAAATCCAACGATTGAGACCAAGACTGTAAAAAAAGCTGTTAAAATGTTTATTTCTGCACTAAACTCAGACATTTTAACATTGAGGTCGATGGAGATGGACTTGCTTTTGCAGCCAGCGTCTAGCAGCCACTTAAGTCGAAACTTAGAAGGTTGGAGGTTACATGTTAGGCCATTGCCTTACTTATGCCCTCTTTTATGATAATGCTGCCCCCATTTGGCATTGAGCAGTACTGCCTCCAAGTTTGGGAAAACTCCCAAAAATCTTTGTTTTCCTTTTTTCCCAGTCAATGATGCTCCCCTCAGAGGCGATAAGGAAAGCTAATCCTCTAGAAGGTGAATTAAGTGGGGAGTGATGTGCACAGCACCGTAATCTTTCTATATTTACATCCACCGCTGCCATCTCTGTCTGTGAGCTCGTACCTTGGGAGCAGTTGTTCTTGGATCAGCTCAGAGTTGTTTTGGTCTCTGCCCTTTCTGTCCACTCAGGCTTCACGGCTTCCTGCTGCCAACCAAGCTGGTTGGTACCAGTGACGGGGTCACAGATGAAATCTGGGGTGGGGGCAGAAATAAAGAAGAAAAAGACTATCAGTGTAACAAAAATGCACTTCCTTCTCTGTGTAAATGGATACAGCAGGGTTACTGACAAAACAAAAAAAAAAAAACAAAGGTCCAACAAATGTGTGCAGAGGCCTGAAAACTCCTTGAAGGCTGATCACTATTGACTGGGGTGTTATTCGTCAGAGATGGCAACTGCTGATTCATATTTCATGCTGCACCAATAATAATCATCATCATCATAATAATAAAAAGCCAAGGAACACACTGGGTGACATTCTACTGTACAAACGAATGACCTTATCACAAATGGCCTGCAACAAAAGGAACAATACCAGTCAGTCTGAAAAGTCTGACGTAAAATGTACCACAAGAGGACACAAATATTACAGACAGGAATTTCAATCAGATGTGGCATGAACCCCTACTGGACTACCTCAAAGCAAAAAATAAAAATATGACGCTTCAGCAGAAGGTTTCATGAAACGTGACCTTTATTGATGTCAAAAGTTTCATTTTGAAGTTACAAATATGTGATTTAGTATATTGAGGCATAAATTCATTTGAAGAGAAATTACACCACATCAGCGTTTTAGTGGAAGAGATTGTTTTAGATAATTTAGTTTAAGCCAGCTCATCTGGTGTAAACTCTATTTAAAAAGCAACTTAGATCGTGATTGGGTATAGAACACTGGATTGCTGACCTAAGCGGAGGATTTCAACATGCATGACTTTGACCTCTGTGTATCCTGGAATTTGCATCATCATCAGGTGACTCGTGTTTTTTTCATTTCAAGTTTTCATTTGAGGGATTTCTAAGTTCATTTGCCACCGATTAATCTTCTGCTGACCAGTGACAACGTCTGTTGATTGATTGTTTTTCTGCTCTGTACTACACCAACAGACACTTAACAGGGATTCTTGTGCTTATAAAAATCTTAAAGCCCTATAGCTATGGCTCGTTCTTTATCTGTATCCTTATAAAGTGCGGTGAAGCCAACGTTTTGCAAGTATTTAGTAGATATTTCCCTGATCACATTTTTTTGCGTCCCAATCTGATACTTTGGTAATGCACAAAAAAAAGAAAAGGAAAGAAGAAGAAAAACAAAATTCCACACTGCCAACAAAAGCAGCTGCTGTGCCACTGCATTTGCTGTCCAATTTTAAATATTTCAACTTTGCAGATATTTCTAAAGTTCAGAGAACACGCTTAAACTTCGCTCTGCATTTACCTCAGCCACAGTTGCCAACTCCTCAGTAAGGAAACTAACTATTGGCTTTACAATTTGCATATAATTGTGATGGATGCTGTAGCAGAGGAATAAAGTCGTGGAAGAGACACAAAAGGCACATTAAAATCAATTCTCTCTCTCTCTCTCTCTCTCTCTCTCTCTCTCTCTCTCTCTCTCTCTCTCTCTCTCTCTCTCTCTCTCTCTCTCTCTCTCTCACACACACACACACACACACAGACTGTTGGTAAATCATTCAAAGGGCTTTTGCCAAATACACATGCCACAGGTTGATCTGAAAATAAGATGAATAAGTTATTTAAGTTAAGTTAAAAATAAGATGAATAAAAAAAAAAAAACTTGGCTCTTTCGAGGTCGCTGATACATTTTTTGTACTACAGTCTGCCCCCAAACTACATGTAGTTACATACATTATAAATACATACATAAAAAATAAAAAAAATAAAAATTGAAAGAAAAGGCAAACTGGGAACATTTATAATCAGGGAACAAAAAAAAATCCAGAATCTGATAAAGTAATCTTTTAATTCCAGCATTGCAGTGAATCAAGCAAGGATGATTGTATACTGTGTTCTGCATACTGATATGGCAGAGATTTAATACTGGATGCTCTTTCTGACAATTCCCCTTTTTCCAGGCATGAGAACACCAACTTGTGATGCCTTCACCTTCCAAAGGTCATGAGAAGATAAGTTCAAAATATGGATGCATATTTTGAACGGATATACAGTATGTTAGTGGGGGTATATAAATAAGTCCTCTGTAACTTGTTGATTTAAAAAAGAAATTAAAAAAATTGAAAAAAAGATTCAACATTCAACAATGCATGTTTCATCAGTATAGCAATAGTTTATCACAAAAAAAAAAAAAAACGAGTTTAAAGTGAGGTTTGTAATCATGTCATCATCATTACTTAATGGACCATCTGATGCCGCCACTGGAAAATAAATAAAATCACACTCAAAAAAAGCTTTTGTTTTGGTTAATTTGAGGACTGAAGCCAGCAGTCGTTCTTGCAGCTTGCTCGTTTCTGAGTCATGTTTTTTTGAGTTGGCGATGCTGGGCAGCTGTGGCTTGGCGGCTCGATCCCTAGCCCCGTCACGTGTCAAACCACCCTTAGGCAGCACACTCATCCTGCTCCCAGGACAGAGATGTGGATGAACCTCCTACATTTTCTGGGTCTATTGCAAAGTGTGTTTTTTGAAAACTTAAAAACAAACGCTGCTAGGAAGCTTCCTAATCATATACATGAACTTCCTCTGCAATTGTCTTTCAAGATGGAGTTCCAGCTCTTCTTTGAAGTGGTGCTGTGATGTTCTAAGCAGGCTTTTGAAATTGTGCCAGAACATAATGTAAAACATCCTTTTGTTAGCAAATCTTATGATTAACTCCTTAGAACAACAAATAATTGGCCACCAACAGCTGTCAAAACTGCTGTACTGTTGTAAAATTCACCGCAGATGATGGTTTGCAAGAAGGAGAAAGAAACAGTCATAACACGCTTTAATGACAGATTAGCCACTGCTGCTTCCAAGTAGTTCATTAGTGAGATTTATCATTAGCAGCAAACACTGGTGTGAATGAGCGCAGACGTGTCCGGTAGGGCCGTCTGCCATCATACGTCTTCAGATCTAATGTAGAGCCGCTAATGAGATTTTTGTGTTCTGATGTTATATACTACAACTCTAAATTTAAACAGCTATTCAGTTTAGTTTCATTTTAAAATCCAAAATTTACAAAAGAAGTCACCTCAAGGAACTTTACACAGGAAGTGAACAGGTTCTGATGGTAGTGGCTGGGGCGGACTCTCATTCGTCCATCTGCCCACCCCATCATGTTTATTTTATAAAACTAAACTATTTATTTTCCCTTTTTCCCTTCTTCCTTTCCCCAAAACAATCCATTACACATTAAGTGAAAATGTCATTATTATTATTATTATTATTGTTATTATTATTGGGGTATTACAATTGTATCATCCAAAAACATGTATATACACTATATTGCCAAAAGTATTCACTCACCCATCCAAATAATGGGAATCAGGTTTTCAATCACTTCCACTGGACTCTGGAGCAGTGGAGATGGGATCTCTGGAGTGACGAATCGTACTTCTCCATCTGTCAATCTGATGGACCAGTCTGGGTTTGGCGGTTGCCAGGACAACGGTACTTGTCTGACTGTATTGTGTGTGTAAAGTTTGGTGGAGGGGGGATTATGGTGTGGGGTTGGTTTTCAGGAGCTGGGCTTGGGCCCTTAGTTCCAGTGAAAGGAACTCTGAATGCTTCAGCAAACCAAGACATTTTGGATAATTCCAGCTCCCAACTTTGTGGGAACAGTTTGGAGCTGGTCCCTTCCTCTTCCAACATGACAAAGCAGGTCCATAAAGACCTGGATGACTGAGTCTGGTGTGGATGAACCTGACTGGCCTGCAGAGTCCTGACCTCAACCTGATAGAACACCTTTGGGATGAATTAGAGCGGAGACTGAGAGCCAGAACTTCTGGTCCGACATCAGTGTGACCTCACAAAAGTGCTTCTGGAATAACGGTCAAAAATTTCCATAAACACACTCCTAAACCTTGTGGACAACCTTCCCAGAAGAGTTGAAGCTGCAAAGGGTGGATTCACGTCATATTGAACCCTGTGGATCAGGAATGTGATGTCACTTTTATGTACATCTTTCACCTGTACTGCTGTCTTTTGTCTTTTTTATTTTGCAATATTAAAAAGAAAAATCAGTCTATACATTGAATATGGATATTTGTTGTTTTTTTTTGCAATTGTGTGCGTGGGATTGTGTGTGTAGAATTTTGACTACAATGGCAACTGAAAATTTAAAACACACACACACACACACACACACACACACACACACACACACACACACACACACACACACACACACACACACACACACACCACCAGGTCAGCCTAGAAGAAAAACAGGCAGCAAGTTTGGAGCAACAGGAAGAATCGCAGCTTGTTACCAGCTGATGATGCAAATTCCTGTCCATCTTCTGAAAGTGCTCCTGCTTGAGAAAGCCTAAAACACTGTTAAAGAATCTTGTTCTTATCCTGGTTCAGAGTAAAATCCTTTACAAAAACATATTACATTTCTTCATGAGGAGAAATAATTGTGTGTCCAATTTAAGTATATATTTATTTCTTCATTCATATATTCACTCTTGCACTGAGACACAGATGGAACATCAGTGATGGCATCAAACTCAGACTACGATGCATTCTCATGCTCATAAATCTAAAATATTAATGAGCTGTGCATGAATGCTGCAGCAGTGTCACACCAGTCACACATTCAAATGCACATTAATATTTACATTTGCAGTAAAATAGTGCAGTTCAGAGGATATGAATATTGCTTATTTATTTGTATGAGGATGCAGATTGTGTTGGAAAATTCTTTCAGCACCATTGTCGCCTCAAAAGGGTTTGAAGTATTGGACAATATAGAAACTTTCTGTTCCAGCCTTAAATCAAAAAGCTGGGAAGACATTTCTCCAAGTCTCCTGCGTCTAACCAGATACTCTAAAACATCTTGCTCCTTAATATCTGATTCCTCCAATACAGTCTCATGTCCTTGGCCCCTCGCAGCTTCCTTAAATTACTGGTGCGTGATCCAGGTTTTTATTTTCTTGATGCCAGACCAATTTAGTTTTAAAAAAAGATTAGTGCTGCCAGTCAATCAAACTAAACTATTCACTGTTTGAATAAAAAGGTCCAACATCTCAGTCTGGACATATAAAGTCTTAAGAAAAAAGTAAGTTAAAAAGTAGTCTAAAATGTGTCAGCCAAACTGCCCTGTTAGTGGTTTCAAAATTTAATAATAGTTTAATAATAATAAAATAAACTACACACGGGTTCTGAGCACTTATTCCTCAGACCGCCACACTGGTCCAGTAGACCACCCGACTCAGAACTGGATGCTGCCAGAGATTTTTATTTTATTTTTTAAGTAAAAGAAAGAGACAAAAAGAAGTCCACTGACACAGCTCTTAGACCTATGATGTCTGCAGAAGGTAGGGAGGGTTTCTGCACAGACATTATTTTGCGTATTGTTCCTAGTCTGATCTAATATTACTGCCACAAATAAAAAAATAGAAGCCAACGATGTTCCTGTCAACCAGCAGCTGCTAAAGCGCACTGGCCGATATCCCAATAAATCTAGACAGATAGCTGGTGGTTCTAGAGCTAAGAGGGTTTCGTTTATTTTATTGCAACCTTTAATTCATTGCAGTGTACGTGTATTTGTTCTAAAACGGTTGGTGAGGTGTGAAGATGTGTGAAAGATGTGTGAAAGTCTTGATAAATGTGGTACTGCACATATAATAATGTATTTTACCCTCCAAGTGATTTTGCTTCATGATTCTCTTGTGATTTCCTTCAGTAGATGTTTCCTTCCTGGAAGTTTTATAGCAGTTGCCTGTGGAGGTTTCAGCTTTACGAATCTGTAGAAAAGTTTCCTGCTTGGCTCAAGCACACAACTCTCAAGTACGTCGTCATGCCAGTTTCCTGTCTTTTTTACCCCAAACTGGTCATGTTCCCTAGCAGGCGCTCCGCACCATGCAATCACAACACACTGAACACCAAGCCGCTATTCAGGTTCAACTTGTTTTGAAGGTTCACAGCCAAAAACGTTAGGATGGCCCGTGGTTTGTGAGCCTTTAGCAATTTGGAGAAATTCAGACAGATTACCCTGAATGAAAGGAGTAATAATTTCAAGCATAATACATTAAAATATCATAAAAATCCTGCATGAAGACAGATTCTTTCAACCTGTGCTTCAACTGATGGACAGTTCACAGCTACAAACTTCCATCGAGCTTTTCCTAACCAAACTTGTTCTCTCCTCAGCCGCTGGTAACCGGGTAACCAGCCAAGAGACAAATACAGGAAGCAATTGGGGTCCGACTGGGTGAAATCTTAACTTGCATACCTGAACACATTCATGTTAACAGACCTAAAAACCAACCGTCATCATGCCTTTTTTCTGTACCAGCGAGGGTTTTTTCAAACTATACCTGTTCTGGATTGGACCAACATGCACGTGCAGCTGGTCCAACCTCAACACAGAACAAAGTGATCGTGACTTAAAGGATAAAGGAAAGCTCTCTCCGGTGAGGACACTTTTATATCTTCACATAGAAAACAGCTGTGATTCATCCATGTTCAGGTTTCAAGTATTGAACGCTGATCCCGTATCCTCAGATGCGGTACACCAAACGTGGTAAACCACATCCCGTTTGCTCCAATAACCCTTGAGATGAGTCTGGAACTTGACTGGAACCACTGCATTGATTGGACATAGTTTTGAAAAGTGGAGTCTTTTACTTCTCATTTTTCAAGAAGTATCTCAGGGCAAAAACTGAGATGTGGAGTCCAAAGTTTTCTCTGTGGATGACAAAAATAAAATTGTGGTATGGCATAGATCAAGGCCTGCAGGGCATAAAACCATTTCTAAAGCTTCCCATGAGCACAGTGGCCTAATAATTGTGCTATAGAGGAAATATGAAGCCCCAAGAACTCTAATTGGGTACTTGATCAGTGCAGTCACCCAGAACTTAATGGCCCACTAAAATTTTGTAGTGGTCAGATTGTAATCTCCTACACAGTGTTCTTCAGGACCCACTGACCCGCATGTTTAAGATGTCTGCTCCAACTCACTTGATTCAAATGAATGGATGAGCATCAGCTTGTCAAAGTCTGCACAAGAGCGTAGAAGACACATTAATGTGAGCCAGATGTGTCTAAAACCACAGAGGAAAGTGGGAGTGAAGAATACAGATTCTAATGTTGAGATTTAAAGATAATCATTTAGTTACTTTAGTTACTAATAAGTCCCCAAAGAAAGGTAAAAGAAGAAAAAAAATAAAAAAATAAACAGGGGTCAACAACTGAGGTCATGCCAAAAACTGAAAAAAAATAACACCAATTTCCAGATACAAGTGTTTGTGTTCACAAAACCACTACAGCTTAATGTTTTGCTCATCTTGCCCTGGAACAAGTAGAACTACAGAAACCACATAGCCATCTGCTTCTTGCACATTTCACTCATATCTTTTATGAATCAATATTTTTGTGGAATAAAGTGTGTTTTTTTCTGAGATGAGACAAAATTAATTGATGCAAGCCACTTATTTAAGGATTTTAAATGTTCTGGAAATTTTGAATCCTGTTAAATAAAAATAAAGCTTTCATGAGTTGCTTCAAAGTAGTTTAATGTTAGCCTAATGTGTATTTAAAAGTGTGTGTGTGTGTGTGTGGGGGTGGGGGTGGGGGGGTGGGGGGGGGGGGGGGGGGGGGGGGGGGGGGGGGGACTACTGAAACCACGTTTAAAACCGGAGCTTTTTTATATAATAATAATAAAAGTTCAATATAAACTGAGAGAATAATAGTGATTTTTAGATGAAACGTGCCTGTAATTGTGTTGGTTGTATATAAATGTAGACACAAATAAGCCTTTACGTAAACAAGCATTTTCAAACTTGTCCTCTGTGCTGTGGTGTCTTATTTAGCTGCCAAACTGCACCTCTGAACTGATATCCTGGCCCATAATAATCCAAAATAGTAGCAAGAGCTATATAAGGAAAGCTATAACGGCTAACTGATGGTAGCTGAGCTACGGCGCCCGTGTTGCGGCCAACTCGTTTCACCCGTTTTAAACAAACAGGTGCGTCACAGGGGTTTGTTCAGTTTTACTTACAAAGCCCCTTTCCTTTTCACTGTGCAGCACCATGTTTCAGTCTATACGTCACAGTCAACCTCTGGAGCGTCACAAAGGCTGGCCAACACAATCATTTCAAACGTTTCCTCCGTCAACGCAGTTCAACATAGCTGCTTCAACCAACTGACAAGCGTCGTCTTTCAAGCAACACGCTGCTTGCCAACGCAGATTGATCAAAAGGGGGATTGTAAAAAATGATGGCATGCTGGAAACTATTATTCACTACAAGAATGATGCCATCATTTGCTCATTCTCAACGTGAGAAGATGTGCGTTTTCATGAGGGGGCCAGTAACTTTGAGAGGACTCAAGAAAATATTCTATTGAATTGTGACGGCAAAGACGGCTCTTTTTGTCATCTCCGTATAAATTCCTCTTTGTTGGAAAAGTGCATCTGTATGCCCCTTCCGACTTCTCACATCATCCTCTGAAGATAAAGCCTGACTTTTGCAATTACAATGATGTTTCACTTTGGGTCGGCTTCCTCATTTTCCATGCACTTATCTAGCACAGCTTAATTTTCCATGAAAGTGCAACGCAGTTTAATTTTGTATTCAGCAGTGCCATACGGGCCTCTCTCTCCATGACACTCTTTATCAATAATTAAAAACATGCTATGTGAAAAATGATCCACAACCACAGGAAATCAGCCACTCTGCTTTCATATACGAGATTGGGGGGAAAAAAAAACTAGTTCACTTGACTAACAATTTCTGTTATTAGGTGCTGGGCTCACAAATGACATGCTTGGTCAAACTGGCTCAACACAATAAATTAAAGGAGAGGAAACATTAACCAATACCATACTAACAAGCTGATGGCAGTAATTATACAGATAAGAATCGTCATCATCAGTAAAAGGTTAATTTCTGCAAGTGCTTAAAAGAAATGTTCATTTGTACACAGCTGCAATTCACATTCACAGGAATGTAACGTTTCCAATCATGAAACCTTGACCCTTCACACGTCTTCAGAGTTATGCTTGTTCACAAACATTTTCTCTAAAATGCAATGTTTTAACATTAAATAATCCGTATAAAATATCAGTAAAAAACATGTTTCATGATGTGAAACATGATTAAAATGTTTTTTCCAATGCAATACTGCAATACAGAGTTATGCATCTGTTTCGGTTGCAAAAGTAACAAAGAAAAAAAAATAATAATTTGACCCGTTTGAATGCGTGGCGCTGCGATGGCAGCCTGTCTGTGTGTACCGTGGCTTTTCACCCAATAAAAGCTTGGATAGGCTCATGTCTGACTTCATTGTCTGACTATGTTCTCAACAGCGGTAGCCGCAATCGCAATCATTTGTCAAAGACTAAAACTGTTTTTGTTCATTTTCAACATTGAGAATTTTTTTGTTGTTGTTTTGAACAGAAGTCTTGCAGTATGACATAAGGAGAGTTATAAGAATTTCACTTAATCGAGAAACATTGTTCAATGGAAAACACAGACCCCTGCAGCGCTACATTTATCAAACTTTCAGTTTCAATTTTCTATTTTTTTATAAAAGTGTCATGGAAATGGCCTTCTTGACTTAATGACCAATTATAATCAAAATTCTGAGGTTTGTGTTATTGTGAAGTCCAGTTCAGTGTTTCATTTGAACAACGGAGCTGGAGCTCTCCAGTTCATCTGGTGTGAATCTATAAAGGCTGAGTCGCTGACAGTATGTTATCACTTTGCTTTATGACATTTAAGAACAAGTGAAGGCATGATGTTGGTCTCTGGAGACATTATTCTGCCAGTATAAGGATGCTGTCAAAATGCACACACGAACAATATGGCTGACACTTTGAGCTCCCTAAGACTCTCGGATACCTACACAAACACGCACCCCAGCCGGGACCAAAAAAGAAAAAAAGAAAATAGAAATTTGACAGTCCAGGCAGCAGTTTCACACCTCTTTTTTGCTCATGTCCCATTTTCACAATGACAGCATCCAGTGGGAGAGTTGTGTGAAGAACAGCAACGGGTGAAGCTGGTGATGTGTCCGTGAGCTGGGAAACATGCGTGCAAGCCCACACCAACAGCAGAGAGGGGGGAAAAGCAAGGAATTAAGATAACTTAATGTCCTTTTTTAGGAGATTATTTCTATCTAGAAAGAGAGAGAGAGAGAGAAAGACCAAGATATTACATTTATTTAAAGCTTTTGACACAAAAACTTTAATACAGGACTGCCTTCGATTATGCCACGTATTACTGCAGCATTGTTCTGATAAGGTTCTGCAATGTGATGGAAGAGTCGACCCGCTGCAGAAAGTCTTCTCCAGCACATCCTAGAGATTCTCAATATGGTTGAGATCTGGACTCTGTGGAGGCCAGTTCATGTGTGAACATGGTGTATCGTGCTCCCTGGACCCGATGAATCCTGGCATCGTCGTCTTGGAATGTGCCCGTGCCATCAGGGAAGAAAACATCCATTGGTCCAAACACCTGGTCAGCTGACCTCATAACATTGATGAATCTAGACCTGACCAATTGTAAGACCCCAGATCTCAGCACTGGCCCACAGGCATGTACGATAGGCATGATGGGAGCATCACTTCAGCATCACTCTGGAACTCTGGGTAAAACTGGACTCAGACCACATAACCTTCTCATGACCAGATTTTAATAGTTCAACAATCTCCTTAGATGTTTTCTTTGCTTAATGACAATAATTTGACCCTTCTGAATTAGATTAACATCTTTTCCACAACCACAGGATGCATCTTTCGACATGGTTGTTTGACGCGGTGAGAAGCTTCTTATTTCTTATGGTTAGATAACGGCAGCTGAAACAATCATCCCTGCAGTAATTATCCAATGGGAGGCTCTTACCTATTTGTTGAGTTAAATCCAGGTGGTGTCTTTTTTTGGAAAGGCAGTTTATTTAGAAGCATCAAATGCTAAATATCAAGTTTAAGACATGGCTGACACAAGAACAATGCACCTATATATTCCGATATGTGGATATCCAGCCCAGTGAAGACCTCAGCTGTGTTGTGACACTTTGATTTTAACAATTTCAAGACTGTCTCAAAAGGTATAAAAGTCACCTGAATGCTGCAAGTACTGCCCCTCTGACTAAGAGCACCAAAAATTAAATGCAATCTTCCATCAAAGCTCTTAAAAACAGTATTCAGGCCAGCTCAAGGGAAAACATGTACCCATTCAACATAAGACATAACTACTGGTTCCAAACTAGTGTAGACGCGTGCGTCCAAGTTTTTGACTGGAACAAAACTCTTATGAAAAGTGGCTCGTGAAACGACAGGGTTTTATAAACAGCATTGGAAAGGTCATCCTCACAAAAGCAGGTGGCTTTGGCTCTGTGGGGCGCTACTGACAAGTTGGAGTATGTGCTGTAAGTGGGCGTTTGAAAAGTAAAATATTTTTTTGCAAAAGTGTTCACTTTCTAAAGCCTTCATTCACACAGCCAATTCATTCAGTGTCTGTAGCGTCTTTGTTATTCACCGTGTGGAACACGGACATGAATACAAGACCGGCGCTTTTATTTCACCAAGTACAGTGTGTGTGTGTGTGTGTGTGTGTGTGTGTGTGTGTGTGTGTGTGTGTGTGTGTGTGTGTGTGTGTGTGTGTGTGTGTGTCCTGAGTCTTCGCTCTTTATCTTAAGTGCATTTATGCATTTGCTCTGCCTGTTTGCATCTGCATGCATGTTTGCCAGGTATCAGCAGTTTAACATTTAGCACCTGTATGCCAGCGTTCCCCCTCAGAGCCTCTCAGCAGCTCTCTACCTCTGCAAGACGCCACCGTACTCAATGGGCTGAAAATGGAGTCGACTCCAGCTGAGTCCTTATGAGAGTACGCAGCATGCGCTGGCAAGGAGTAAATTTCAACACTCCACATGAATAATAGCAGCACTTTATATTGCAGGAAATGTTTTTTCAACCCTCCTCCCTCCTCCTCTCTAGCTTTTTAGAAACCTCTGCAACTCTCAGCATCAGGACATTTCTTTCAAGAAGTTGACCTTTACAAATAGAGGTGGACCTGGGCTGAAACTGCTGCTCACTATCTGCACATCATATGGGAAAGATGCATTCATGCCACAAATGGCAGAGGGAGCAGACTAAATGGGTTGCTCTTTTTCCTCCTCTTCTTCTCGTCACCCTCCATTTCTATCAGATTTCTGCACAGTAATGGACATTGGTAGAGGAATTTTAATGGCACAAGCCCACTTTTCATAAAATAAACACCAGATGAACAACAACATTCAGGATGTGCTTTAAATTCATGAGACTTTTTCCGCAAAGTACAAAATCGAAGCAGCTCTGACCATCAAAAACACTTTCAAACTCCGTTAAAATCAAAGCAACAACATGTAAATGGCTAATCCATTTGTTAAGACAAACACATAAATAAAGTTTTGTGTGGAATATATCTCTGGGGTAGTAAATAAATAAACAGGGAATAACAGGGACAGCCGTGGTTCAGAGTTGTTAACCCCACGACTGGAGGTCGCTGGCTCCATCCGCTGCCCCGTCACGTTCCAAAGCGTCCTTAGACTGGACACTGAACCTCACGTTACCTCCATTGTCCCAGCACTTGGTGCTGGTTCCCAACTCCGGATAAATGGGGAGAGTTGTGTCAGAAAATCCAGATATGGAATCTGAAGTGTTGACTCCTGCAAAAGGGAGAACGCCACAAAGCAACACGTTGTTGGACCAGCTGTAATTTTGACTGATGTATCGTTTTGGAAAATCCCGCGATGTTACCACATTTATTTCCATCCAGCATGGCATGACCCATATAGGAAAATCTTCTGTAGCACTTCTCGAAAGGTTTTCAGTGGGGTTTAGGTCTGAACTATGGTGGTCAAAAAGTCATGTCACATGCCCCCTGAACCATCCTTTCATTATTTGAGCCTGATGAAAGCTGACATCCTGGAATATTCCTAGGCTTTCAGGGAAATTAAAGTCATCTGCTGATGGAAAAACCAGGTCCTTCAGTAAATTTGAGTAGTCAGCAGCCCTCATAGTTTGGACGCACCACTGTTGAACCTCAACTTGACCAAGTGAAGCAGCCCTACATTATAATACTGCCCCCACAGATTTAGAAAATAACTGGAGTACACCCAGCTTTCCCAATCTACCACTCTGAGCCCGAATGATGAGCACAAAATGATAAGACTAGATCTGGGCTCAAACACTTGACCTTTTTCCATTGCTCCATAGTCCAATCTTTATGAAGATGGCTCTAAATTAAGCTTCCAATTCAACAAAAGGCAAAAAAGGCCATGCCGCTGCTTTTTAAGCCATTGCATTTTTACTGAAAGAATAAAAGGTTTGACAAATCAAGAGCTTTGTTTCACATAGACTGGACCAGGAGATCACTTAATCCAAGTTTGAGCAGTGTAAGCATTTTGTTTCTTTACACGGTAAAACTGCAGAGAGAAAGCAGGGAAGCGAGAAAAGAAGTAAAATGGAAGCAAACATCTACCTTCAAAGAGAAGCCCACTTTCCCTTCCTTGACCTCTTAACTATCAGATTTTCCCTCCAATTCAGTATTCATCACTATCACACACTTCTTTCACATCAGTCTGCAGATTGGTTGACTGCACACTCGCACACATTTTTCTTCCTTTTCTCTCCATCCTTTGAGCAGCTATCTTTCCTCTCGGGGGATTGAGGGAAAGAGGAATAGCGTTTCTCTCCAGGGTGTCTTTTAGATTCGGTTGAACCACCTGGGCTCTTGGCACTTCACAGAAAGACAGACAACACACCCTCAGAGTGATATAAAAAGTGGGGGGAATTGGCCAGCTGGTGTGTACGTTTGTGTGCAAGTTTTGGAATATGCAAAGCTACTCATGCCGTCCCCCATGGGTTTCCTTTCACAACACATTACACTCTGCCTCTCACTTCCTCCTAAATCCATCCCTTTAATTTAGATACACACCTCCAAATGTTCAAATATAGTGCTGTCCAGTGCTGCAGGAGGAGGTTTGGAGGATTTCCCATTGTTAATTGCAGAAACAGCCAGTGGACGTGTGGTGCAGACAGCCACTCTTCATCAGACAGGTGATCCTCATCATTCTCTAGAGTCACTGAGCAGGACAGGTTTGTATCATGCTTTAATGGAAGAATAAATGGAGAAGGGTCTACTTTGTTCTGACTAATGTAAAAAAAAGATGTACTGACCTTCGGTTTATCAAGGGTGGCAGAATAATGGCACTTTATTTTCTGTTGAAATTTACTAGACCTACTAGATTAATTTTGGTTAAGATGTACTTACAAGCAGCAATCATCAGGGGCCAAGGTGATTTGCAGCAATTGCAGTCCTCAGCTAAATAGCTTTAACAACGCCCCTGATTAAATTTGTGGATATTTAAAAGTGTAAGGGGTCAATCAAGAAAATAGCAAATACAGGCTGAAAGCCAGGATATCCCCACCTGTCATACTATAGTTGGACATACTTTAGTCAAATCGATTCCCTTGTTGAGCTTGTATTAAAAAAAAAAAAAAAAGGGGACAAGAACAGCAGCCCAATTAAATGGTCTAATCGAGCTTCGACTATTGCTCTGCTTAACTGTGCTTGTAAATGTACCAACTGTCTGTGCTGAAAAGGCCTTGAAGGCCTCCAAGTGTTCTGAGACCAGTGAGCTGTTGAACAGCTTTAACCTTTTATTTAACACATTAAAGTACAATGCAGCAGATTGATTTTATGTGAAATGCATAAAAACTGAGTGGGCTACACATCTTACAGACTGATGGACCTCTGTTGCCCTTTGATTCTAATTATCTGTAGCTTTTGAACATAAAGATTCAAGTATCAATCACTGCACTTTGTACATGTCTTTGCTATAAAACTACAACTAGTATCTGACCAGTTTGATCAGTAACCAGATTGCACTCTGTGGAGGGGGTTGGGTTATTTGCTGCACAAAATGCAACAAAAATATTTATGAACTTATTTATAAAGGCATTTTCCAAAGCCATCCTTTCATAGTCCCATTCATCCATCCTCCTCTCTCCACTCTTTTGAGTTAAGATTGCAGAGGCAGCAGCTTAAGCAAAAAGACCCAGACCTCTACCTCCACAACCACTTCCTCAAGCTCTTCTGGAGGGATACCAAGGCTTGCCCTGTGGTCTCCCCTCAGGGAGGTGCTTTCTGCATTTCCAACTAACAAGGTTTCCAGGTTTAGTGACTGGGCGTTGAAACACAGAGACTCTCATGGCCTCCATGCAAGTGGTGGGCTCATATCTTTTGGTCATACAGGAGCCAACTGGGCCCCTAGGGTGAAGGCACGGCGAGCAGGTGCTTTCAAATGCGACATGAGACAGTGGTTGACCTCTGAAAGGATCCACTGACCATCTGAAGTAAGTGGCAACCATCTTCAAACTCAAAGGGGACACAAAAATGTATTTTACGGTATATCTAAATCAGCATGACTCCTTGTTAATTGACATTAAAGACTTGTCTAGGCCTCTTACAAGTTTCCAGAATCTAATATGAAGGCTGCTCCTGGCAATGGAAAAGTGCATCAACAGGTGAAGAACTGTCAATCTACCCTGGTCGCCACAATCCATCCATCACCTTGACTAGTTTCTGTCAGGGTTACAGAGGTCTGTTGGAGCCTTTTTCCAGCTCTTCTCAGGTGAAAGGTAGGGGATACACTCAAGACAGGTCAGCAGTCCACTGTTGTTTGGCAAAAGTTGAGAAACCTGATTTACTTTGCCACTTTTCATCGGGCCAGGACCTTCAGCATGTGCTGGAGAAGTTTGCAACAGAGTGTGAAGCAGCTGGGATGAGAATCAGCACCTCCAAATCCGAGGCTGTGGTTCTCGACTGGAAAAGAGTGGCCTGCGCTCTCCGGGTAGGTGGAGATGTCCTGCCTCAAGTGGACGAGTTTAAGTATATTGGGGTCTTGTTTACGAGTGAGGGAAAGATGGAACATGAGATTGAAAGACGGATTGATGCAGCGTCATGCAATCGATGTACCGGACTGTCGTGATGAAGAAGGAGCTGAGTCAAAAGGCAAAGCTCTCGATGCACCGGCCAATCTATGCTACCCTCCTCACCTATGTTCATGCACTTTGGGTAATGACAATTGGACAAGATCATGGATACAAGCGGCTGAAATGGGTTTCCTCTGCAGGGTGGCTGGGCGCTCCCTTAGAGATAGGGTGAGAAGTGCAGTCACTCTAACCCTAACCCAGATAAGCAGATGAAGATGGATGGATGGATGGATGGATGGATGGATGGATGGATGGATGGATGGATGGATGGATGGATGGATGGATGGATGGATGGATGGATGGATGGATGGATGGATGGATGGAGATTTCGTCAGTGAGATCATGATTTCAGGTTCTTAAAACCTCAGTGTAAAAGTATTCAGAGGTTTTAATGAAGAAAGACACGAGTTAATGAAAAAGTGCACTAAGATCTAAATGCAATGAGAAATTAGTTCCCTCTGTTGAAAATACTGACAGTAGCGTTTTCTGAAGTTCGCTGGATGATTTTGCAGCTAATTGATTATGAATCTCAAAGTTGAGCTCCAACAGATCCAATCAAGGATGGATGTTTACCATTAACCAATGACTTACACCACTGTAAAAGAAAGTTTTTAAATCAGGGGAAATAAAAACCATTTTAGCCCCTCTGGGAAGACTTTATCTTTAGTGAATTGCCCAATATTTCATAATCAACATAAATTTTGAGTCATAATCTTGCTTTAGAAAAAAAAAAACATATAAAGAGGCAAAATAAATTAACTGAAAGTACAACAGTTTGATGAACTAAGTACAACACCGTTTCTATTAATATACTCAATTCAAAATTCATATTAAAATACTGAAATAAATACAAAAATACAAAAATCCATCTAGGGGGAGCATGAACCCGGATGCCTAATGTACTCTAACTTTGCTTCAACCATCAGCTGCCCCGTCAAAGATGACATGCAGTACCAAAACTAGCCAGAAACATCTCTTTTCCAGTAATACGTGGGCGTTTCACAGGCTCATCCATCACACCGTCAGTGGGCTGTGTAAGCCCTGCCTGCCATTCCAGCTGTCAGCCCATTCTGATGGATTTTGATGAAATGCTTCCTGTAAGAATTAGGTGGTGGAGTTGTCAAGGGTTGGTCTCTACAGACGTCCACCTTAATAATCTACTGCCCCTACTTCAATTTAACCAGAACCAAAAGAGTCAAACCTTCTCTCTTGGTTGATCAATTTTTCACCAGGAAACCAAACAAACAAAAGTGATTTGTCACCCCATTCCTCTTATTTCTGCGTTTTACATCTTGTGTTATATATTAGAAGTGAGGTAGCATGAGGTTGGGCGGTACTGGAGTCATCGCACCAACGGGTAAAACTGTGGGTCAACGTAAGAATCCCGAGTCTGACAGGGTGCCAATATAAAGCAATTTATGGAACCCCATGAAGAATCGACCCCCTCTTGATAACAAGCAATTTCTCTGCTCCGCTGGTCACCACAGCCTGCAAAAGACCAAATCAGAGCCAAGCCAGGTAAGCAGACAGAGGGGGAGGGAGGGGGGAACATGCAGCATCAAAATGACTGAAATGGTGCCATGAAAACTTCAACAATCCCATGCAAACACAGTATACGTAAACAAAGAGCAGTAACTCATACTTTAGTGTATACACACACACACACACACACACACACACACACACACACACACACACACACACACACACACACACACACACACACACACACACCCATATAGACTGCACTGACGGTCCAACACGAGATAGATGCAGAACTCCAGAGGAAAGCAATGTCACATTTAATTACATTGAATATATACATTAAGTCTTTTGAGCAAGACAAAACGGACAAATGTTTTGTTCTGTCCGTAGTTGCAACCAGAGGTATAAATATTGTTTAGAAAAAGGGGGGTGCTACCAGACCTCCGACCACCATTCCAACTGAAGCATGGGCGTGACTGCGCCACTGCACAAAATCATGTACAAGGTATCGTGAAAGAAAATTAGAAAGACAACGTGTGAAAGATGATAACTGCACTCGAAGGCCACTTAACTTAACATAAATGGAGTAGCCCAAGATATGCAAGTATGAAATACAATACTGATTCAGAAAGGAGACTTGGTGAAAATCCTGCTACATACATGACCTTTCCACTGCTGCAACGTTTTCTATGCAGCCGACATAAAATATAAGAGTTCAGATTGACTTGTCAGATAGTTTGACTAACCTGTCCTGACACTTGATCTCGCTAAAGTTGTTGTGGCTGAATAGAAACAGAGGCTTTGAAGTATGAGTCAGGGAAAATCCTTCAAAAAGGGAAGTGTGGGCTGTTAGATCAGCATCTAAAATGTTCTATGAATGGTTTTCGGTGATGACAAAAAATTGATGTAATGTTCAAGTGTCCACAGACCTTCAGTCCTTTGTGTTGTGACTTTCCATGCTGCTGTGAACTTTTGATCGTCCCACTGAAGACTGCAGAGCACAAAAGTCAAGAGTGTCAGATGATATAGGAAGTGTGTGTGGTTAGAAATGTGGGATTGTAGAAAAGTAATTCCAAAGGGGAAAGAGAAAGAAGGAACACTACGTAAAGAAACTGCAAGGCTGCAAGACAAAGAGAGCAGAATGCTTCTCTTTTGACAAACCGACTCAAACATTGCCATGCATATCAAACAAAGAGCAATGAAGTGTAAGTAAAATTCACAAGTTAAGTGGGTGCCACGGGTGAACAATGAGCTCAGAGTCAGCATACACGGTTCCCATCTTATCCAAGTGTGTCAAATGGTGAAGTGAATTGCAAACTTCCCCACATTTCTTTTTTCCTCCATGAAAAACTTTACATGGTTCATGTTGGTCATTTCCACCCGGAAAATAAAGGTGACCCTCTTTACACCTGTAAAGTCAGGGTGGCAGGTCTGAGGATTGAAACACAGCATCACCGGTTTTCATCTTCAACAAATGTGGACAGAGTTCCCCCGATTTTAAGGATTTTAATGATGGGTGATGAAATCCTCCCTCTTTACAGCTTAAGGGGAAAAATGACATTTTAAACTGTCCACCAATTTGTTCACACAGCCTTTCACACCAAAAGATGGCCATATGCTATATTAGGAATGCAAAGTGTTGTGATGAGGTGTGACCAAGTTTGAACATTTTGTTTACACACACAAATACCCGCAGAAACACTTGAATATTGAAGAAAACATTCCAAGAAGAGTGGAACCTGCAAGACGGGACCCAACTCCTCCTACAGTAGCTGTATTTATATGGAATATCATTCAGTCAATCTATTTATATAGCACTTTCCGTACAATAAAATGCAGCAGAAAGTGTAACAGTAAAAGCAAAGTCGATCCCATCCATCCACCCCCTCGGTGGATGGATGGGATCGGTTTTTACATCAGATTCAAGATGAACTGGATGCAAGTCATACAGTTTGAGATTTAAGGTTCTTATACGACTGCAGAAATTGTAAAGTGTAGCCTATAGAAGCTTTTAGATCATGATAAAAATCACATTTTTGGAAAATGTATGCAGAAAACCAGTTAATTGACATAGGTTTACACACTTTTTCTTGGCTTTTTATTTTAATCACTTCTAGAGTGGGAGGAAAATTGTTAGGCAGGAGCAAAAGTGCATGTTTCTATAAATATACACACACAACACTGATAAATTAATTTACTTCAGTCATAAGTTCGGAGTCTTTCCTCCCTGTTTGCCCTATATTCGCCGCTTTCATTTCCTCAGTTCTGCCCACACAGCCTGTTTACAGCAGATGAAGTGATTCACAGCCCAGATGAGATTTGTCTCAAGTGTTGACAGGTGAGCCGACAGAGAAGCTGGATGAGGAAAGATGTAGAAGCATATTCCCCAGACACACAAGTTCCCTTCACTAACGGGTTGCTCTTTACGTTTTAACAGGTAACTTTAACTTCTCTTAATTCATTAATTGAAGGCTGAGCTATGACGTTTCCTCACCATATTATTCAAAATCCTCAAATTCTGCTTCAACCTTCCTTTTACTCGATTCTTTCTTCCTCTCCTGCCTGTTAACTCCGTCATCTGTTTTTGCAGATGAACCGTGAATGTATGAAACGGAGCAGGAGCAGCCAGGTGAACCTACTGTGACTCCGTTTCCATGGAGATGCAGGTAGCAACTCCCAAGGTGAGGCTGTATTTAGAGTTCTGTCACGGATGCAGACGCACAGTAATTTTCCTTCAAGCATCTCTGAATAGGAAATCAGATCTTGAGGCATTTATGTGGGTTTTTGTCTTGTTTTTTGAGGAACACCAGCAGCAACCCAGCAATAACCTTTTACCATTTATTAGTTCAGACATTACATTTCAGCTTCTGGTCTGTTTCTTGTGATCAAAAACAGGAGCGGTTTTGCATGGGACGTGAGGGAGAGGTGGAGCATGGGCAAATGAAGATTGCATTCAATTTGCTATGCACCTTGCTAATAGGAGCTACAGGATGTTTTCTTCCCTGTACTTTCCTTCTTCAACACTGCAAGGTCAGGGTTGGAGGTGTATCCACAGAACACTTCTAGATCTGCTTAGTTTCCTCCCTAATTGCTCCATCTCGCCATTCTTTTTGAAAGGTTTTGTAATTTTATTGCAAATACAAACAGCAGAGATGCATATTGACAGGAAAAAAAGCATACCTTCCCGTGAGTCATTGCTCGACGATGTGGAGACCTGCTATTAAGTCTGAAACAAGTATGAGGACAATCCATGATCTCAGTTTGGAGTCTGCATGGACATTAAAACAAAGCACACTGTTTGCCTGGTGGGAAGAAAAAAAAATGAAATATGTAATTTAGTAAATTTTCATCTCTTCATGGGGAATTAACAGACTCAGGCTCAGACGTCTGTAGCACAAAACCAGTGGAAGATGCTGAACTCATCTGTTGTAGGGACCCTATGCAAAAAATATTTCAAAATGCATAATGGCATAGAGTTTAGTCCAATCCGTAAATTTACCTCAAATAATGGAGACGCACAGTTACACACTTTAAATCCAGTGTTTTGTGGCTAGAAGTATAATTTCTTTGTAACTTCAGATCTACTACTTGGTGTGGAGCTCTTGATATGAAGGTCTGTTGTGCAGCAGATCTGAGGTCATGTCTTTTCAAATAAAACTAATCAAAAGTAAGTTATTTAATCTCACTGTGCGGCGCATGAACAGTGTTGATCCTGGATGTTGTCATCCGCGATCATGATGACAGTAAGATAAGGTTTCTCCAACCTGCACTGTCATTTTGTACATCTCTCCATGCCATAGTTAAGCCCCACTTCAATGCTCAACAAAAGGTACTCATGTCAAAAAAATGTGTCTAAAACATCTTTAACCCAGGTTTCATACAGGCGGTCATCATTGTAAAACCATAATGCAACTGGCCATGACAGGACAAGCCAGTCAGCGGTCATGTGACCATCTTCCGGTTATGCAGCAGCATAATTGCTTTTACGGTGGCACACTGTGGGGTGAAAGTAGGCCGGACCGGCGCTTTGTTCTGGGAAAAGATTCTGAAGCAGAAACCTGCTCCAGTCCCAGTAGCACTTAACATATCTGCATGCACCTTAAACAGAACACGTGACATTTCAAAGTCCCCTGAACTGTGCGACTCTGTCTCGTGATCCTTTATTACAGCGAGCTAAACTGAACATTGTCACTGCGGTCGACCTGAAACACCTCGTTCACAGGTCCACGTTGGCGGCGGCATCAGCGATGCCGTTCTTTCACTTCCGGCGGCGTGATTTGCGGTGCTGCTGAACTGAACTCAGTCTATTGGGTCTCATTAACAGGATCGCTCCCATCACAACTTCATGACAATCAGTCCTCAACACACAAACATCAGCCAATCAAAATGCATCTACACACCCAGGACTGTGTCAAAACACCCCACTCTGACAGAGGATTTCAACAGGAAGAAACTGGATTGATCATATAACAAAAGGTGTGTCAGAAACATCCACCGCCAAGGGCGGTGCTGTGTGAGTGCAGTTACCTCCTGTTCCTCGGGGCTTTAGCCTGCAGATGTTGATTACTACAATCTCCCTCAAGTAATGTCTTCAATTACAGTGAGAGAGAAACAGTCTCCAGGTTAATTACATTCCCTGCACCCCAATACACATCATAGTAACCTCATTGTATTTACTCTTGAATCGTGCACGCAGCATTGTGCCTCCTCGGGACTTCACCAACTGCACGTGTGCTCTCACTCATGGTATAAGACATCATCCACCTGCAATGAAACTGTAGATGTAACATGAATTGAAACAGGCAACAGACTAGGCCCATTACCTCTAACAACCACACCAACACGCCTCCCCACCCTAACACGCTGTACACACTGCATGCATGTGGGAGAAGAAAAAAAATGGCCAAGAAGACAACAACATGCAGTACATTTCCTATAAAACAAGTGAAACTTTTACAAATGCTGCCAGAAGTTAAAAGTGTGGGAAATCTGCACAAATGGATTAGAGGTCTCTGGAAGGCGACATGAGATACAGGCCATGCCAAACAAGTATTTCAACTTCAGATAAGAAAAAAACAAAAAGAAATTGCAACAGCAACTTATTTCCTTTAAGGCAAATTGTAAAAGACCTTTGAAAGTGTGTTGAGAACTGTGGCTGTAATCTGATGGTATTTTGAAGCTCATTGCTATGCTGACTTCGTGGAGCACATAAAACGAGACAGCAATTATACCGACTGCTCCCTAGGAATAATTTAAACAACTTTCAGAATCAGATCTTTATTTAGTGGTGTAATATGATAGACAGGAAATAAACGTACCTAATTTACTTTTCTTTTTAATTTCTTTGCAGAAACTGCAACATTTAAATTTTTCTTCTGATGCAATGACCAAACCACCAGATCATAACTAACAATAATTTCAGATTAAGTCTAATGAGTCAAGGGTGCGTGAATGCACAAAATAAAACTAAATCAGTACCTGGCAGAGAAGTAGCTTCTGAAAGCTTTACCTTGGTTTTATTTGTAAAAACAACAAAAACAACGTGCTTCTATCATCTCGCTCTCGCGTTTCCATCCCTAACCCTGCTAAACCAGCTACACCGTACGGGCGTCTTGTGCAACAGCTGCACGTCACTTCACAATGTAAAAACAGCAATGAAACTTTGTCACGGAGCTACAGTTGACTCTGTAGGTGAGAAGGCTACAGACGAATGACGAAACAGAAAACAAGACTGATCAAGTCTTGGCCTCCGTTTTAAAAGTCAACGGAACCTCCACATTTATACGAGACAAGATATCACACAGCTGCCACGACTGTCTTAAAAACTACTGTTCAGATAGCTTCCAGAAACCCTACAACTGCTTATAACACTGCTTTTAAGACCTAATGGTTCACATAAATAAAGGGGCTAATTTAGACTTGTGACAAAAGCAGCATATGTACATATATACACTATTAAAATGTAGGCCTTTTCAGTGCAGGATCCAAACTGGCCAATATGCTGACACTTACTGCATGTTGGTCTTCACTTGATCACATGGGTTCCTCGAGTCCATGCGTGTCCTGCTTGGAGCTGGTTTTTGATGGTCTTCAGTATTGACAGGCATTTACTCAGAGGTGGTAACGGGTCAGATGTACTCTGATGGAGGGACACGGGTCTGGACCGTAGAAGGGCCACGTAAAACAGAGGAGACTGCTTAACAGGCAAAGCTTTTTGATTGGCAAATTTGTTCAGAGTAGGAAAATAGATTAAAACAAAGGCTTCTCTGGATGCCAGATGTGATTATATCAGCGATCTTCACTATTTTTAGATGGCACTGCTCACAGCAGCTTGGAGTAAATGCTCTCCTGTAGAAGTAAACCATTTTAGAGACATCACTAAACTTCAGTCTCAGTGTGATGTGATCTACTTAGAGGATATAAATTGCCATCTCTTCGTGCTGTTCTTCACTTTTCTTCCTCTCTTATGAGATCTTTTGCAGTGAGAACTTGCAGTCTAATCCAGTCTTGACATATAGCTCATTAATATAGTGAGGTAAAGATATTGGATTAAGAGCAGATTAAGAATGATTAATGCTGCATAATGAGAACTAATCTGGCACGGCTCTGTTCTACTCTGCGTTTCTCTTTGCTCCTGCCGGCTGCCTGAGTAATCCGCCTCAAGATGCAGCTGCTGAAAAATACACAAGATGTTGGTTTACTGAAATAAATTAGATCTGTTTGGAAAAAAGGCAGGGAGCTGTTTAAACAAGCTTTATGCCTTAAAGTCAGAAGAGGTGAATTATTAGCACTTAGATAATCCATCACACTCGCAGAAAGAAAAGGAGTGTTGTAGAGGTGCGAGTCCTTTGAACATATTACAGCTACAAAAGAAATGCCCACACTGTACACGTTACAGTTCGACACATACACGATGCCCTTGAATAACACAAGGAGAGTGGGAAGGTCAGACAATCACTGGTGGTCCTCTGGGGCCTCGCTGCATTTGGGACGCCACCTTTGGGAGTCCCACCCTCTCTCCATCCCTCTTCTCTCGTTTGCCCCCAGCCTCTCCATTGTGAAATTATCCATCATATATTTTATAAAAGTCTTCCACATGAAATAAAATAAATGTCCAATATAAAATAAACTCCCCCAATCAGATCTTCAGATTTCTGACAGACTCTTGAACTATGATTGCAGAGGTCTCAGTTTGGGCTGACTCCAGGTCTGCATGTCAGTCTCATTACCACATGTTCTTTGTAAGTTCAAAGTTTCAAAACCAAAAAAAAAAAAAAAAAATGCATTTGAATACATCTTTTGTTCTAAGGCTGCAGAAAAAAGGGGCATAGAAAGGCAGTTTGTGATTATGTGATGGAAGAAATTGCTTAGTCCAATATAAACTTTTCAACAATGAAAAAAAAGCATTTTGTTCTTTCATTCTTACACACTTAAACGTAGTATAAAAAGTGAGGAAATTTGTGTTTGACAAATCATTTCTTTGTGTAACAATGCTAAAATCTGAGGCTAAAATAGTTGATGCTAAAATAAATCCTAATACGTTGGAAAGCACGTTTATTTATTTCCCTTTTAAGTGGTGCCACATTTGTCAGGAACATGCATTTGTGGGATGAGCAGCAGAGCTGAGGATGTGGGTTCTGTCCATGAAGAATGTGCCAAGTGTTCTCTGTCAGTACCAAACAACTTATTTTTCCTTTGACTCTTGTTTGGTGTTTGGTGGATTGGATGATTGAAGTTTGGAGAAACACATTGGCAGTTTAACAGCTTACCCATTTAACAAACGGGAGCCTCAGTAGCGGCCTGGCATCTCCTGCTCATGCTGGTCACACTGCTGTGCGACGGCATCCCACTCTTTTACCAGCATTTGTCGCAGGTTAGCCAATGTAGTTGTGTTGGTCACTTTGGCACGAACAGCACGTCCAAGCTGATCCCACAAGTGTCCAGTAGGGTTGAGGTCAGGACTGCTGGCGGCCTATTCCATCCTCTCCACTCCCAAATTCTGGAGATGGTCTGTGAGAAGGTAACGTTCCCCCACATGTTCCAGTTCCAGTGCACGTGTTGCTGACACCCGCGCAAGTAGGCCTGATGGTGAAGGGCAGTCATGGCAGGCCTCCTGGCAGCCCTATGACACCAGAGATCTGTTCTGGATTGTCTGGGCAGAGAGCCGTTGGCCACATCGCCCACCTTGCACCCCGTCTCCGACATCGCCCATTATATGGAACTTGGCCTTCAATTTGGAAATGGTACTAGGGCTCACTCCAGCAATGCTACTTTCAGACATCTGTCAGTGTGAGACCATAGGTGAGGGTAGAGCTTGGATAGTGAACAAAGAGCCTCTCTCTTGGCTCTCTCTTTTACCAGAGTGGTAGAGGATCCGCATCCCTGCAGACGCCACACTGATTCACCTGTCCATCTCCTGCTTCATTCTTCTCTCACGCAACTAAACACTGATATCCTTGCACTTCTCTATGTGAGGTAGCACCTCATTCTTGACCTGCCAGATTTTCTTCTTTAAGAACTAGTGGAAAATTTGAAATAGCACAGCAAGTCTGATGCCTTTAAACCATTATTTCTTCGCTGCCTTTAACTCCCTGCATGAACTGCTCTGCAATTAGTGGGAATGACAAGATCAAGTATTATTAAAAATGTAGTTGTTGCATTATATAGCCCTCTATGTTCCTCTGTCTTTTTTATCCCTTTTCCCCCAACCTGTGACTTTCACTCCCATTTAGCAGATACTCAAAATATAAGTCCCTTTCTAGTGCCCCCCACTGTTCATGAGACAGACGTATAAAAGTATATAAGGTGACTTATAAGCTCCTCACACACATAGATGATCCACATTCATACATACAAACAACAGTCTGTCCGTCTTATCCTTTTATCCTCTTTCACCATCCCTTTCCCTGATGAGTCCCGTCCCAGGAGAGAATCCCCGCCCCCCAATCATCATGAAATGATAAAATTGAATCCTGCCATCTTACTCCCCAGCACCCTCCAGCCTCTTTCTGAAGACATGCTGATGAATGTGGTGGGGCAGATGTGGATGAGAGGAGAGCAATTAAAATCTTCTCTGCTCTCCTTTTCTCTCCAGATCCAGAGGGAAAACTTGCAGGCAGAGATTATGTCTGGGATAAAGAAAGAGGGAAAAAAAAGAGAAAAAAAATCTGTCTCATTTCAATAAGCGAACACTGTTTTGACGGCTGAAGAGACAAAAGGACCACTGGCTCTTATCAGCACACGTACATTCACAACCCGGCATATGTGGGTTAGTGGGGGCTGGGGTCAAATATATATATATATATATATATATATATATATATATATATATATATATATATAATGTCAATGGTCAGCGATGCAATCAGGGCTGTTTTTGCTTTTAAGGGGCTAAAGAAAACCAACATTTTTTATAGGAATCTATAGTATGCACACCTATTCAGCGCAATGCAGGTATAGCCGGGATGGTCTGGCTGCAGATCCCCACTTTGGGGTCTCTTTAGGTGCAAGTTTAACTCTCCTCCACAGACTCCAATTACAATGCAACATAACTTAACATCTCAACATCATCTGCAAGAAGCAACGATCTCCCCCTCTCCTTCTTCACCTCCTAAATACAAGTGAAGCAGCCAAATGGTTAACACTTCACAAGTTTAGGTGAATTTCTGCCATTTAAAAAGGTTCAACCTGTTCAGAATCGAAGTAACACACTGCCAACAATGCCCCTGGTTCTGCTGGGAGGTTTCCTCCTCTATAAAGAGCTTTTCCCTCTCCAGGGTTGGCCACTGTGCCATTGAGGATCACAACGGTGGACCAATTCAAAGCCACGATTCACTGGAGTTTGTTGGTTCTTTCATCTTGGCTGCTCTTTCCAGAATTAGTATTATATTAATTCTAATGAGCTGCATTGTCAACGGATTACACACAATTTAATTAGACTGAAATTGGATTATACTTGTATTGACTAGAATATATTTAATTGGACTTGAGCTTCTGCTGTAACGTGCCTTGAAATGACTTGATGTGCTTACAAACAATTATTAGAATAGGCACTGTAGTAGCAGGGATGTACTTTTTTTTTTCTTTCATAAATCCATTGTCATCTGAGCAGCTGGTGGAGATGCTTTGAAGAGAATTTCTGGAAAGAAACTGGAGAGTAAATTTCTTTCTAACTGCTTTAGAAAAAAAAAAGAATTTGTCAAATGCGTCAACCAATTCTCATTCAGGAAATGTCAGATCACTGAAGTCAGTGAGTTGAATCCTCTGGGGCTCATGACGTGACAAAGCGTATCAGCTCCCATGACAAGTAGAAGAGATGGACCAAACTGACAATATAATCCTCAGGACAGCTCCAACACGATGGCTTCACATGACATCTTCATCTTACGTAGCTGTAATTACCTTCCAGTTTAAAGCAGAAGGGCCGACTGCTTTTCCAAAAGGTAACAGATTACCAGCAAGTCAGGCAGATGCCACAGTAAAAGTTGTAAAAGACCTTTGGCACAAATCTCATGTTGGCATCCGCATCCTTTAGTTCATCTAAAAAAAAAAAATCCCTTATAGTTATTATTCTGCTTTTTAAAACCACAAGTTTTATTTAGAGTCACTAATCATGAAGGCTCTGAAGGTCTAAAGGACGTCCTGTCCTACACCATGTAGCATGCCATGCTCTCTCCCATTCCCACTCTCTCACCCCCCCACCCCACCCGCCTCCCGGTAGGGGACTGATGCCATGTGGTGATGAATAGTCAGATGTGAGTCAGGAGGACGCACAATGTAGGTCGAGCTCCAGGGGTTGTAGCCTACTGGTGTGTGCACAGCCTTCATACAATGCATGTGTGTGCGCACAAGTACACATGTGCTTCCAGGCAGTTGGTACATTCAGCCTGCTCTCCAGCGAGCCGTTGCGTTGGGGGTGAGGGTGTGTGAAAAGGAGCCCTTATACCTGCAACCATGATATATTGGGTGTCTGTAGCCTCTTGTACAGGTTTTTGTTGCCTATTCAGTCTGTCTTACCCACAATAATGCACAAGCACACACACACGCACACACACACACACACACACACACACACACACACACACACACACACACACACACACACACACACACACACACACACACACAGCTCAGAGACAAGGTGTGGATAATCAGCTCATTTGTTATGGTGCAGTTAGATCAGCGTATGAACATATGCATGATGATGAAGTGCACTGCACCAGAGCGACAACCTTGTTCAGCAGGACCACAAAGTCGCCTGCTGAGAGAACAATGGGCTAATAAATGACAGTGAACTAAAGTTCAATGACTTTTAGGTCAAAGGAAGCTGAGATGCATTGTGAGCCCGCTGTATACGAGGATGCCATGAAGGGTCAGGCTTTCCTCTAGTCCTGGAGGTTTGTCATGTGCTTGATCAAAACAGTTTATACGGATGGCCACTACAGACCTATGATGGCATATTTACACAAACAAAAAAAAAGCATCTTGTATTTGGAGTTTAAATAAAAATCATTGGTTACGTTTCAAATCATGCATCTGCACACTTAAGACCCATATAAACTCCACTTTTCATATATCGGCCTGTTCTAAACGTCAACAGCAGAAGACAGTCTGCACATCCACCAATCAGCTTTTTCACACGTTTGCTCTCTGAATCTGGAGAGACCGGAAGTTAAAACAGACAAAAGTGAACATAAATGCCAACACTTCATGTTCTTCCCACATTCCTCAATCTTGCATTTTTTAAAAATGCAAATGTGCCTCAAATAATGTACATATTGCAATCATGGGAAAAATCACTGAAGTGTGTGTGTACATATATATATATATATATATATATATATATAATAATGTGTGCGTTAATGATTTTTGGGAAGTAGACGTGAACAGATCTGCAGCTGAGAAGTGCGTGCAGACATTACTCACAATCAGGCATTAAGTGTCCTGATGAGCCCAGATTTCTGAGTGACCATTATGTAAATGTTCAGTATCTCACAAGTGGAAATTAAGACTTGATTGATGCTAAATTGTATTTTCATTCATTTCCTCCTCCACCCCAGCAGTTTCCAACCATAACAGCAGCTGGGTTATGAATCAAGCTTTAGACATAAAAAAAAAAAAGCTGTTTTTTTCTTGAAATTTGTTTGTGTCTGACAGTCGTTGAACAGACAACCAGCGTAGTTCTGGGACAACCCATCTGGGTGGGCGTGAGCTTTATTTTGACTGGCGTCATGTAGATGCCAACCTCTTCGTCACCCCTTCACCACCACGCGTGACAGTTGGTATGATGCTTGAATGACAACAAGCTTGATTTTCTCTAAAACGTGATGCAATGCATGATGGATGACTGTTTTTACCCTGGTCTCATCTGTACAAACTTGTTCCAGGAGTCTTGTTCAAATGCAAACACAAGATATGAGTCCGATCAGGTAAATTCAGGTAAACCATTTCTCACTCCACAAAAACAAAAACTAGCATCATGTGAACAGGACAAATGTTACTTTTGGTTATTTCTTTGATCATTAGATCTGTCTTCAGTTTCCATACTTGTGAGTGAACTGAACTCCGGCTTGGGTGGACATGGCCTTAGACCCGTTTCCAGAATGATGGGTAGAAATAATTTTTTCTCTAAAAGCATTGCTGATGTTGTTACTCCTTGACATTGCTGGTCTTGGAGCATTCAGGTGTGTTGACACAAACCGCGGAAACGTCAGGCTTCCTAGACGCCCTCACGCTTGTCGATTGTTGCATCACGTTCATCTGATTTGCAGCACCGGACGGCAACGTTAACGTTCAAATCCTTTGGACAAAAGTGCTTTAACTGAATTTATAGGTTGCATCTGCCATATTTTAAGACTTATAAAGGAACAAATGTTTCCTTCCTCCACTTTACTGTATATTCACACTGACCCCCCCCCCCAACCCGGTTTTGCCTTTCAGGAGCAAACCACATTTTCTTTTCCTCTTTGAATCCCTTCTTCCCATCTCTTGTCTTGTGCAACACTGTTTCGAAAACACAAGGAAAGTATCCCCAAAGCCTTTTCTTCTTCGTTCTCTCTCTTTCTGCTTCTCTTGTGCAACGACCTCAATCTGTCTCTTTCAGCTTTCGTCTACAACAATAATTCAGTAAAACACTCAAGTGGGAAAAACTTGTAGTGGTGTTTTTTTTCTTTGCTCACAGTCAATCATATCCTGTACAATTTAACATTTAAATGAGTGTGTGTGTGTGTGTGTGTGTGTGTGTGTGTGTGTGTGTGTGTGTGTGTGTGTGTGTGTGTGTGTGTGTGTGTGTGTGTGTGTGTAAAAGCTGGATCTGAACAGGCTCTCTCAGCGACTGTGCTCATTCCAGTATCCGTGAGCCTGCTGGCCTCACAGTAAACCAGAACAAACAAAACAGATCTGCGCTATCGTCCCCAAGCAGGCCACTGCTACCTGTTGGTCCACATAATTCCAGAAGCCACCGTCATCCATCACAGCATTGTTGCGACGTTCTGAGCTTCACTCTCTCTGTGGCTCTGCAGCGTTACACAAAGAAACAATAAGTCTGAGCACGCTCCATCCACCAAAAGGAGGGGGCAAAAACACTGAGGACATTGTGGGGTATAAAAAATAAAATAAAAAAGCACTCATACAGTTAAATTATTCGTAGAGTCGGTGTTTTTGTTATAGTAAAGTGTGACATGCATACATCAGGAGCTCTAGAATATTCAAAGTATCTGGACCCGCATGATGCAGTACCAATCGTGACTCCTGCCATCTGCACTGCCAGGACATTTTGGAGGTGCATATATGGATATAATTCCAGCAGTATTTACAGTTTTTTTAAAATGCAGGTTTGAGTGTTAGAACCTGCGTTTTTGAAGGACAGAACATCCCATCAGTCTTCACTGGCCCAGCTTTAATAAAGCCAGTTACCAGTTCCAGTTACAAATAAAGTAAAACCCCCATTCAATTGCATATCCTTAGGCAGGGCATTAAAGCTGAACTTATTCCAATAACTTAATAGAAAAGCAAAATTTCTGCCACTGGAGTGTGAAACTGCTTTGGCTGAGTGAGAAACGTATTGTAAAGTCGTTGCTAGAATCTAGTAAAAAGGTCAAGACACAATATGAGTGCAGCATCTTATATTGTCACCAACTAAAGCTTCCTCTGCCTGCCTCCGTTTTATTTTTTTTTTAAATCTGTACAGTGCTGTTCATCAAGATCTCCATTTATGTTTTTGTCAGTCTCAGATTCCCAGACATGTTTGTGTTTTTCTGTGTACTTGTGCATTTATTTGGCACGTTTCTGCATTCGGAATGCATCCTGGAAATGATGACAATATCCTGAAGGAAGCGATTCGTTTTCCTGAGGTCTGTTTCAGAAAGCTGGCTATATAGAAACTGAACCCAGAGCAACTGAGTTTTCTGTTTCACAAACCAAGGTTACTTAACCCCGAGCGAGAGGGTTAAGTGAAGCCAGTTAAAGAAAACAAGGCAACGCATCCTCGGAGTCTGTTACCATGGTAACTGGATGTATTAAACCTGGTCAAGAGCAGGTTTACGTCAACGCCCCAAGTCATTTTTTCTCCTCCATTTTATGCTGAAACAAGTTCATTTTAAATTAAATTAAAGGGAATTGTCGTATTTTTTATGAAAGTATATTGTCAGCACTGTCAAAAGAAAGTTTGTTGTCATTCACAGGCCTCATCGTCTTTCCATCAGGTGGGTCGGACTCGGCTCAAAACGCCCAAGCGTTTTTGTCCAGCCCTGCTGTCAGACACACAAGAATACAAATATTTAATGTCAGAACAACCAAGCACTCGCCATTTGTTGGAGATGTTCAGCTGAATTTCAAAGTACCCTACAAGCAGATTCTGGAATTCTGAAAAATAAGAGAAAATGCGTTCATTTTTTTCCGTGCTCACACTGAACTATGTTTCTTACGCACACACACACAAACACACACACAAACACACACACACACACACACACACACACACACACACACACACACACACACACACACACACACACACACACACACACACACACACACACACACACACTCCCCCAACAGAAACTCTGGCAAGTCCAATTCAAACCTCCTGATGAATGCAAACGTTATCACGCTGAAGTGACTTTCTGCCTGGCTTCAGTTCATTAATTTGAAAAAGAAATATTTGTGCACTGGGATCTTCTCCACTTTGGACCAGACATTAATAACGTCCTTTTTTCCCTTCCCTGTCAACACAGATGCAGTAATTAATAGGCAGGCCTATGCACTCGGAGCCGAAGACGGCCATAACAATCCAGAAGAAAAATGGGACAGAGGAGTGGGAGGTTGGGGGAGGGAAGAGTCAAAGAAAGAAAATGGTTATTGAATAAAAGCTTCCTTTTGACCAGTTGCAAAAATTTAATTCTGTTCTTATCGTTTCCGAGTACCTTCAGTGCTACTTAATTAACTATGGCTAATAATATTTCATATGGGACATGCAGAAGTCCCTGTGACGAGACGCATACGTTTACAATCACCCCCCCCCCCCCCCCCCCCCCCCCATACTCCCAGTGGAGGTCCGTGAAAACGGCCATCAGCTTGTTTTCCCTTCTGTCACAGATTGACTCGAGGCTGATACATACTCCACACAACCGAGAAAATTGTTCTTGCTATTTCGAGAATAAGAAAAAATTCCTCGCTTTTAGCAGAGAATGTAACCTTTAATCTGGTGCCCTTAACCTTTGAAATGTGATTTTAGGAGCAGGAAGACACCCCATAGTGTTTTTGGAAGAAAGAAAAAAAATAAATCTAGGTGTGCTTTGGTGACGTTTTACATTTACACAGTGAGATGCCGTGTACCCACATGAGTGTGCAGGCATCTTAATTCATTTTATTATTGAAATTCATGCTGCACGCTGTTATATGCTCCATGTACTGCTGGCTAATCGACTTAAAATATAGAAGTTAAAGGTTGACTGCACAAGAGGAAGGTAAGGGTACCCGAGTTCCTAAGAGATATCGATGACATGAATAAAAATGAATGAATGCAAGGAAAACAACATCCTGTAACTTGCACATCCAAAACAAAGGACACATGAAACCTCGAGTCCAGAAACGAGTCAAACACGACAAAGCAGCAGGCAGCACAGATGATGGCAAAAAGAAATATTGAAAGAAAAGCAAAGTTTATACATACAAAAAAACCCAACAACTCCTGCAGTGCTCCAGTTTGGTGCAGGCTGTGATTAACCTCTGGTGTGGGGCAATTAGTCAAACTGAACACATGGGATGAGGGGAAACAGCAGCAAGAAGTGCACTTGACATGATTAAAGTAAAATCAGAAGTGTAAGTGACACTATATGAGGAAAGTAGATGGTAGAAAAAAGAAAAATAGAGTCCAGACGGGGCTGTTTCTTAATACTCTCCTCTTTACTTGTGAAACATCAGCATCTGCAGCCGAAGTTCTGGTCCAGTTCTCCAGAACACATCTGAGCAGGTACAGTACCAGGATATGTTCTCGCTCCGCTCATTTTACAGCGGACGCCTCTGGTGGAGACCAAGCGGCAACCATCCGACTTCCAGGCTGAGGCGTATCTGAAACTAAAATTCCTTGTAGTTCCTGGACTGACTGTTGGAGGCCGGCTCCAAACGCGAGTCCATCTCACATGTTAAAATGTCCAACGTCAGAGCAGAGATGAACATATTCACATCCTGGTTCAAAGAAACTTTGATTTCACATCCATGACAACAGTGAATTGTTTTGTACCACACCAGGAGAATATATATACAAAGAATTGAATTTATTTCTAAACTGATTGATTGACAGCTGGGTCTGCTAATGGCTAGACGCCATCGCGCCTCATCCGTAATCGTCATGTACCGCGCCTAGCGAAGGGACCGCCCGTTAGGACGGACCAGTGTCGGCGAAACAACAGTGTTTTTTGATTTTGCTGTCAAATCAACACGTCAAACAGTTATTCTGCTGTAAATTACTGCGGCAGCTCTGCAGATAATCTGGTGCTGAAGAAGCTGGCAGCCAAAGGTAACTTTGATTGACATGTGGTGGGCGTGCTCCCATCGGCTTATCCCACAATGCATTTCCAACCGATAAGTAGAAAAGTAGAAGAGAGAGGAGTAAAGTTTTGTGTAACAAAATGTAGTGTTAGGATGTTTTCATGTGTGAATATAGTTATTATAGCTTAATTTTTGTGGTAAAGTTGGAAATTTTAAAAATTGCTAATTTATTTTCTTTTTACTTTTATCTAACTTTATAATACAGCTGAGAAACAAAAGCGTAAAATGTATTTATAACATCATCAAATGCAAAAGTTATAAAAACGTAAGTGAGATCATGGTTGTTTTAATGGTGTTAATTTTTATAACCAATTGAACTGTTTTAAATACGTGTTAGCAGCAAGTACGCTGATGCGGTAAGAGAGACATGCGACCTCGTCCTCGTGTCCCCCATTTAATTTGGGAATTGGGCGTTTTTCTTCCACAGGTAAATGTGTCCAGGCACTTACGTCCAAATAAATGCTGATTTTTTAGTGTTCAAATGCACCTGAAATGTGCAAACAACCAATAGACAAACTAGTTTGGTGATGAGCAATTACGACGCATGCATTGTAAGACTAAACCACAGCGAAGGTGCTCGCTGGAAGTTCAACAAAACTGTTTTGGCTTTCCTTTTCTGCATGCTGAATATCAACTATAATAACAAAAGTGTCCACACTTTTACACGTACACAGAAATGGGAGACCTGACATTTTGATTGCTCAAGTTTCTCTAGCTGCTGCCTTTTCAGTCACAGCACCCCATAATTTCAATCTGCTTTGAAAGAAAGCTGCCTAGAAGGACTGAATACTGATCAGCCTTGACTTGCTGTGATTATAGAAAAGCCCCAAAATTTTCACCGTGCTAAACAATAAGTGATAAACATCTTTTTTCACATCTTAACTGCTCACCTTATTGTGTTGTGCAGTGAAAATAGTTACTGGGCAAAGTCCCAGATGTTAACACAACATATCTAATTTATCTTTTAGATGTGCTATAAGGGAAATAAAAATCATATCTTTATAGTAGTGAGAAAGTCTGTAAGAATGTCCTAATTAACTATTTGACCTACAGTAATACCACATTACCTGGAGCTGTGTGACAGCTAGAGTTGAATCCTGGCAGGACATAACCATGATTTAATAAACCACATTAGCTTGTGCTCATTTTCAGTCAAATATCATTGAGTTTTCTGCTTAAGCGCAGCGTGGCCTCATTTATTCGCATGTTTTAATTACACAACGTCACATAGATCTGCTAGTTGCTTCAGGTAGCTTTGTCCAGCAATATTTTTCAGCTGAATTAAAAAGGGACATAATGAAAAACAAAAACGTCCTTTGTTCTTGAAATGGAACAAAGCTGGCTGATGTGAATGTGGTGCTGAACACAAGTTGTGTGTGTGTGTGTGTGTGTGTGTGTGTGTGCGTGCGTGCGTGCGTGCGTGCGTGCGTGCGTGTGTGTGTGCGTGTGTGTGTGTGTGTGTGTGTGTGTGTGTGTGTGTGTGTGTGCGTGCGTGTGTGTGTACACTGCTGCCTCCCAGTTAGACGGTTCCTGTAATGACCAACCAAGAATGGGATCCTGGAGATACTCCGGCACAGAGGTGGAGGTAAGAAAGATAAAAAGGGTCTTTTATTTACAGCCAGAAAGGGTAACGGCTTTGAATTCTGTTTCTGAAAAAAAAAACACAGAATGTTTAATTTTGGGTTAAAATGTGTTGTAACATGGATATAATATAACCAAACCTTCAATAAGAATGCATAATATCAGTGTGGCAGCACAAAGTCATGTATTACTGTCAGGGTATTACTTTTGTAATGTGTTACTCCCAACACAGAGACATCAAAAGACGCTGCTCCATCATTATGAGGCGATTGCATGATGAAGTAAATGTAAACTGCAAAAAAACAAAAAGAGCTCTTAGCTTTGGATCTGATTTGTTAGACAGACACTACACATAACGCCGACCATATGCTAGACGACTTTGCTAAAACTTTACATATTCTGCCTGCTATTGAACTTCCCTCCAACTTCCCTTTTGTCTTGTATACTTCCTTTCTGTGTGGTATAAAGCTATCCAGAGGCTAATTACGGAGAGGAAATGTGGAGTATTGTTGATAACACGCTGGTCTAAAGAAGCACGCCTTTCTTAACCCCGTAGCACACGTCCTCGCAGCAGACACAGGGGCATTGGACATAAAATATGCACACACACACACAACTTGTGTTCAGCACCACATTCACATCAGGCAGCTTTGTTCCATAATACATGTCTTCCATGTTTTCCCCACACATGTACTATACATTAGAGTGGAGGGGAGCTGATGAGGGAATAGAGGATTAATTCAAGGTTACAGTTTCACTTCTGCTGCCTCTACCTCTCGCACGCTGATCCATAGAGCTCCTCGTCAGCCGGGTTCCTGCGTTGCTTGTACTGTTTGGAGCAGCTGCAGATGCATGCTGAATGAAGGAACCAGAATAAATAACATTGAGAAGGAAATGGAACAACATGATTGCAGGCTGATGCAGTCACTCAATAACGCCCGTGTAATTGCAACAGAGCAACAAAATTTCTTTGGAATTGAATTTCAAGTGCTTACACTCACATTTATTTGAAGCAATATGGGTGAATATCCTTTTGCATTTTAAAAATGGTTCTTCATATCGATTCCCTGTCATTCTGCTGCCTATGGCTAATGCCACGCCATCATTTATAGACAAGGTGCTCGGCTCATCGTGCCCTGAAGCCACCATTACATTCAAGATTACACTATGAATGATTAAAATGAACCAAGGTTGGGATATTGATTGAATTCAGGAAACTTAAAACACTTAAAATGCGTTTATAGATTCAGCTTTGTTTTGCCGCCACAGGCAACACACTCAGCGAAGCACTTGAATGGCTTTCATGAAACTGAGTCTGGATGAAAGACGGCACATCTTTTTGAGGCGTGATCAAAAATCACATAATGCAAAACCTCATGAAATGGCAAGACCAATCATTAACTAGCTGCAGAAACTATTCCAACTGAGTGGAAATGTCGAGTAATTTGGATCAGCCGTTTTCCAAAGAAAACAAAAGTGATAATAGTTAAGCCACAAAAACAGTTCAAATTGTATTGACAGTTCAGATATACAGGAGTGACAAATGCTTCAATGATGCACAACATCTCTCAAACTGTGAGACAGAACCAGAAAGAAACTTATTCCTTCCCGTCTGCAACCAAACTGAGACTGTTAACAACTATCTTTTCTCTTCAACAGGTCAGCCAGTTCACAGCCAAGAGGGAAGTAAGCGTGATGGATGGAGAGAGGAAGAGAGCGAAGGGAAGCAAGAGATCATTTCACAGTACACAGCCACCCAGAAGGCCCAGCAGGTGCAGAGGAGTGGTATTGAACGGAGTACAAGACGTTTAGCCACCAGTGACCCTGGCTGCCTCAGCGGATGTCCAGCTGAGGGGTTTAGTATGGAGGAGGACCACAAATGAGCTGGACAGAGAGGAAGAAGTGTTGCTGAAGTGGCTGAACAAATAACAGTCGAAAAAACTCCAGAGAAGTCACTTCTTGGGCACTCTATTGCCTATGTTTTTGTTACCCAAAAAGTTGTGAATGTACTTGCAAAAAACATTTAGTAGGGGTGTGGCATTGTTCCGGTAATGCCGACCATACACTAAATTTAGAAAGATTTGTTAAGACAAATGTATTAATCTCTCAAACTAAAACCACAGTTTTATATGGTAAACTTTAAGCCACTGTATGTAGCAATACCACCTTTAACCACTTGGGGAAGCATACTATACGACAGTTCATGCATCTGTCTTAACCCTTTGCCAGAAAAATAATACTAACACTAATAAGAGAAATAATAAACTACATTTATAAAGCACTCTTCTAGTGATGTCTCGATCTGACCATGATCGGAAATCAGGCCTGATGAAGCCATTTCCGAATGATTGGGATCAGGTGGAACTGATTGGATTTTTTTTTTTTATTTCACAAAATTACATTTTTATTAAATACATCATTTATTTTTATTGTCTATCAATAAGTTTCACAGTTAACAATTATAGTTGTTGTCAGGGGAGGTGGAGCAGTTGTAGTTTGTGAGCTGACGTCAGTGTTGCCATCGTAGCATTTTTTATATTACTAGAATGACTGGAAAATTGGGTCGGACTTTCTGGCACAATGCTTGACTGGTTTGAGTCTTACTTGAAGGACAGAAACTACGGCATGTCAATAAGTAATTTTACATTGAAGTAAACAAATATTACACATGGAGTTCCTCAAGGTTCTTTCCTAGGACCCCCACGTATTTAACGTCTACATGTTTCCACTAGCTCAGAAAATAACAAACAACAAGATAAGTTACCATAACAATGCAGATGACACAACTTTACTTTACAATGTCACCAGGTAACAGTGGGCCCATACAAGTGTTTAGCAGATGCAAAACAAAAGTTGTTTTTGGACCAAAAGAAAAGCATTTAAGAGTCAGCACACAGCTTCAGGTATTACAGCTACAAACCACTGATAGGACCCAAAATATGGGTGCAGTCCTGGACTCTGACCTGCACCTTCAGAAACACATTAAACAATTACAAAGTCAGCCTTAGGACCAAAATACACCAGAGACTTGTTATTACCATGTCAACCATTCAGACCTTCCAGGTCTTCTGGTTCAGGTCTGGTCTGTGACCCCAGAATCCGAACCAAACATGGAGACGCAGCATTCAGCTTTTACGCTCCACAGATCTGGACCAAACTTCCAGAAAACTACATGAATGCCTAAACCCTCAGTTCCTTTAAACCAAGGTTCAAAACTCATTTGTTTACAGCTGCTTTTGACTGAATTATTTAAACCATCTGAATTTACATTTAAACAATACTACACTGTAACTCTAAAGTCTAACCTTTCTTTATTATGCCACTGCACTGTAACTCATGAATGTTTTGTGCTTCTATTTACTTTTCATGTTTTTAGTATGTGAGGAATCTTGAATTGCCTTGTTGCTGAAATGCGGTATACAAATAAACTTGCCTTGCCTCTCAGTCCTCCAGCAGCAGCCACTCTGAGCTGCAGTCACAGCAGGTGACATTTCTCCGTGTCCAGACTGGAAAAAACACATCTGCGAATCCAAAGCTGGCTGATCTTGCAGTGACCAACTGCCACAGAATAATGAATAATTATTGTTATTCATATATAATTTGTATTAACATAATAAGTAGAATAAATATTCAATGGTGCTGCACTGGCCTGTAGTCCGGACAAAGGAGTGTTAAAATTGTCACATGAAAAATAAAAGAGTTGACAAAAGAAAGATCAATAACAGTTCTAAGTTCTAGTTCTGTAGGTTTTTTTACTCCCTTTTTCATGTCTTCCATGACTTTATTCAGCTCTCCTAAAGCATCCATTACAATTATACACAAAGTCTTATACTTTTTCCTACTGAACATTTAGCATTTAGTGAACATTTAACAAACTGGAAGCTGGTTCTCTGCATTACAGAAATCTTTGCAACATTTAAATATTTCAATTTTTGTGGATTTCCTATTGGAACTTGGTATTGGTTGATGCTCAAAATCAAATGACTCGAGAGATGTCAAGAGATGTGATGTGATTCAATTTAAATCTGCTAAAGGCACCCACAGAACTGAATCAAACTCCAAATTCATTCAATTAATAAAAAGTAATAATCATAATAATGATCATAAAAATCAACAGATTGCATCCAAGATTTCCTTTGATTCAGACCTCAGGTCATAAGTAAGCACCAGGCGACTGTCGAAAGAAAAACTCCCTTTTAACAGGAGGAAACCAGGCAGAACCAGACTCAGGACGGACGGGCTTCCACCTTGACACAGGAAGGAGAGAACACCAGCAACAACAGATCAGGAACAGCTGCTGGGAAGAAGGAACACAGGTTAATAAGAATCATTTCATAAAAGAAGTCGAAGTGAAGGAATCTGACTTTTAGAATAAATGTAACATATTCATCAGTGAATACCAAAGGACTTCTGAAAAATGAGTTTTAAGAAGAGATTTAAAAGACTCAAGTGATGACGTGTGTCTGAGTGCAGCAGGTAAGGGGCTTTAATGGAAAAGCCCGGTAATGAGTCTCGCTGCAGCATTTTAAATTAATTGGAGGTGATGGAGGGAATGCTGACTGATAAAAACAATGAAATACAGTGTTCCAAGTGAAAGTAGACAATAGCAGGCAGAGCTTTTTGTAAGACAGCTGTTGAGAGAAATGACCGGATTTTAGCTATTGTCTGAGGCTGGAAAAAACAAGATTGAACTACAGGTTTGACCTTAGCGTCAAAACTAAAGTTAGAGTCAAATATTCCTTTCCAGATTTCTAGCGGTTTTGTGGATATTATCTGAGAGGTTCCCAAGAATAGGAACAATAGAACCAACAGCACTGAGGGGAACAAAAAGAATGACTTTGGATTTTTTTGTCATTGAACTTAAGACAATTTTGGGACATTTTTATGTAACCAAAAGATTGATTTGTTAGTCTGGGGTTCATAACTCCCGAGTTCACCGACAGATCTGGGTAACTAACCTGGATTTCTGGCACGTCTCTCGAGGGGACAGTTTTAACCCCGTTCCCTGAATCCAACACTGCCCTGCCTTTACTACAAGTCAAAAGTTCAGTTGATTCACTGCTCTGGTGTGGATCAACATAGGCCACTTGCAGAAATAATTACAAACCCATCAGCCTCTTGTACTTGTGTTGCATTCTGTGTTTGTTGGTAATTAGCAAATAAATGTTAATGGTGACCATAAAGGCTTTACAACGGCATTTTAACACTGTCACTGTGAGCATTACAGAAAGCTTTTTAGCATTTAGCCTTGTTAAGCTGAACTTATGGTGCTGCACACTCAATTAAAGAACATGTTTAACATCAGTTTACCTAACCGTCTTAGTTTAGTCACTGCAAACTGTTACAAGTCTGAGCTAATAAGGTTTTACAGACAAATCAGAACAGCAGCATGTTTGACATCAAACTGCGAAAGTTAAGATGTTCCTTCTCCATATGTGTGTGCACCTGTGCAGCCAAAACAGCTGTACTTGTGTGCTGCTCACAGCAGGAGGAGCAGAGAGGCTGATAGATGATGAGAGGACCACCGCCAGCGAGTGCCTGACTTACCACAGATAAGAGGGAGGGTCAGCCAGAACACACATGCCCTGGCAGGAAGGGAAATGGCTCCTGGGCAGTCCCTGACCCCAGATCACAGTAGGGTACCGGGGAGAAATGAGACGTGACTAATGGAGACACTGCAGGCTGACCCTTGATCAAGCAAGAGCTTGGAGAGACGAGGAGCAGGACGGACAGAGCAGGGAGAGGAGGAAGAGGAAAGAACGTGCACTGAATGAGGTGAAGCAGGTTGAGGTTTAGAGGTGGGTGCAAGCATTGTTTGGGTATGTGTCGTCAGTGTGGGCAGTATATGTTAAATTCAACTACGGCATCTTGGGGGATAAAAGGGAGAGTTGAGATTCCTTTTCAAGTGTTCTTTATCCGGGCACCCCAGGTGTTTCAGGGCTCTTGCAGTCAGAAAACCCATTACAAGATATCAGACTCACGTTGGCCTAATCTGGATTACTTTTGGCACTTTTGTCTCAGTTACAGAAATGGCAACTGCGATCCGGTGCCGCAAAGTTAATGAACTGGAGTGTTGGCAAGTACTGTGAGAGCCAGATGTGGTCCAAATTCGAAAAGCCAGCTTTGACATGGCACGCGGCATACATTTTGAGGGCCACAACAACCACACACACAAAAAAAATACAAGGATTGTTGCGGATCTGGTGGATATGCGATTGAGTTTAGACAGCCACGCTCACCTTGTGTCAACGCCATCAAACAAAGCCAAAGAAAACTGCAGATGGAGCCACGTTTGGGACGAACAATCTTCGATGTGTGGGTTTGTATCATCAAACACATCACATGAAAATTCCTGAGCTGAAGACCAATAGAGCCAAGTTGAAAGAGATATGGCTCTGCGACGCTCACATTCATTTTTGCAAGTCCACGCCAGGTCTCCATCACTTGGTCTCTTGTGGTTGTAATGAGCGTTCTATGATTTCTTTCATGTCATCCAGATCCACCATGAAAATTGCATTGCTATATCTAAACAATTCCAAGCATGTACAATGTTATTATTAGTACTGACATCTTATAATCACAATACGCTTCTCAGCTCTGAACTCAGTGTGACGGTGTCCTAATGAGTCCATAGAGCGCCATGGTCTTACTCTTGGTTAGAGTAAGCCGACAGTGGATGGTGTTAGCGGAACAGGAGTAATTAAAGCGCCACTATTATGCAATTTTCAGCACTATTCATATCGATCAAGCAGCACAATAGAGTTCCTTTACTTTGATCACATCTCAGAAACTCTCTTTGCCGTTTATTTCATGCAGTCTAAATTCTCTGTTTTTTGCATACTCTGGTGAGCAGCCTGTATTGAAGTGCAAAGATCGGGATCGGGATGGGATTTCCAAATCCCAACTGTCCCTGGCTACACAGCTGGAGATGGTGGCAGATGAGGAAATCAAGGAAGACAGTGGTGAGAGATGCAGCAATGCCAAGTTACAGCAGCATCAAGAGGGAATAACACAATTTGCAATTGTTGGGTTTACTGTTATACCTTGTTTGTCCAAGGTGGTTGCTTCACAAAGCACGATAGGGAGACGATTACGGATGAGGAAATGATAACGACTAGCCACTGGCTAAGGCCGACTGTCAATCAATCAATCATAATAGAATCAAATGTAATTATTTCTATAAATTCTCCTGGCATGGTACAAAACAATTCACCGCCCCAGAGTTGTCATGGGTGTGAAATCAATCGATTGAGACCAAAACGATTTTTTGAACCAGGTTGTAAATATGCTTATTTCTGCTCTGAAGTTGGACATATAGTTCTGCACAGGACTCAACCCGGAAAGTTTGATGGTTGGTGCTTGGTGGCATCAGAAGTTCTTCAGCTACTTTGAATGTTTTGAGTAGCGGCTCCTCTGTAAGTCATTGTATAAGGCCTAGCCCCACCTCTTTGCAATTGGTTTGGTATGTTTTGTACCACTGGAATTGGCTGTAAATGGGAGTCCTTATAGACCCATTTCACGTGAGAGCATTTTCACAAAAATGAATAGGCATGGCTGGCCAGGCTAATTAAAAACTGTTCTTTTTTGTTTGTTTTTTTTTTAAATATTGATTTTACTTTATTTTTTTCTTCTCAGGTGCACTGCTAAACTATTATGAACTATACTCTCTTCTGGGAGACATTTAGGGAAAAAAAATGGTCCTGCTGAAAAAAAAAAAAAAAAAAAAAAGAAAGCATCACACTCACTACACGTAGAAAGGAAATAAGATAATATCATGTCCATTAATCAAAGCTGTCTAAACAGGCTACTGAGCTTTAAAAGTAAATAATAATGTCTGTGCTAATGTGGGGGCAACAGTGCATTGATGAAAGAATAGTAAACACTGTCTGCAAAGCAAACTAATTATACACTGAATTACTGCACTGAATATGCTGGACTACTGAACACACTCACGGCAAGCTGCCATGACCAATGCTGCTGATGACAGTAACTGTGGGCTAATCCATGTGACGGATTACTGCAATCAGGAATACCGTGTTCAAAGCTCTGGAAGAAAAGCCGAAGTATTTTTGCTGTTCTACACTTTTTATATATTTTATTTAAATGTAAGGACATATATATATATATATATATATATATATATATATATATATATATATATATATATATATATATATATATATATATACATACATGCAATTTTTGAAGTATTGCTGAAAAAAATCTCCAATCATGTAATCCCATTACATGTGCAGGGCTACTCTGGTAAAGTAGCAGCAGAGCAGCTATTATCGATAAGATAAAGGCAGAATGTCATGCTTTGCAGAGATTCTTTTTAGATTCATTCACTCTCATTTTCTCCTCTCTTTCATCCACTTCAGTATCTTTTGTGCCCTCGCTGTCGTCTCAGAATGGAATGCCATTCTGAATTAGGGAGAGAATTGGTGAGACTGATGGCTTTTGAGGGTTTCAGGAGATAGCTTAGTTGAGAGTGAAAGAATGTGTGGTGGAGTGTGTGAGATTCTGCTCGTGTGTGTGCGTGTTAGATTACTGTGAAAGAGAGAGGCGAAGAGGGGAGAGGGAGCGGTAGAGAGAGCTTGTCAGGCAACGTGGTTCATGAAAAATGCATGGAGGTTGTGGTGTCAGTTTGCTGGACCGAAAGTTGCACAAAAAGAGCAGAGACAAGGTTTTCTGAACTCTGCCACGAGCTGTCTGGACTCTCACTCACCCACCCAGCCGCTGCCTTTCATAGCCTGCAGCTCACTTCATTAGTCCTGCTCACCTCGCAGCCACTTGGACCTCACGAAAGCTATTGGCTGGATTCACTGATTGCAAATGAACATTTTCTCTTTCCATACGTACTCATGTTTTAAAATGAATAGACAGAAAAGAGATGACAAATTTTATCAGAATAAAGTTGCCGCTTCAGAACGGGAAGGAATAATGCTCCAGCTCTCCTCTCAAGCCAACAGCTCCCGGTTGTAGGATTACATGTCAATCAACTGCAGAAAACAAGACAAGATGTCTGAAAAAAACAAAAACTCCTTGCTGCATTAGGTGAAGCTGGCAGAGAGTGAGTTTTTATGGGCTCAATGGATGCAGAAACAGACTAGAAAAAACGAAGTACAGAGAAAATATTAGAAGAATTATGATAATACAGATTATAATAGGGAAGAATGCAAAAATATGAGAACTTTACAGTTCAGGTACATTTTATTCTGTCATCACTAAAAATAAACTTTTTTCTTTTTTTTTTTTTTAGGTAACATGTCCATGGCGCAAAGGATGTTTGACGTTTAACGTCACTCAGCACTGCAGTACAGCTGCATTGGAGCTGGTAGCACATCACAAATGTGGTCACAACCACATTTCCAACATATCCAAACATATTTCTACCATTAATCACAGTGAAACTTTCATGATCTGAAAGGTATTAAAATGTCACTGACATCACGTTTCTAACTTTGTTAACATGTCCATTTGTGTTTATGTGTGCGTTTCAAATTTGAATTTACCACCACGACGTCAGAAAGGCTAGGCCAGACAGCCCAACCTGTTCACAGCTACAACCCTTACTACTTGGAGGGTGGGGCTCTATGGCTAATTAGTCGACGTTTTGAGGAAATTACTAAATGAGAAGCAAGGAGAAGGTCCCGGTACAAGGAAAACACAGCATTAGTTAGAGGATGGCAGGTACAAGGAGGAGAAGATACTTGGTGTGTTTTTCTCTTGCTGCATAGGTGGCAGAGGCGACAGGTTCTGGCACTAAACCAGATTCTGTTTTACACATGGACAGTAAAGCACAACAGAAGTGGATCCAGCTCATTTGGAGCCATCACTGTGCCACGATGGAACGTGTACTCACACCAGATCTAGCAGCAAGGTTTCTGACGTGCCTTCATCATACCAACAACCAACCAGTCAAATTTCCTTCGACTGGCAGACAAACAAGCTTACTAACAACTTACCACTTACAACCTCCTTGACAATCACTGTGCGTTTGTGTTTTTTAATGCGTCCTTTCTTCGCCCCACTCTGGTTAGCAGTTCCTGTCAGTCAGCATGTGGAACTGCAGCTGTACAGCTGCTGCAGCCACGCCACCGACGGCGTGTCGGCCTGTCTGCCAGCTGCTGCCCATCTCTCGCTGAAACCGACTTGTGTACAGGTGAGTGCCTGTGATTGTTGCAGTCTCATCAGCGCAAAAAGGCTTGTATTATACATTTCAAATAAATGTTAAGCAAATATAATACTATTTTGATACTTTCCTTGCGTGGAACCATATATAATTAAGCATTGTTTTAACTTCATTATCGTCATGAGAGTCACTCTGGTTCAAACATGTAGCTGCAGTTACCATAGTAACAAGACTGCTTTTGAGACAGCATACTTTATTACCGTATACTGATTACTAGGTGAATCAATATTGGTGCAATTACAATTGATCCAAAAGTGGCCAATAGTTCAGGTATTTTCTTTTTATTTTACATTTCATTAGTTCAGATCAAATCTTTCCATCTAGCCTTATTTCTGATGTTGCTACTTGAAACAAGTACTGCTGGAGCTGAAAGGAGGAGGAGGGCCAAGGAGGAGCCTCGGCCCGGCTTTGATGAAGCCTCGGACATTGATCATTTAGCCAGCGCTACCTTCCCTCGGTTGCCCGGTCAACTCAAGCTGCTACCTCAGCAGCCACCGGGTATCTTGGTGAAGGTAGCTGCTGCAAAGTTGGACGATGTAACACGGAGGTCATTGCAGTTGTCGTTAGTTGAGGAATGGGTATTTTCTTCACTTCCTGCATTGTGTCAGACAAACTAACAGGTTGTAGCCCTTTAGCATGGTCAACCATATGCCAAGGATATTTTTAATTAATAAAACCGATTTATCGTTCCAGTATTGCTGCTGTTAGCACCTATTGAAAAGTGTCTCCTTAGACCAGTCACCAGATGTCCCACATCACAAAAACCGCTCACAGGGAAGACTTGCAATTTTTTTGTTCACGTTTTACAAAATCAGCGAAAGCAAAGACTTTCTGATAAAAACCAAAAAGGAAATCCAAAGCAAAATGAAAATGCTTTCTCCCTATTTGTCCTGTCGATTCAGCTCATGAAACATCTTACCTTGTTTTGCTGCAAATAACACCTTTCATTCATTCAACGCCTTTCAGACCTTTTTTCTTTTCACCACTACATGGTTAATTTTCACTCTAACACTCAGCCAACCAAGGTTGCTTTTACCGCCTATTTCCTGCCTCGAGGAAAAAAGCAATAGAGGAACAAAAACAAGCTGTTTGTGTGTCTGTCAACTCAGTATACATTAAGATGGCATTTCCATGCTTGTTGAGACAGCTCAGCTTAATGGACTTTGTGTGTAAAACATCATCAATGAATGGTGCTGCACAATGAATAATTAAATGCACTGCTGTTGAATGTGCTGTATTCCTTCATTTATTCAGCCTTTTCTCCAGGTGAAAAAAAAAGTCCCTGCATACTGAAAGCCAGAGCTGAAATCACAGTCTCATCATAAAGAGAAAACACCTCAATTAAACATTTCGCCAACAGAGAACCATTAACAGTAAAAGCTATTATTTCTGTCCCGTCTGTGGTTAAATTTCTTCATTTTTACTGGTCACCACCTTCACCTGACTGACCTGTCGCAGCAGACGACTAACTCTGAGAACCATCACAGCGTGATGTGCTGCGGCGCCTCTGCGTATTTGCTTGACTCCCACTTTGTTTGGATACTTAACGTTGCCAGCTTTGATTGTTTGGCTCCAGGCAAAAAAAGAAGAGCCCAGCAAGGCGTCAGTGTCTCTCCACCTGCGTGGCATAAGTCACAAGGAAAGGCTAAAATATCTCTATATCCAATGTGTATGTGTATCCAACAATTGAATCTGTGGCGTGGGATTTGTATGATGTTTACGTTGCTTCACCCATGAAAGAAATGATTCTACATATTTTTCTATTGTAAACCCGCATTCTGCAACATCTATAATTTCATAATTTGCAATCACGCACACACACACATCTTTAAATAGCCGTATATAAAAGGTGGAGTGACGATGAAGGCAGTTGGAGAACAGTGATTCAGTCATCTTTATGTTTTATTTGCCCTACATCAGGAGGAAATAAAAACAGCGCTGGTGTGTGAGACCACTGGACGAAGGTCAGCACATAAACAGGCGATTCTTTTATTTCGTTTCACCCAACCACCAGAACGGTCCACGGTCTGCTCCACCTAAAAGTCCACCTTATGAAGTGGAGAGGAACACACAGAACACACAGCCAGTGAGGGGTATTTGGACAACAATTGAGTCACTATGCTCAATGCTGCTCCCATGACTTTCGGTGGTATTCCTCTGTTTTGGCTGCAATATGAAACATACAGCATACGTACCAAACGACATTCAAAGTCAACACAGGATACAGGCATATTAACATGAAGGTGACATATTACATCTTATAAAAAACTAGTAGACTAGTTTAAACTAGTGAGTCAGTGAGCTCTTAAAGTCGGGATGCCTCTTCACGGAAGAAGGAGTTTAAGAACAGTCCCGCCACTTTCCTTGGGTCACACATGATGACTGGACGTGTTTTAAGCTCTGTCACTTTAACAGGATAGTCATACTTTTTACTTTGACGTGACCATATTTACTTAATTGTTTTCTGTGACTACGAAAAGGAGATTTAATGTATTATAGCAGAAAATGCTTCAGAGGAAGTTCTCCTACCTAACCTGATACTGATCATCAAAGACACTTGATGAACTGACCAACAGAGAATTTGACAACTTTAATAAAAGCCAAATGTTTGATAGTTTACTGGTCTGAAGCATTCCCGCCATTGGGGCGGGACATCAGCAATGATGTAAGAAAAGCAATTGTCTTTACCCTTCAACGTGAGAAGGGTTATGAGGATTACGAGACCGTCTTACTGTGAGAAATGTTATTCACAAGCAGGAGACATTCTGGACAGCTGCCAATCTTTGCAGGAGCGTATGTTGAAGAGGGCTCACCCCAACACCAGACAATTCTCAGAGAAACTGTTAAAAAAATAATAATGATGATCAATGTAACATCTCAGACTCTTCAGGACTGAGATAATGTGGCTCACACTGAAGTTGAACTTCAGGACACTGCAGTAATAAAAAGAATGAGCAAGTACAGTTGATAAGGGACTTGATCCCCTCTTCCTGAAAGCAGCAGCTCATGTTATCGCTCCTCCTATTACCAGAATATTTCACCTTTCTTTGCAGTTTTCTGCCCTTCCTTCTGATTAGAAAATGGCGATAGTCTTTTCTCTTTTTAAAGGAGCTCCTGTCTCAGATATTAATTGTTAGACCTTCGCCATTTTATCATGTTTGGCTTGAGTTTTGGAGAAGCTGGTTTTAAAACACCTAAACCATTGTGTAGAGTCCAGTCATATTTTATCAGATTAACAGTCAGGTCTTCGGGCTGGACATGGATGTGTAACTGCCACTATCAAAGTGCTGGATGATGATATCTCTGCGTTAGACGGCTCCCTCTTGACTCTGCAGCATCCTCCCTTCAGCTTAGCCTCTCTTCTGTTGAGCAGTCCTTTCACAATCTTCAACTTCACATTCATTTTAATAAAACAAAGTGCATTATTTTGGATCGTAGAAGTAATGCCTCCAGACCCCCCAATATCACTTGTTGGTTGTTGTCTTCACTCTCAGCCCCTCCACCACTGGCCGGTTTATGTTTGCATATTTCAGCTAAAAACAACCACAAAACTTTGGAACAATAACACGGATTGGCTGTAACACACAGCCAGAAGAGACAGAGCATTTCAGCACAGTCACTTCATACCAGTCATAAAACAGAGCAGTGGAGGGTTGACAAGTTGAGCTTGTTTCTGGGCACCTTGCAGCCATTCGCTTCATCATCAACGTCACACCAAACATCTGTCCAACAGCTGAAGTTCAGCTGAAACTGGGTCATGAATCAAGACAATAATCCCAAGCGTATTAACAAATCTACATCAAGTGAAAAAACCCCAAAGAACTACATGAATTAATGCCAACAAAGCTCAATGAAATGAAGCAAAGCACTGGATTCGAGACAGACTTATTTGTCTTACTTGCACACTTTCAGGAGGAGATTCGGAGTAGCTCTTTATCTCTGTTCTTCGACTGCTTTGCTGTGGACGGCAACAAAGAAGAGAATGGAATGTGAAGCTTTAGATTTTATTAAGACAAATAAACTGCACAGCACATTATTTGTGCATGGCAGACAGTGGCTTCACTGCTTACAAGTGTTTTAATGCACTAAAATAATATTTTAGCCAACCCCAGCTGCACAAGTAAAGTTTGCTTTTCACTTAACCAACTCTCCTAACACCGTGTCTCCTCAAACACCACAATCTTTGCTTTCTCTAAATATTCCCAGCCACTAGAGCTTACCATCTCCAACTAAAGTTCTGAACAGTTTGTTTATGCTTTCTCTGTACGTCTTAACTCTGCACTATGTCATCTGTCTTTCTGTCAGCATGACTGTTTTCCTGTCAATCTGCCCACTGCCCTCTCTGCACACTGTGGTGATGAAGAATCGTCTGCTCCGCATTTGCTTGCCTGGCTGGCATTGTGTCCATCAGATTTACTGTCTTTAGCCACAATATTTGACAGCCACACCTGTCTGCTAAGTACCAAGCAGTGTTTGACCTGTCTGTTTCTATTTCAGCAGTTTGCAGTCTTCAGGTCTGTTAGGCATGTTGGCTTGTTGTTGCACCGAGCGTCTGATAATCAATGCGACATTTACAGACCCTCGGTGCCTTGACCTTGTCTGGCGCAGTGATGTCGTGTCTAACAGCATTTTCCTTTGACCTGTGCTGGTCTGCTGTCAGTATTTGTAAATGTGCGTGCCTTCTGGAGACGAACTAAGTTCAGCTTCACAGTAAAGCCTCCAAATGCAGAACTCAATCGCACTGCAAAAGATGTGAAGCCAAACTGAACTCCACAATACTGAATTCATTTCTATAATAAATCCAGGTCATTACAGACGATCAATTTAAGACTAAATATACATCATTTGCTCTTTGGAAAAAAACACACAGAAAAAAAGAACCGTTGATCACTCTCGTTGTTCACTCTCTCTAAAGTCAATGCATAAAGACTAGAAACTGGAGGAACCTCTGTCCAGCGGTTGGAAAGCTGGAAAGTATTTAAAGCTTAGTCATATTTTGTTTATTAAAACTCCAGACACTGCATAGCTGTTGTCACAGGGTGGATAATCATTAATATCCGTATTTAGTCTGCAATGATCTTTACCAGTCTGTTGTGGTGAAACAGACCCGAGGGAGACGACAAGGCTCTTTTTACTGCTCCGTCTCTAGTGCCAACAACAAGTATTTCAGTTCATCAACTGACCACCAGAGGCTGGCTCCAAAAATGTGCAAATTTCTATTGACTCCAATGTAAAAATGTCCAATTTTGCAGCAGAAATAAACATATTTACATGACATTATTTTTTTCACCACGTCAGGTGGCTTTTAATTGGCTCAGATAATGTCTAGTCATTATCACTTCCTCATTGCTCATCATGCTGCGATGCTTTGTGAAGTTTGTACTAACCCAACACAACAGCCATTTCTGATTTTGGCAGAATATGCCACTGCAAACGCTTGCTGGCAGCTCCGTAGTTCCTCTGGTTTGGATCGCCTGAAGGAGCTGGAAACCACGGCTAACTTGGATTGACATGTGGTGGGCGTGTTCCAGCTGACTGAGGCTCCAAAAGCACTGCTCAGAAAAGCTCTGTGTGATGTCACAGATAGTCTGTCAAGTAACTTTGAAGTCTATGGCTGGTCTATGTTCTGACCCACAGCTGTGGTCATGAACTTTGGTTAGTGGCCCAAAACTGCAGGTTCAAGTAGCTAAAATGAGTTTCCTCCGCAGGATTCTCCCTTTGAGTCAGTGTGGGTGGTTGTGTCATTCTGGAGAGACTTGGAGTAGAGTTGGTGCTCATCAACATCGAGAGGAACCAGCGGAGGTGGTTCAGGCATCTGGTTCGGATGACTCCTGGACACCTTCTTATAGAGGTGTTTAAGGCATGTCTCCAACCAGGAGGAGGCCACAATGTAGATCCAGGACATGCTAGAGAGATTTCATCTCCCACCTGACCGAGCAACGGTTCTGTATTCTCCTAAAAGCTGGTTGAGGTGACTGGGGAGAGGAAGGTCTGGTCCTCCCTGCTTAAGGAGGAAAACCCAGACTTATGGATGTATCAAAGCACCTTCCAAAGATGGAACGGACTTTAACAGATACTTCAAGTATCTGCAGAGTGAAGGACGGTGTTGTGGTGACCTTGTAGACGAGAAGAAGCGTCACCATCGGAGAAGAGGAGGTTGGATGAAACTTGGAGGAAAGTGATATCGTCTTTACTAAAAGACTGATAAAGTTCCAGCCTCTGTTTCATATTTATGTGAGAATTTTGGACTGTAGAGCAGTTCAAACATAGTCAAGACTTCCTTCTTGTTTGCTTTCCAGTACTCAACTCAAAGTTTAAATTAAAAGTTAATTTGATTCAGCCCTTTACTTTAAGCATGCACCATGAATGTTTGATAAAAGGAGTGCAGATAGATCAAACTACTCAGCAGTTCAACCCAGAGCAGGATAAATTAATAAACACTCTGTAGCCAGTTTACAGGTCCACCCAAGTGAAGTGTATGCAGTATGAGGAGCAGCGAAACAAATCAATCAATTTAAGAAAAAAACAATACAATATTTCATTTTCCGTGTAATTCGATGCAGTTCAGCATTCACATAATAACCAGCCTGGAATATGTTTTAAACAGTGAAGAGCTCACATTATAACCTTATAAAAGTTGGATTGATCTGAGGCTGCATATTTAAGCTTTACCTCGGTGTGCCTGGTAAAAGGTTAACTGAGAATAAAACAAGGTAAAAAGAACCTTGGCTGTACTTTCAGTAATGTTTTAATGAACTGCATTTTTCACTTCCATGAATTATACTTAAAGTAAAAATAAACAAATCAACGTACAGTATTTTTCATGTTTGAGATTTTTCTGTGGAGCCTTCTGACTTTGATGATAATTTAATGAACTGGAATAGTTTTTTTACTCAACATGGAAGAACCGAAAAGCTAAACGAGCGGAAACAACATTTTGCCAATACTGTAAACACCGAAGACCAATTCAGATGGTCCAGAACATTTCAGTAATTTAAGAAAAGTTTAATTATTTTCAGTTACAAAGAAAACAAACCCTGTGATCAAGCTGATATTCACGAGGAATGCTCAGGAAAAGGAAAACGCATTCCTGCTGCCACTGAGGAGGGGTTCATTCAGAGTTTTAGCTTTAAAAACTATACATCAAAATAAACTGCTTTTTTTTTATCCCCTGACAAGACAAAAAAAATCTCATTCCACTTAAGTAACAGTTTGGATCAGTTCCCTAAAGACATATTAAAGTAATTTTAACTTAACTCCGTCTCTGGGTTTATGCCATCTTGTTATGACTCCACACAAGTCGAGTACCGATGTTGTGAAAAATACTCTTGACAGAAGAAAAAGTCGAGAGTTCATGGCCTGTGTTTCCATTAAACTGCATATAAGTACTTGGATATTAAGGACAAAAAAGGCAAGCCAGCTTTCTGCAGCTCTTTAGGAAACATGGTCTGTCCCAGGAGCTGCTGCTGCAGTTTTCCACTGCAGTCATCAAGTCTGTCCCGTCTACCTCCATCACTATGTGGTTTGGAGCTGCCACCAAGCAGGACAAAACCAGACTGCGGCGTACTGTGAAGACTGCTGAGTGCATCATTGGAGGCCCACTGCCCTCGATCCAAGACTGATACTCCTGCGGGACTCAAATGAGGGCAGGGAATATCATAAAGGGACCCTTCTCCCCCCGCACGCCGTTGTTTTGAACGGCTCCCGTCTGGCAGGCTCCTCAGAACCCTCCAGACCAGGACGACCCGGCACCAGAGCAGTTGCTTCCTCACATTAGTCTCCCTCCTCCGAGCACTGTTAACTGGCACAATTTCTTTGTAATATTTTGCACCCTATATATGTATATATATATATATATTTGTGCACTAAGACTTTTTTTCTCTATTTCTCAGTCTTTTCTATGTTAAATACTTATTACATTTCCTTAACCAGAGAGACAACTGCCGGCAAAGAATTTCTTGAGTGTGTCTACGTACTTGGGGAATTAAGCTGATTCTGATTCTGATCATGGTGTGTTGACGCAGAAAAACATCTGAAACAAGCGGCGCTGGAGGGCAGGAAATGCCCAGCCCCGGATTAAGTGAACCGCTCCATCGACTAATGGCAAACCGAACTGTGAGCATTTCTGGAGGTGGTTGTCAGTACGGTCTGCTTCAGAGGGGTCTGAGTTTCCTCGGAGAGTTCACACACGTGTGAAAAATGTAAACTAACTTCTCCAAGTTTGTTTGGATGCTGAAAGGCACCGTGTCTGAAAACACCTTAAAGCACCTTTAAGTAGAGGGGAGGACCTATGAATGCTTTTCTAGTAACATTCTTGGTGAGCTTTTCCAAATTTATGGCAACATTTGTCATCAAAACAAATAACACACACACAAAAAAAAAAACAGATGTCTGCACGATCTGGAGACCCAACAGAGCTTCACCTTTGAACTTCATGGTACTTTGAATATGAACTAGCTTTTGGTACATTAATCCTAAATTGACTCAAAATCAAATCGAAGTTACTCTTCTTATAAATGTAGCTCTTGAATCTGAAACCAGGTTCTCAGCTCTGCTCTATCATCTGATCATCTGCTGAGATGCTTTTCGGAAACGAGGCCTGGCCCCACTCAGTTCTCGATGACTCTTCAAGCGCACTGCAGCACAGCCTGCGGCCAAGTCATAACTGATACGGGGAATAGAAGGAGAATGGTGAGGAAAAGAGACTACAAAAGAAGATGGGAATGGATGAAAGGTCGGAGGAGAAAAAAGGATGACGGGGGAGGCAGAAGAGAGACTGAAGAGCCAGCGAGGTAAGAGAGTTGTGGGGGTTTCGGGGCACTAAGATGACTGGTTTGTATCGTCGCATTTGTTCTCTCCTGTCAGCTTTCCCAAGCATCCGTCCATCCTGCTGAGATGAAAAGACATGAAAGTGTGAGGATAGCTCAGCGGCGAGGGAGAGGGCAGGTGAAGAGAGCTCATGCAGGGGCGACGAGGAGCAAAGCAGGCAGGGGGTTAGAGCTGGTGAAAATAGCTTGAGCTGAACTACAAGCTGAATTCCTAATACCATTTTTTCCCTTTCATGGGCTCCGCTGGTCCATCATTTGCTGCTTGCCAGTGAAGCACTTACAATCAGACCTCAAGTATTCCAGGGACTCCCTTATGGGTGCTATTCTGGAATGCATTGATCTGGCTTGTTGCAGCGAAAGACAATTTTAAATGTGTTCAGTCTGAGAAAATGGCTTTTGTTGCTGTTTGTGCAGTTTCCGGTGTAGCTGGTGGAGAGTCCACTGGTAAAACTGCGTTTTCATACATGGGTGCACACTTATTTTTGTTTAATTAGCTCACTGTGTAATGTTATGAGAAAATTAAGTAATCAATTGCCTATTAGAGAGATGGAAACATTAAAACCCAAGTGTTTAAGCAATTGAAAGTATGCAGACTTCTTCAACAACAAACAATTCAAATGTTCTGGGTGTCCAGGGGGAGGTTTCCGCAAACCATATCCTGCAATTTTATGAGCTTTTCAATGCCATTTACAGAAAGGAGTTAGAAAAACAGAGTGAACATTAATGTTAATATATCCATGATGGTTATAGCTGGGTTTACTTACAAATGTAAATGTTATCACACGTTTTACAGGGTTGGGATAATAAAAAGCAAAGTAATGCACAAATTCATACAGTTACAAATGATTACTCAAGGTTGGTTTCTTTGTAGAAGTAAACGAGTTACAGTCACACTCCAGACAAACTTTTAATTCATTCATTTAATGTGCAATTTGTAAGTCATGTAGCCCAGGTACTGTGTGCTGATACAAAAAGTACTCCTTAAAAAAATACATCTGATAAATTACAAAAAAAAATCAAAGATAAAGAAAAAGATTCCTCTTGACTTTAAGTCTTTAAGCTCTGGTCTTCCACCAATGGGCTGGGGGCTCCAGGGTTCCACACAGTAGCTTCACTGTTCCTAAGTCTCCAACCTCTGGGCAGAAGCCAATCTTCCAGTGTGAGGTCACAGCCCCAAGTCTACAGTCATCTCTGGTACCATGGTTGCCTTTAATGTCAACATTTTTTTTCCATGTTTTCATTTTCCTCTTTAAAACTTTGTTAATATCCCAGCTTCTCATGTTCCTTCTCCTTGATGTTATAACATCTATCACCGCTGCTTTCTCCTGGAGTTTGTCGACTACCACGATGTCTGATGAAGTTATCAGACTGCTTTACAAAAACCCACGGGATCGTTACTCTTTCATTCTCTAACACACTTGGAAGTCTCTCTCATCTTGACTGTGGGACATCCAACCCACACTGATAGATGTTCCTGCTCATGGTGCAACTGCTTAGTTATGCTGTTCCATGTACACCACACCTACCTTCCTGTTCTCCACACCTGCCTGCCTGCACACCACACCTGCCCGCCTGCACACAACACCTGCCCGCCTGCACACCACACCTGCCCGCCTGCACACCACACCTGCCCGCCTGCACACAACACCTGCCCGCCTGCACACAACACCTGCTCGCCTGCACACAACACCTGCCCGCCTGCACACAACACCTGCCCGCCTGCACACAACACCTGCCCGCCTGCACACAACACCTGCTCGCCTGCACACAACACCTGCTCGCCTGCACACAACACCTGCCCGCCTGCACACAACACCTGCCTGCCTGCACACTACACCTGCCCGCCTGCACACAACACCTGCCCGCCTGCACACAACACCTGCCTTCCTGTTCTCCACTCCTGGATTGTCTCGTTCTTGATGGATACTTCTCTTTCTCACATTCCTCATTAGGTTTATACATCCTGTGAAATTTCTGGCAGTGGGTTTTCTAGATGCATTTCTCAATGTTTCTTTCTTGAGCCCCCGACATCACTTCTTCCCTTTAGTGCATAGTCTTATAGCCAGACACAGGGCAAAACCCTCCATGCTATATTTATATCACAACTGCACAAAACAGATGGAGCAACTGTTTTTAACGATTATGACTTAAGATGGAAAAAATGCAAATGTCCTGCAGTCAATTCTTCATGGAGAAAAGCATGTGGCAAGTCAAATTTCTGAGCATGTCAGTCTCCAAAGTTAATAAAGCTCTTCCTTGAGGGCATGTAAAAGTCTGATCCAAATTTCATGTCAATCCAGTGGTTGCTAAGATATTTTATACAAACTACTTGTGCCGATATTATAGTAGTACTTCATAAAATGCCATAAGATCACCAAAACTATTTTATTCATAAAGAAGTGTGGATATTTGTTTTGTTTCACTTCTACTCATCGAACAGTTAGCAACCCCCAAGCAAATAAGCATCATTATCATCATCACTACCATCCAAGAAACGGTGCCAAGGCCCAACGACAAACCGAACACACGAACAACAGACTTGAGACTGGAAATAGTAACTATGTCAAATACCTGGGTCTTCTGTGGGTCTTTACCAAGGCTGTACCTTCTGGACGTCTGCAAGAAAATATGAATGCAGTGGTGCATACAAGAACAACTGGAATAATGAGGTACTAACACTCTGTCACCAATGATCCAGGAGATGGTTGACTGCAAGATGAACACCACAGATCATTGGGATCTGCTGTGTAGAAGATTGAGATGCAGAGAAGTTAGCTATCTATTACTATTGTTCAGAATTCCCTAGTCTTGGTCCTCGGGACCAGGTAATGGGAACCAGAACTAGGAATACTAAATAGGCTCAGGAAAAACTTTCAGACCTCACTGTCTAAGACAGGGGTGGCTTACTCCAGTCCTCGAGGGCCGCTGTCCTGCATGTTTTAGATGTGTCCCTGCTTCAAAACACCCTGATACAAATGACTGTGTCATTAACAGACTTGTGCAGACTTTGATGATAGAATGATGATGATCCATTTATTTGAAACAGATGATCAGATGTGGTGATAACCCTCCACATTGAGTGGAGCCAGTGGAGGTGGGTCCCCAGGATGCCTCCCTTGGGAGAGTTTCGGCCATGTCCAACTGGAAGGAGGCCCCCCGGAAGACCCAGGAACACGCCGGAGAGATTATATCTCTCGGCTGGCCTGGGGTGGCTGGGGACAGGGAAACCTGGGCTTCCATGCTTCGGCTGTTGCCCCTGCGACCCGACCTTGGGAAGGTGGAAGTTAATGGACGGACGGAGGTGTGTTGATGCAAGGACACATGAAAAACATACAGGGCAACGACCCTTGAGGGCTGGAACTGGAGACCCCTGATTTAAGGACACAGTTCATCTTGACCTCGACAAACGCAGAGTAAAGTCATCTCATTGAAAAAAAGCAACCAAATGCAAGAATGATGTATAAACACGGCTGTCTCCTCTTCAAAGCTTATTTAAAATGGACTGAGGCAACATGGAGAACTATACCTTGGTTGTGTGAACAGAAAATTGAAAATCTTAATGGAAACCATGGAAGCAGGACAAAGCTCACATCTCCGTGCATGTGGGGATGCATCAGTGCCTATGACATGGGCAACTTCCTCACTTTCAAAACCTGAAACCTTTCCAACTGTCTGTTGAGAACGACATATGGGTTCAGGAGATTTACAAATCATAACACAGTGCCCCAACTTTTTTTATTTGGGGCTGTACAACCAGGATTCATGCTGGCCGCTTGTTTCCCCTTCATGACCAACACATGCTGATGCATAGATCCTTCGGAGAAAAACAGTCAAAGACGGACAGCATGTTTTTTAAATATCTATTATGCCATGGGGATGAGTGATTATCTTAAATTATTCAAGCCCACTTACTTTGTGTTTGTTCTAAAGTACATCCAGACATGCGGCCAGACATTTACAATTTAGCCCTGAATTTAACTCTGAATTTAGCTTTGAGGAGGCAGCCGTGAGCAGACGTGACTGTCTGCTGCCCTGATTCTGCTCCATCATCTTATTTCCCCAGCTGGTCGTCACTTATTGGAGTGTTATAAAGACAGAATGAGAAAGATCTCAGCCAGGCCGTATTACCCGTCCGCCTGCCCTCCTTCGAGACAAACAGAGTCAACTCTCTTGTGCTCTCTGATTTTACAATTCTACATTTCCCCCCCTTCTTTGTCCTTCTTTCTCTTCTTTTGTTTCATCTTTTCTTCCCTCTGCCCCTCTTTAACTGCCTCCTCCTCTCTGGAGGTATGGAGCAGTCTTATTGAAGTTTAATCTTTGGATGAGAGTCGGTGGTGTGGGGCCCAAAAACCAATGTGACTTTGCTGATGATAGTGTGTTGCGGCATCTTGGAGGTCAGCTGAGTGTTTGTGTTGAGTGGTTTGGGTGATTGAGCTGCCAAAGTAGCCTCCAGGCACAAAATAATCAGGGAAATAAAAGAAGAGCGTAATTGTTTCACAACAAGCCTGTTCAAACATGGTAATGTGATGCCCTGAGATATCTGAACACATCCTGAGAGTGGAGCTGAAGGCAGCAGGAGCTGGTGTTTGCTGTGTGAGCGACCCAAAGCTGGCCGTGATCTACTCACTGTGACGAGTACTACAGCTGGGAATTAACCAAAAAATAAAAAATTCAACAGGAATAATAACGAAGACGACGGGGAAAGAAACTGAAAGAAAACCGAAGTGGAGAGAAGGGACGAGGACACGTGCAGGAAAAGAACTTTAACTGATATTCATCCGTAGCTAGAAATCTTTCCATGTTGAATAAAAATATGATCTACGGTGTTAAAAATGCCCACAAGTGAATACCATTTTATAAACTAAAGAGAGCTCACTCCCATTCAGAACAAAGACAAATGAGGTGTCCAAAAGCTTCAGGTTAGATCCTCTCCAGAGGTCTGAGTCACTCCTCTTTATGTTTTTGTAATGGACTTTTTTAATTTGATTGATGGGTCATCTGTCAAGTCCTCATGTTCCTGAGAGGACGGAACTGCTGCATTTAAAATTTGACATTCACCGACTGGAGTAATGGACACGAGCAGAGAACATGACTTGATCTGATTTTTCTTTCATTTGCTCTGAAAAGCAAGGGATGAAGAAAAATTAAGAAAATAGACACAAATAACAGGCTCAAAGTTGAGGTCAAAATCAGACCTTTTACATCTATTTGCTTATCAAGTGTTACGAAGCAGGGAAACATCTAACCTGTGGGTCCCACTGGGCATGCAGGCATGGCAGGACGGCTGCACCACATCCGCCGCTGTGACTCTGCTCCACTCATCTGTGCCAGTTTACACTCGGCAGATGAAGCCGTCAGGAACTCAGACAAAAACGATGCAGAAAAACCTGTAAATACAAATGTTAACCTGCGGAGGCTCAGTGTAAACAGTTCAGTGGGTCTCAAATTAGATTTCAACCTCGTACAAGCACAGGCTCCTTTTTAGGCCCATTTTATTTGACGCCACTAATCCTTGTTATATGTATTAAAGCAAACACGATATGATGAGAAATATGTCTTTAAATGAACGGATTACCCCGTGGTTCTCACATGATCTCGAGTCCTTTGAGTAAACTCCTGGTCATCTCATGAATCCGGCAGCGTAGGCAGCGCTCGGAGCGCTCCGCTTCTGAAATACACCCGATGGGACCTGAGGTCACACTGAGGACAGAGCAAACCGGTCCACAGCCCGACTGCAGAGCTTCTGCTCCCAGCAGGATCCAGGCTTAAAATATGCAGGGCAGCGGGTCGCCAGGACCAGGACTGAGAAATACCGACTGTTGGAGTGTCTATTTAAAGACAAACCATGATGCCAACCCTGGTTTGTTCGCCAGGGTTTAGTGCTGCAAATCCTGGTTCCTGGCATGTAATCGGCTGGGTTCAGGTGTTCTTTTAGGAAGTGGCATCATATGAAATTTGAATGTGGGAGGTATCCAGGTGGGTTGGTGTGATGTCTGCAGTAATAAGTTCCTGGTTCCTGGCCTGGTTGGAGGGCGTATGTTTGCACGAGTACGTGGACGAGGGAATGTAGGTAACATTGTATAACCCGTAAAATGTGAACGATGAACAGAATGTCGTGGTCGTGTTGGGGAGTAGTTTCCCAGCATGCTGTCGTCAGTGTTCACTAATATGAGTTTCATGAAATCTGTCATAAACTGTTATTGTATCTTGTTATCGGTGTGAATACTTTCACAAACGTTTTCTGTTGCTCACAGTTTCGGTGCAGGCTCACTTTATATCGTGTGGTTTGCTCTCGCTCCGTCAGTCTCTTGTCGATGAGCAAGAAAAAAGGATCAAAAAGACAAGGACCATCACACGAAGCGATGTAAAGGTGCATCCTCAACCTGCATGTCTACCCATACGTTAAAAACCAGAGAGAGCAGAAGATGAACTTTTCTGATGTGGCAATGAAGGTCATTTCAACTGAAGTGGAGGAAAGAACGAGTATTTTTATTTTGCTCTGTTGGTGCAGGCATGACACGGGCCTGGAAAGATGACTGATGCAGCTAATGCTGTCTTCTGTCCCGCAAGGCATCCAGTGGGGGAAGTGAAAATAGTCTGACATAAAGTTAGATGCAAAAGGAAAAAGAAAAAAAAAACATTTCTCTCGATCAATAAAACCTTCTGCTGCAGACAACTGCATTACCGTTTCAAATAAGGGATGTCTCCTTATCAGGAATCATCCCTGATGGAAACAGATGCCTCCACAGGCGTCAACAGCAAACTCCGAAGGTAAGCTCATACTTGTTAGATGTTAGAAGTGCGTTATATATTGTTATACATTGTGGCATCCAGGGAATATATTGCTTTTAACGCATATTTTACGAAATGATGGGTAGAAGTACAATTCATAACAAAATCACTTCATTCATTGTAGGTAATTTAAAGTTTGTTTGCCCACAGACTTACTCCGTTGTAACTCCAATAAATCAATATGTAGACAAAGGTAACTTTCTCCAGCGACTCCAGTGCAGACCACTGGAGTCGCTGCAAAACGAAGAAAATCTCCACTGATATGTTGCAATGTCCAACTTTAAAGCGATAAACATTCACAGCCTGGTTTACAAATCTTTTGATCTCTGTTCACATCCATGACAACTGATGGCAATACATTTATTTCCAATATGATTGATTGACAGTCAGGTCAGCCAATGGCTAGACATCCCCTCTTCCTCATCAGTCATCATCATTCTACGAAGTTAAGTAAAGTTAATCGTCAGTTTGTACTAACCCAGTATCGTCCAAAGGCAGTGGTAATTTTTGATTATGTCACAGAAACATCTGAAACAGTATATTTTGCTGTAGATGTCCACCAGCAGCTTTGCAACTATTTTGGCGGGGATCCGCTTAAGGAGCTGGTGGTTACCGCTTATTTTGACTGACGTAATAAAACCGGAACTTAACTGTCTGCTTTATTGGAAGATCACGGCACTGACTAAGAAAGTTCAAAGGCAATTCAGAACAACTTTGCCCTGCAAAAACAGCCCCTTCAGAAATAACCCTGATATTCCTAAATCTACTCAAGTGATCTTATATGAAGCACAAATAACTGCCAACACGGTAAAGAAAACATTTCTTGACTAGAATTCTTAAATCTAGCAAAATAATCTAACTACTACACAAAAAGACTAATTTTTCTGAAACAGTTTTTTTTTTTTTAACTTTCTTAGAAATGGGTTTTTGCTGTGTAAAAGTAGTTGAAGAGATAATATAAGTTAAAGTGTCCCTGGTGTTGAATCTGGGTTGTGGAGAGGAAACTTCCCTCTTCTGTCAGTCTTTCAACAGAACATGTTCCCGGGTTGTACCAGATTACTTCATCCCAGGAGTAATGTGAGTGCAGGCCAGTGAGGGAATTAAGAGTGAACGCCACTTATTTTATGTACTATTATGTGTCTGTGTGTTTTATGTGCTTTTTTTTTGTATGTTTTTGTTTTGCTGCAAAACCCAGTCGCACCTCATGGGACACAAATACAATATAAAGTTGAAGTATGTGGGACAGAGTACAGTTCGGCTAGTGTGGTTTTAAGATACACAAACTGCCGTGAGAATCGGTGGATGACACAGACGCAGGACTGAATTAAAATGATGGCAGAGCAGACTGGGGGGGGGGGGGGGGGGGGGGGGGGGGGGTCAGGACGGGGGCGAGAGCAGGACGGGAAGGAGTCCAGCCGGTGGGACGCTGGTTGGACGACTGGCAGCCAACCAGCTGGTCACTGAAGCAGGTGAAATAACAGTGATACTATTTGCCGATTTGAATCATACATTACTTGTTCTACTTGTGCAGATTTTTCATTTTAATCTTGGGATTTGCAGCAAACAATTTGAAATTAGGTCAAAAATGAATAACATTTAAGTAATTTGTATGGTGTAAAGATAAAGTCTGTCTTCGGGTGAGTCCGTGAGTAAAAGCAAGGGTGGAACAGGAGCTAGAGGTTTCTTTCCTCTTACACGTGCGAGTGTTTCACACGCTGAAGCCAGAATAAACAAGAACCACTGTTCTAGAGGTGTAGAGGTCATGTACCATATCAGAACATAGTAATTGAGCTGAAATCTAAGTATGCACATTTTGCAGTATGCTTAAAATACCTGTAAAATATCTGTAAAAATAACTTACGAGTCAACCTTGTATGCAGCATCCCATAATATGATGGGAGGAAGCCGGGTCACAGTAGTTTAAGCACTGCTACGTTGAATACCCCGCTCGTCCAGTGGACTGCAGGCAGCAGTAAACTGCACTGTGTGCTCAGGAGGCAGATGGCTTAAAATTACTCTGGATGATGTGAAAACATGAAATAAAGTTGCTTTAGATGTTTTTTTTTCTGCCAGTTTACATATACGTATCTTTTACCACTTGATTAGTAATAGCTGTTACCTGCGTGTGACTGAGTACGGTGACATTTGTACCGTTTCCACCGTAGACTCCTCGAACGTACTGCACCACAAATGGTGACAGTTTGGTGCTTTTGGGTTTTATTTATTTATTCATTAATGAATTACAGTATTAAATAGAAGATTATGGAAGCATAAACTCTGGGAAAGTATTTTGTAAATAAAGTTTGCAGGAGTGGGCTAGTAGGAGTAAAACAGGTAAAACCATTTTTTGTTTTAGGCCTCACGGTCTTCAGCTCAGCAACAGACTCGGCTCTTTTCTCACTCCCTTCACATTATTCTCCTTGTAAGTATATGTCATTATTAATGCAATTCAATTTGTTCACATCCCTGCTTCGTGGGCAGATATACCTGGACTAATTTCATTGCGTTTGCTCATCTCTCTCTCTACCTGTCAAGGCTGCCTTCCTCGGACCTGGTTCTGCTGATTTTTTATTTATTTTTTAACTCCTGTTATAGCCCCATGCTTATAGGGGGAATTGATCCTAGTGAAAAATTCATGTAATCTGTTGGGTTCAGGTGTATTTTTAGGAAGTGGCATCATATGAAATTTGAATTTGGGAGGTATCCAAGTGGGTTGGTGTGCTGCCTGCAGTAATAAGGACTCTGTATCAGTCTGTTGTGGTAAAGAGAGACTTTTGCTGGAAGACAAAGCTTTCTGTTTACCGGACTAGCTATCGTTCTATCCTGGACTTTCCCTTAGAGAAAGGGTGAGAAGATCCGTCATCCGGGAGGGACTCTGGGTAGAGTTGCTGCTCTTCCACATCGAGAGGAGCCAGTAGAGTTGGTTTGGGAACGTGGTCAGGATGCACCTTGGACACACTCCCTCCCTGAGGCTATACGGTGAAGACCCAGGACAGAACAAGGAATGCCTTGGTATTCCCCCGGAGGAGCAGGAGGTGTTGGCCAGGGAAACGAAGGTCTGAGACACTCAGCTTTCCCTGCGACCTGATCTTGGATAAGTGGAAGTTAAAGGATGGATGGATAGATGGATTATAACTGAACTGCCATGAATTGTACTGAACTGGATTGTAGTTATTAGACTGACTCAGCTCAAAATTGATTTGCTTTTTTTTTGTGAAGCACCTTTAAAGGGCTTTGTTGTGTAATACAATAATAATTGAGTCAGACAGACTGACCTCTAGACACCTAACTAGTCATTTAGAGCACAACAATTCACTTCATTTCTAAAAACAGACACTTTTAAAGATAAATGAATATTGTTTTTGGCTCGTTCAGTATTCTTCCAGCATTCATCGCTGAGATCAGCAGTGAATGTGGAAAACATCAGATTATACATGCATGATCGTCATCAATATTCCAGAAGGTGGTGAAATCGAGCTTAAAGGCCAATTTTGAATTGTATATCCACGGCCTACTTCAACTAGTAAAAGGTCACAGGGTTTTGGCAGTGGACCAAACAACTATGAGACATAACAGAAGGATTGTCTTTGCATCCATTGTTGGCATAAATAATTTCAATGCATGTCATCTTACTCTTCATGTTAGGGACAGGAACAACTTTATTTACAGATGTGCACTGACTAGACAATGTGTGTAAAATCTGGAGATGGCTGTTAAACACAGCAGACACCTCGGACAGTCGTTTCAGGATTCATTCGTCTGACTGACATGGATAATTTCAGTCTTTTCTCATGAATGGGTGAGTGAGGATGGAGATGGATGGATGGATGATTGTCCTCTTGTAACTGAGCTTCACATCAGTGAGGGATTTCTGGCTGTCAAGACTGCAAGTGGAGGCTTATCTTCATTTTAATTATTTTTTTCCTCTTTGACATGATTAGTGGGAAAAAGCATAAATGTGTCAGAAGCTGTTTTTCTCCTGCATCAGTTTACAGAGCAGAATAAAACTAAATGACGTCTCATACGTCTTGCTTTTGATCGTACAAGTTCTCTTGCATTGACAACGTGAAAATCCAACATTGAGCTGAAGGAATAGAGGTAAGTGGAATGTGAATAAAAACATCAGCTGATCCAAACTTTGCAAAAACATGTTTAATCTCTTTTTGATGCGTGTCTATTTACATGTAATAAATCTGCAAAATAGGAAAGAGCAGGATATTTACACAGGCGTGAAACAGCCAAAACCTGTCACAGCAGCTTCAAATCTGAAACTCTTAAAAAGGTATCATAATTCAGAAAGTATTAAAACTCCAAAGTATTTCTTTCCTTATTACCTCTCTTCTCTTTAATCTCTGAGAAAAGGTGTTTTACATCCTCTGCTCTGTCTCTGAAATGTACTTTAATCAAAGTGAACTGAGTTGGGGAGGAAGTTGGAGAGCTGGAACTGCAGGGATTAAAAAGTGAGGATTACTGATGGCGTCGAGGACGGTTGTACTGTACCCGAAGGTTCAGCCCATTCTGGAAATACGTATAACATTGTTAAACTCGTCTTTCAGAGTGTACAACAATCGATGTCAATTTTAAAACTCAAATTGTTTCAAAAGGGTTAAACAGTCATCAGTGCCAGTTTAATAGGTGAATCACCACAGGGCCCCGCTGGCTCTCACGGCTCTCATTTGGTCAGAACTACGGCGTCTTGGGCTCGTGGAGGACCTTTAAAGGTGATAGACCCGACTGAGACCTTTGTGACAAGAATATTCTATGAACAGTCTCTTGAAGTAGCGACATCCCTGTTCATGCACAACTCAAAACCTTTTAAACTATTTAAATGACAATGCTACAACAAACTTTATCCTAATTCAGTAGTCAGGAATGGGAGACTACAGACTAAATAGTATTTTGAACTAAAGTGTAAACTTGCACGTTTCCCTCAGCGGGCGTTCTGGGTAGATGTTTCAGGGCCAGATCGCTGGCACGTGTCTCCATCACCAGGAACATCTCTGCAAAAGTGGCTTTCGGGAACGTTTACGGGCCCAACAACATCCCTGTAGTAGGAGAGGTACTCAGGCTGGCCTACAGGAACCTCTGGTCTCTGCTGATCAGGATTCTTAAATCACGTTCAGAACCCTCACGTTAACATAAATCATGTGACCTCAACTCATTTGAACCAGAGATATTTTGTTTGGAGCAAATGTGATGAAGTTTGATGAAGAGGTTCAGGTCCTGTTAAATAACAGGAGAGTAGAGGTCCGGTGGGGGTTTTCCGCTCACAGCAACCGCTATGACTAAGTCTAAGTTATCCAAGTTATAAAACGAACAGGGTCCTCACAAATACTTTAACCGACCAAGCACAATTTAGTCTTGGGATGTGGGTAAAAAGATGTTTAATACCTACAGAGATAGGTTTTGTATTAAAGTAACAGCGCTTGGGCGTAATTCGCTTAGCTAGCTTTTGCATTTTAAATGCTGGACATTAAATACCATCAAGTCATATCCGGCTATTTAACCTAAAAGATTCCAGTTTATTAAGTTGTTTTTAAACTGACACCAAGAACATACTTCACAATTTCTTATTACCACATTCTATATCTTTAATATCTCTGAAGACTGGACCTGAGAAAGTCCAGGATTTGAGACCACGGAGCCCTGCAGCACGTGGCAGATATGAATAAAGGATTTTCAAGCCAACCTGTGATGTTTGCCAACCAAGTAGCTGTCTAGTGCCAACACCTGACTAACGAGGAAAAGCAAAGGTTCAAAGTCAAACTGGCAGGTTACAATTTAAACGTGTCAAACCTGGCTCATAAGGATCAAATACAGATGTGCGCTTAAAAAAAAGTATCAAAAAGAAAAAGGTACGCTGAAGAGCATGAATCAAATAAATGTGACTATTTCACTGCCAGGAGACTTTTGGCTCTTCGTGTAAATGATGGGATAGAATTACTTTCCTTACTCCTCAGTTGTATAAGGGCATTTTTCTCTAAACTAATGAGCTGTGATTGACTCAGATATTTTCATTGCATTTCACTGCATCTTAAGAAATGAGCACATTTCATGAAATACTGTACTGTTATAAATTTGCCAAATAAAAACCATTTCCATGTTTTTGTTCATTTTCTTGACTTGAATCTCCACGTACACAGAAAAAAGGTTTCTACATCGTCAGAGGCACACTGAAGACTTGCTGTGTGTCGCCACTAAAGCAATCCCTTCACCCTCCTCAACTTCACACCAAGTCCCACATTTTTCATGTGAAGCAGAAAATAAGAAGCACGGCTAAGAAGCAAGAGCACCAAAGACCAAGTCGGCCCTACCTTGACATCTTGCTCAGTATTTTTCTTTAGTCCTCACAAAGGGAACTCGGGGGTAAGGCTCAATCCTTTTTCTATATCAAAGTAATCTTTACACATATTCATCAAAGGAACAAGTGAATACAGGTCCAACATCAATGCATTAGTCCACATCCTCAGCGGTTTCAGCCATTAGACTGAACAGAGCACGCTCATGAGTGCCTGTACATGGAAGAAGCAATGTTTAAATTTCATCATACAGACACAAACATCAAAGAACTTCACTACGGGAATATGTGAATGATACTTTTTTTTTTTTTCTTGGAAGAACTGAAAAGGCAGATGTTCAGTCGATAATTTCTTCTCACTGAGCTGGTCTCCTGATGTGGGTGAAAAAGCTTTGGTCATCTCGTTCTGCATGTAGTTTTACCCTGTCTAGATCAGTGGTTCAAGTATAGAAGCACATACAGAACATTTAGTGATGTCCGGACACACATTTGTGCTGTGAGATAAAGAGTCTTGGGCCGTTTCCGAACCTGTATACTATACAGTAACGGTGGTCAAGTGCCTGGTTATGCTGTAGAACCATCACTTTTGAGATGGTACAGTACGCACAAATGACGACTGCTGTATCAGTATGCAGTACATACTGGGATTGTGTGTGCAGTAAACGTGCGTACAGGCTAGTATCCAGATGAGAGAGAATCAAATGTCTTACTGGGTTTAAAAAGGTTTTCCAGGAAGCCTCCAAACATGAACATAGTTGATGTGGTAGGACTTACGTTTTATTTCATTGCAGCATTAACCCCAATAGCAGACATATCTAGGCCGAATCTAACCGGCGTGTGGCGGTTGTGTTTGCTAAACATGCCCCAACACTCATTGACTCGGCCACACACGTGTTTTGGCATCTGTTGCATAAGCCAGAGGTGTGTCATGCGTGAGCTTTGAGTGTTATGAGGAATAGTTGTAGACCAAATAAAGTGCAGAATCAGGCCATGTCTGGTGTGTCTGTGGTGAGGTTTAGGCAGCCACACTCACCTCGAGTCAATGCCGTAAATCAAAGCCAAATGTGGGTAAAAGTAACCTGCAGCTACGGGCCAAGTTTGGGCTGCACATTCTTTGCCGTCTGGGCTGTGTTTGATTGGCGGCATCAGTACACATGTCTAGCGATCCTATGTGGAGAAAAACTGTGTGTAAACATATCGTAGTCAGAGGTCTGAAGTTAAAGAACATGAAAGATAACCAGGTTGTAGCTCCAGCACCTTTGTTGATCTGCTCATGGATATGAATCGGATCAGCATTCTCAGCTGTCTGTATCCTGACACATTCAACTCTTCTGCTTCAATATGGTCACAAAGATGTCTCCTTGTTGTTCTTGCATCTCTGTTATGCGAGTGGAAATGCCGTGGACTTATTGTCAACATTTTAGATCAGCATGTGATTTACAGTACCCGACGGTTATCTGGTGAATTGCACATGCCAGTATCTCACAGATTATAGAGGTTATTATTTTAGTATTATATCTAAAAAAACACTTGCTTTCCCATATGCTGAACAAAAACACAACCAAAGTGACCATGCTGAAACTCGTGATCCGCATCAAGTGTGAGACACACTCTTAATGTTTCATGTTTTAAAGTGGCTGTGACTGAGCAATTATCACATGGGATATGACTGTCAGTCAGCTCCTGGTGTGCTTTCAGGTGTTGTGAACACTTTCTAGTCTGCTGGCTGCTGATCTCAGAGTCTAATTTTGTCACTTCAAATGGAAGTGAACCTACACTGAAAAAGTAGTGTAATAATCTGGATTTAAATCACCTTTGTCTGCAAATATTAGATCAACAATTTTTAAACTGCTGCACATAAACTGCAGAACACAGGAATAACCAAGATGCACAAATGTATAGGCGTACTTTTCATCTAGATTTCTCACCAACTTAGAGGATCTCGCACATCTGAAAAGACTACCTTAAGTTCAAGTTTAAAGAAGTTAACCTTTCAGTCCACATTTGCATCTCTGATATTTGCTAAAGTGGACTGAGGACTCCAGAGGTTTTTACCCTCAACAGTGGGGATCAAGTCTGAGGGAAGCACTGCTGAAGCGGAAGAAAAACTACATGTTTTATGAGGTATTAGTAAGTTTCCTTTACAGCCATATTGCTCCAAAAGGTGTGCATTTGAGTCTTTCAATTGAAATGTAGAGGAGCAATCTCTCAGTGATTAATTTATCTGGTCTGGTGCTCTGTGTCTTTAGACGAGTCTTTACAAGATGAATAACCTTCTAGTATTGTCCCCTTGTTTTTATAGTTTCAATCTTATGTCTCCGTTTTCCAGCCCTCCAAGAAACATTGTGCAAGTGTTGCAAAACAGACTGTTAAAGCCACTCTACGTAGCAGTGCCGCTTCCAACCACATGGGGGCACAAAGCTCCGCAGGGCCCCCGTGTACTCAGAAGTGGATGTACTACATAGAGTGGCTTTAATGAGTGTATGATTTTGAATTTAATGAAAGTAAATGTGGCGCAGCAAACTGTATTAGGAAAACATTTGGATTTTTTAAACCCCAATAAGACCACAAAACAGAAAAAGAGAAAGGCTTTAAACTTGTTCAAAAACACTCACGTATGTCAAGCTACATTTCATTATCTTTTCAGAAACCACATTCACATTTCAAAAGCGGGCCCTTTAGCTTTCGTTACTCCAGACTTGAAAACCAGAAACCAACAATACTGCTTCACTTTCTTCTGCACAACAAAACTAGACTTCATTTTGGAGGTTGCCCCTCCAAATAAATTGTTTCAGATGAGAAGGGAGGTCTAGAAAACACGATCAGAAAGCCGTCAAGCACTACAGTGTGGCAGGGATCTGCGTAAATGACTGTCTAATGCCCCGGTGGCTGCTACCACAGCACGAGGCAGACTTCCACACAAATGACTGTTGTATTATCTAAATCAGCCGACCGTGATGTATTTGGTTTCTCTAAAACGAACACAAAAGCACTGCAGGTCGGTTGGCTCATAGGCGGCTTCCAGACATTTCTTTTTAGGATCTTTAGAGCCATAATTGTAGCCCACAATAGCCCCAAGACCTCATGTAACATAGAAAATGTCTGTATTTTATATATATGTATATATATATATATGTGTATGTATGTGTATGTGTATGTGTGTGTGTGTGTGTGTGTGTGTGTGTGTTTTAAGCCATTTACCTATTTTTAAACTCTCAGTCACTAAGCATGACAACATTTTCATAATAGCACATTTCATCTAACAAAAAGAAGTTTTTTTGCACTAAACAACATTCAAAGTAAAACATGGCACAAGACAACTTTTTCCTTGTGTTTTCATAATTTTTCATCTAGGAAATATCAAAACGTCTGAAACATAGCTTTTGTACATGTAACTGGAAAACTTTTTTCAACTTTTCATTTGTTTTAAAAACAAAGGGTTGTATTTATATATCTATATATCTATATATCTATATATATTCATATATCCTCTTTCTTTTGATTTAGCTTTGTTGTGCAAATTCAGCAGTAACACAAGTGGCACAGCACTGGGGAGAGTAGGCAGGTGGAGAAGGAAAGAACCAAAATGCAATGACAAATCAAATGCAGTTCCAAAACTGGCAAAGTTCTTTGTTGGACTGGAGTGGAGCTCTGTTTGCTCGAGGGCTGCGGAGGAAGAGTCCTTCCACGTGGTCACCCTGCAGGGGCAGCAGCGTGTCGCCAGGCAGCCACCCTGCTGAAGCATCTCTCAGCGCAAACTGAATCTCCACCAGCTCTGTGACTGCTGATCTGCAGCGGTCCCTGACTTTCAACACCACCCCCTGTAATATGGATTTTTATCGGCTCACAGTCTAAACCAAAGCCTCCTCAGCAGAAAGACACTAACTGGTGGTTTGTACCTTTCCTGTACTGTTTTAACTCCAGCCAGGCACGCTTTTGGTCACCGATGTGAGGTCACATCAGGCGAAGCTGGGGTGACACACTTGATTTGGATGATCGTGCTGAGATCAGTGGCTCAGAGAGGAAAAAGATGGAAATGAGAAAAAAGGCTGAAAGGCCCTCGGTTCTGCTCTCTCCAGTGTGCTGCTGCTGCTGCTGCTGTTGTTGCGTCCTTGCAGTCTTTTCCACTCCTGTAGGTTGCAGTTTGCAAGTGTGATAACAACAGACTTTAAATGTCGAGGGTCAAAATGTCACAGGGCATCGAAGGTTGTCAGGGAAGGCGTGTTGGTTGGCCAGTTCTGCACTAGTTGGGGTGCGTGATTGGCTGGTCCTCAGCTAGCCAGAGCCATGGTATCGATGACCTGCTCTAGCTTGCCGCGTAGCCGCTGCCTACGCGACTGTTCGTCCTTCTGTAGCGCCGACAGGATCTGGACATGAAAGAAGGAAGGCCATTAGTCTGTAAGCACTTCATGCAAACCTACAGCGAGCGGCAGGGAAGGCTGCACGCATCTACGGCTCCAAGTCCGACGAGGCTGGGACTCCGTGAAAAACACAAACGACATAATTTTAAGTCCCTTAAACCCGTATTATACACACGACACAGCAGATGTAAAAAAAAACAAAAACATACCAAAGGTTAAACATGATTTCAGCGCCTGGACTCAACTACGAAGCGGTGCGTTTGTAAAAGCAGCAGCATGCAGTTCAGCATCGTCGTCTGAAGAATGACAGTTTCAGCGCTGATTTTTCCTTTCCAGATGTGAAACCTCATTCCACAGACACCAGTGCGCCTACGTTCTGCGTGATCAGGTTCACATCTGCCCTCTTCGCATGACAGAACTTTAGGCTGCATTTGTGGATGGACTGTTTATTCCCAATCATGTCCCTGACCTATTGCCAAGTGATCGGATTAGCTGTAAAACATTCTTCCAGGTTTTGCTTTTTAGAAATGCTGCAATGTTCCACTTTGAAAATGATGGTTTTGGAGACTTGCAAAATGCTGCACTCTGGTTTTATTTACATTTGACTCAGCATCCCAACTTTATTTTTTGTTTGTCAGAATCCAGGGTTGCATTATGATCCTAGACCATAATTGCTCACATACACTCTTTAGCACAAAGAGCGCTCTGATGCTAATTTCCATTCACCGGTTAGCAATTACAATTACACTGATGCTGACAATGTGGGCAGGGGTGGCAGGGCAGGTGTGAGGGCTGCTGGGATGTGTGTAATTGCACGTTAATTACCTCTGAGGATGTATACAGGAGCCTGTGCGCGTGCTGTCCGGCTGTGTTATTTCGCATGGCGTAAACAGGAGGAGGAGGAGCTGCTCCAGTACAGTATGTGGATGTGTGCATGTATATTAGCAAGTATGTGTGAGCATGTTTAGCCCAGATTTGTACATTTGCACTTGTGTGTAAGGTCAGGGCATGTGTTAGAGGCGATGGGGACCTGCAGCTGCCTCTGTCTGGATAATAGACTCTAATGACGGGGAGCAGTTGGTTTGAATGGAGCCAGCTGCAAGCAGCAGCATAACTACTGTAATACTGCTGCTACGGAGGGATGGTGTGGAGGAAGGAAGAAGTATATCTGCTAACACCATACATGCACGAAAAGGTTGGCAAAAGGGTTGAATTCATGGAATATACTGAAGAATCCTTTATAAGCATGGTTTTCTGCATTAGTTTGCTAAAGAAATGTGATCCGAGCTCCATCAAAGTCAGACAAACACAATGTGCTTACGCTGAAGACACACAAACAGCTGTATTTAAAAAAAATGTTTTTACTGAACACACTTACAGTAAGTAAATACATACGCTAATTAGGAGTTTGAACACTTGGAGTATAATCAATGAAAAGAGTCAAAGTTTGCTCTTCATAAGAAGAAATTTCAGAACCATTCCTCATAAAAAAGAAATCTGAAGATTAGTTGATCTGCATAAACTGTGAAAGGGATGTAAAGTCAAATCGAAGTGTTTAGACACCCATCGGTCCACAATACCACAAACTGGTGAAAGTGGAGACAGTTTCATCCTCTGGCTAGTCTTCCTAGACTTGGGAGATGTTGTGGAATGACCTCAAGGGAGGGTGAGTAAGAAAGTACGTTGTACGTTAACTTAGATGATGATCAGATTATATTTTATAGGAAACTAATGCAGAAAACCTCTTAATTCTAAGGGGTTCACATACTTTTTCTTGCCTCTGTGAATCGGCGCTGCAACAGTTTTTCCATGAACATCGCTGTTACTACAGGTTTCCAGGAATCCAGGTAAAAGTATCAATATATTCTCTGCCTTGCCAAGAAATAAAAATGACCCAGTCCAATATTTTGTTAGACCGCCTTTAGCTTTGATTAAGACACAATTGTTTACATTTTTTATATTGCATTGATGATGGGAGAGTCGGAACGCTGCACATGTCCAGCACATCCTAGAGATTCTCAATGTGGTTGAGATCTGGACTCGACATGATGTATCGGCCTCCCTGCACCCGATGAATCCTGGCATCGTCATCTTGGAACCCCAGATCACAGCACTGTATGGCAGTAGGCATGATGGGCACTGATGAGCCCATCACTCTGGAACTGTGTGAATCTGGACTCAGACCACATGACCTTCTCCCATTGTTCATCTGCTTATCTCCACTGATAAGTGGTTTTCTTAAGGCGAAACAGCTGTTTACTCCCTTGATTTCACTTTATTGTTCGTGTGGAAATGTTCTTACTTTCATTAATAATCATAGTCGTGAGTTCTGTTTTCTTACAATTCTATTTCACCAAACGTTTAAGTGATCGCTGATCATCATTCAAGATATATTTCCAACTGTTTTTCCTGGGAGAAGAGAAGGAGAAGTGGTTCCCCACTTCCAGTTTTTAATAATGCGTTGGACAATTCTTCACCCAAGTTTCAGAGTTTTAGCAATCTACTTAGATGTTTTCTTTGCTTGACGCTGATAATTTGACCCTTCTGAAACGGATTAACATCTTCTCCACAACCACAGGATGCGCCTTATGACATGGTGGTTGAAGAAATGAGAAGCTCGTCACTGCACCAGTCGGGGTTAAGTAACTTGTTACCAGCTGAGACGTCATCACCCCTGCGGTAAGTATCTAATTCAAGGCTGTTACCTGTTTGCAGCGTTAAACCCAGGTGATTTTATTTTGGAAAGGCAGTGTATTTTCATGAATAGCAAAACTACAAATACGCTTTAAAGACATCTATGGAGGGACATTTGTAGTTTTTCGATTTGAGAGCAGTCTTCCTCGTTTTCCTGCTTGAACCAGACACTCCTGGTGTGAAAGTTTGCTCTGCTTCATCCTGAAACTGCATTTCTGTGCTCACATTCACTGCCATGTGCACTAAATTTCAGTTTGCATAACATGTAAGATCTATACTTTAAATATTTAAAATAAAAGTGATATGCTGCCCTCCTTTTCACTATGGACTGGAATTGTTCCAAAGTGTGGCTTTGAATAAATTTAAATCTTATTATATATGATAAAAAGGAGCAAACAGAAGCAGTGAAACCAAAAGTAAGCAGTGATTTCAGTGTCGGGTCGGGCTCTCAGTTGCTTGGTATTTTACAGGGTTCTTTCAAAGAAATCTAAGAGTGAAAATCAGAGAGCAAGCACAGCAGAAGGACTCAAAGTGGAGAGCAGGATATTTGTATTTAAACAGTGGATTTGAGTGCCGGCCCATCCGTTTTGGGGTGAAGCAGAGCATATTTGCACGCATGCAGGGACTTTCTATCCAGGCCAGCCAAACCCCTTTACTTTGGAAAAAACTCTCTCTCATCTAGTACCTGTCAAATTCCCAGCCATGCTTCATTTCTCTGATTGGCTTCATTCTTATCCAATGGCTTCCAGAGGCAGTTTTTCTACTGTCCCCTGGAAATCAAAGTTGAATCCCAAGGGACCAGTCTATTATTTGTACCGGAAAGGAAAAGAATTAGGATGGCTGTAATGTTTTATAGAAACCCAGTGTAGCGTTTAAGCTTAAAAACAGGGAATCCTGTTCCTAATTTGAAAATGTGCTCTGGGTTAGAAATATTCCTCCATACACATCAGTTTTTAACAGCACAGTAATTTGACACTAAGTAAATAAAATTCCTATTCAGTCATTCAGTTCATTCATTCTTTCTGTGGTTGGAGCTGGCAGCACCAATGAATGAGTTAAAAAAAAAAACTATTTATGGGATCTGTTGGTTTAAATTATGATCATTCACACTGAAAGTATTGAATTATGTGACTCATGAGCAGGATTTACATTTTCAAACACTGTTTTTCTTTCATAATGTTCATGTTGTCGAAATTGAATTGCCTTGTGGTTGCCAGGCAACCTCCTGGAGATGACACCATGCACAAAGTGTAATGCTTTTGAACTTTTCATGTCGTTCACAGCAAGAAAATGCACTTGACAAATTTCAGCAGTATTCCTTTAAAAGTTTCTTTGAAAAAGGTTGAGCTTTAATCAACCGGCTGCAGCTGGTGTACAGGAGAGGCATAAAAAACAAACAAAACCAAAATGTGTTACGCTCCATTGAGTTCATAATGTTATGACCTCATGGCTTAATGTGCATCTTAATGGCGCATACCTTCCAGCCTATACTGATGCAGACTGATTATCAGTTTAATTGAATTAAAATGACCTCATGGTGTTACTAAAGGCAAGTAAAGAGAGTGGAAGACAAAGCACATACATCTACCAAGTAATTATAGTGTTCTTTCTTCCTTTCCGTTTGATTGTCCCCAATAACAAGAGGGCGCTCACCTCGTCTTTGTATTTGATGATGTAGGTGTAGATCTCGTGCAGCGCAGACATGCTGTTGAACTGGTTGAGGTGCAGGCGGGACTGCTCTGCTAGGTAGGCACTCATGTCCTGGTCACTGATGGCTGGCATCCGGGAGATATCGGAGTAATACCTAGAGGACAAGTCAGGGACAGGTTTTGGTAGCGTCATCTGTTTGTATGCCTTTTTATTTCAGTGGATTTAATTATTTCTGGAGAAACTTTGGGGACAAAGTCCAAATTGTCTGTAGTACTTGCTAATCTATCGACTGCTCTGTTTAATGATGTGGACCACAGCAGAACTGTGGTCCGGTGACTCTGGTGACCGTGGGTTTAACAATTTATCAGGGTGACACATATATATATATATATATATATATATATATATATATATATATACATATATATACACACACATATATATACACACACACACACACACACACACACACACACACACACACACACATATAGCTGTCTACATAGCAGACCATGTAGACAGCAAGCCATGACTTTAAATACTTTTAAGTACTTAGCACTTTCGATGAACTTGACGTCTTAGCTGTGTTAAAAACCTAACAGAGCATAATCATTCTTAATTTAAAAATGTTATGCCTTGTATTTGTGTTAATTACTGGCTGCTGTCTGTGTGTAACCAGGGCCAATCTGAGGACGGATAGGCCGACAGGCTTGATCCTTTCGGAGCAGCCAGAGCAGCTCCTCTGGCTGAGCCACCTTTGCTCATGGATTATTTCAATATCCGTCCATGTTGACTAACTGGACCACTTGCCAAGAATAACATGCCTGGGTGGAGCAGGACATACAGGGGTGGCATGGAGCACGGCTCTGAGGCAAAGCAGAAACTATGTTCAACTTCACCAATGAATACTTGTCTCACAGTGCCTCCAAATGGTCCCTGGCAGCTCTGGGACTTCCTGTAGCACATTGACTGTGTTACAGGAAGAAACATCTGAGCATTTAAAAGAAAAAAAAAAACAACAACCTTCTTTATCATCACTCTGTGTAATATTAAGTTATCTTCATGCAGTTAAACATCTCAGAAATGAATAAAAGATGGAGGTTAAACCAGAGGAGCTTTATCAAAAAGCCTCCAGTTGGACTAGAAGGACAAATATTTGCTGTAAATCCTTCTTTTCTGTCTTCACTTGTTATTTAGAGAAACAAAAAAGCAAAATTATGGAGCTCATGAGCTTGTGGAGCTCATTTTACCGATATTTTCCACTCTCTGAATATACTGTAATCCATTTTAATAAGCCAGAAGCAAGTCAGTGGTAATTACAGCATATCATTTCCCTGCTCTTAATTTAATTCAACTATGTATTCATGCTTTAAGTGCTTGCAGCAGAAAAAAGTTCAACCTATAATGTTGTTCTAATCTTACAGCTGTTTAATTGCGTAATTAACTTTGATCTTACCGCTCAACCTTATTTTTCTTCCACCTTCCAGCAACTTATGAGGAAAACAGTTTCCATTTTGCCCCCAGATCAGCAGATGTACCGTCCACCTCCAGTCAGACTTAGCTGATTTGATGCCAGTCTGTCTGGGTTCACCTTGTACTCACCTCTCTACCCAGTTCTTGTAGTTGGGGATGTCTTTAGCGTAGAGGAGCTTATTTGAAGGCGAGTCTTTTCCCAGTTTGTGCTCGGACGTGGAACAGGAGTCCATGAAAGTCTGAGCGACCACAGAGAGGCAGGCATCCGTGATGCTGTTCTTGTGGATGTCAAACACAAACTGGGGGTTCTTGATCACGTTCACCCAAAACCGCAGAGGAAGGCTGTTGAAAGCACCAGAGAACCACAGGTGACCCAAAGGGTGACGATTTATCAAAAATGAAGTCAATGTGATAAAAGGCAAAAAGATATTATGTACGCAAAACTGAGTATGCCCTTACAGGTTCCATTAGTTTTATAAGGACAAAACACAAAGCCAAGAGGGAAAGACATGAGCAATGGTCTTATGGAAGCAATTGTTTGCTGTACATCAATATGGAAAGAGTTATAAAACCATTTCCAAACAAATTGGAGTTCAAGGTTCTACAATCAGAATAATTGCAAAACAAGTGCAAAGTTTTTGAGACAGTTGCCAAGTTTCCCAGGAGGCGATGTCCCAACAAATTTACCTGAAGTTATTCTGTGAAATGCTCGGAAAAATATAAAAACTATGGAGACAATTAGGAATGCCCATGTGATTTTTATTGAAAAAAAACAGGTCATCCAGTATGTGAAGCGCTACCTCTGTAGACAGACGTGTTCACCCATTAGGAACTGGTACCACTTGAATATTACAGTTCCTGTAGTTGACACGCCTCACGTCTGAATGGGTTAAGTGCCAATTTTAATACTCTGACAAGTAATCAGATATCCATCCATCTATCAATTATCTATACCTGCTTATTCTCAGTGGAGTCACGGGGGTCTGCTGGACCCTATCCCAGCCACCTTAGGGCGAAAGGCAAGGGGTAATCAGATTTCTCATCGGTAACTGTGCACACCTCAGGAGCCAAATTATTTGGTTTACTAACCTAAGAGGGAACTGTGGGTCTCATATATATTCATATAATCTGACTAACAGATATGTATACGACTGATCACATGAACTTTCGCTGCTCTGAGTGGGTCGTTACATTTTTGCAGCTCTTCCAACCTGCAAGTATTTTCTCTTTTCTGCGTTAAAAGGCTAAAAGACAGCATCTCTCCGACTTACCAGTTGCTCTTCCAAGTGTGCCGTACGTCGTAGTCTGTGATGGAGTGTTTGTCGGCCTGCTCGTCCAGGAAGTCGAACATGTACTTGATGGCCAGTGGCAGCGCGCTTCCTCTGTGAGCAGTGCTGAAGATGGTCTCAAACAGGTCGTCGACGAACTTCTGTAACGTTCCCTGGAGGGAGAGAAGACGACGGGGGTGAAGGCATCTACAGGGAACACTTTACCTATGATAGTAGTCCTATATTTAACCACTCTTCTTTTACTTAGGTTTTTGTTGGCTCTTGCTCATTTTATTTTCTGATTTAGATAAACTTTAGTAATCAGCATTGGCGGAGAAGATAGGACTGTGTCTTGTGTAACAGCTTCACAAATAAGTTTGGAGTTTAAAACACAGATCAGAGGTCTTTGGTATTAACATTTTAAATTAAACCATAAAAGCCTGAACTGAGTTCTCATGTCACCTGTTGCCATGTTGACATTTTAAAACAGGTGGCGCGCCTTATTAAGATAATCCCTCTGACCTTTGTAGAGTTTTTACTCCATGTTTTTTCATGCTTTCATTTGTTGATTATCTTTCAAGGTTAATCTGCCCACATCCTCAACCTTAAATACAACAAATAGAGGTTTTATTCATATTTAGAGAAAGAAAGATTTAACAATATAATAGCATCATTTTCCAATGTGATAAATCCATATATATATGAAATCTAACAGCTTCTGAATGGATCCAAAGCGTACGCATTTCAATATAAACGGCCTCTGTGGGAATAACTTGCTCTGGTCAAAAATCCAACAGGAATTCCAGCCTTTAGACTTGGTGGCTGCTTTCCAGCTTTCCTCCACTGTCTATACTTTAGAACAACTCTATCAAATGGAAAGAAATTTCTTCAACAGCATGTTTGTATCCCCGACTTCTGCACTTTTGGGGAACCCGTTTAGCCAGATGCTGCAAAACAGAAGAGAAGTGAATTTCATCCCAATCCCTGATGAGGGTTCAGAGATGTGCCGAGACAAGATGCCCGAAAAGTGCAGAGGTGCACAGAAAGACGGCTGTGGGGCGGGTGCATTTGCATTATTTTTTTTCAAAGTCACGCATCGATCTTTGAACAAATTACCTGTCACCTGACATCTTCCGTAAAACTTTATTTATCCTGTCATTTTTTAACTTATTTCTTCATGTTTTCTATTCCTGTCTTTATGTCCCTTATACATCACACCGAGCGACTGCACCCTCAATTTTGTTAAGAGTGCAATGACAAAGATTTGTCTATCTTACGCCCCTGTACTCTGCATACCAAGCCTATACGTTGAAAATGAAAATCAAAAAGCTGGCTGGTATCTTCTGGTCATTGCTGCATTTTTATCGCCTTTTAATAATTGTTAAACTGCGACGCAGTTAACAAAGGGGAAACTATTTAAACAAATTATACAAACATTATGCAACAAACCTTATTTATTAATCTAATGTGGAAAACAATACAATTTTACATATCATTGAGTGGTGAAAGTATTGAGCAGGTATTTCGAACTCGGAGGAAATGTGTAAGCTGGCACTTCTATTTACTGGGAGAGGAGGAATCTGGCAGAATTCCATCTTAGCTGCTTTTCAAAGACGTAGTCGGAGAGAAAACAAAGTAAAAAGTAAAAGCTCTTTTCTTCAGACTGAAGAAACGCCTCCGAAGTGCCTGAACAAGCACAAGCCCGTCTACCAAAGACAGTCCAACAGAGAAGCTGAAAAAGGACAAATTACTTTGTTTTGGCCACTCTCGATGATTGGATGGTGTTTTTAAAATCCTGTCACTTCCAAAGATGATCAGTACTTTTTGTTTTGACTTGTGAACATTTTACTGTTTGCTCTCTGTGGGCAAAGAGATTTTCAGGTGACTAAAAAATGCATTAGGAAAAGATCTGTCCAGCCTGTAACATTAATTTGTATAAAAGTATTACTGCACAAAGGCGATGATATTGGAACTCACATCTCCAGCTCTGCTAGCAGCAGATAATCTCCAACTCTAACACTGGTTGTGACCAGTGAGGTTTGGGTCTGAAGGTATCGGTACTTCTACCTGATCTAATGTCAGTCTTGACTGTGCCACACGTTAATGTGTATTTGGAAAGTTTCTGCTGAATTAATACGTGCAAGTATACGTTGGTATACGACTCTGGATTTGAAGATCCAATTTCTTACATTTTATAACCACTCAAAGATCTGGAAACACACAAAATAAGAATCCTACGATTTAATAATGCTGCCGTGCCGAGCTGCTCAGTAGTCAAAAGTACCGCTGCCGGGTGGTTTTTCCATTTTAAAGAAGCGTTTGAAAACGTTGCAGTATTTATGTCCTCTGTGTCCTACCTTTGTGGCCAACAGCCTGGTCAGGTAGATCTCAGAGACCATCTTGCTTCCTCGGTCTCCTTCTCTCTGGTCTGAGTGGTCGTGGTTCTTCACCAGATGCCACAGTTTGGTCCCACTCTCCAGGTCGGGCGTGATCATCGGTGTTCGGGATCGTAGGCTATCTGGACTGCTGGCTGTCCTCAGCATACTCTCTAAAACACAAGAAACACAAGACGGAATGGTTTGAAGCATTTGCAGAAGCCATACATACAAATACTATACACACACACACACACACACACACACACACACACACACACACACACACACACACACACACACACACACACACACACACACACACACACACACACACACACACACACACACACACACACACACACACACACACACACACACACACACACACACACACACACACACACACACACACTCCTTTCATTATTAGGTTATTATTTGCATTATTTGGTCCAAGTGTCAACGCTAACTTGCATGAAGCGCCGCAATTTGTTTATAATCGGACAAGAGAGGAAACAGTGGAGCTGAGCGTCAGAGGAACATGAATCCGCTAAGTAGAGGTGGCTTCTGTGGTAGAAGCCACGAATGAAGAAACATGGAGGAGGAAGCAGGAAGAAGGAGATCTAAATGGGCGAAAAGGTCAGAAAGGAAATGGGTGAAATGGAGAGTAACAGGGGGACACAAAGTGAAGTGGTGTCTCGTGTTGTTGCTGCTTTGATCCCAAACTTATCCTGACCATCTGTGGCCAACGTCTCTGCCTGTTCAGACACGGCGAGACACACCACAATCGTCACACGTGAATAAAAACCAACACTTAATCAGACATTTTACAAGTTACAAATAGTAAATTAAAGTAGCTCAATATGTGTTTTCTTCGAGCAGCACAGCGAGCTTGATCTACGCAGAGCAACAACGACAGACGGACACTGCGGTGAGCTGAGCGGAAAAATATTTTCCTTGGTTTGTGGAGACCAGCAACACACTGCAGTAAATATTGGATTTGAGTTCACCAGGTGGCCAGAAATAATTTCCCCAAATGGCTCAACTTCCCCTCTCGGTCCTAAATGTGCAAACATGTGAATCATGTGTTCACGTATAATTAATGTGCATGTGTGCAAGTTCAGACAGACAAGGTGAGATGCGTTTTATGCTCTCTCTCACCGCTCTACAGGCTTTATTCCAGCTACTTCATCTCACTTCTAGCTTTAATCTCGGAGCAAGAAGTAATCGCTTCTTACATGCCCTCTGATGTCTGTGGCCTGCCAACCTTTCTGCTGCTCTTAAAACCCCACCTCCTCAGCATCTCCACCTGTAGGCTCTGATTCTATGGAAAGAGGATTAAGTGAAGTTCCCTACCCCCTCTATATCTCTACATATGCCGTAACAGTGGGGATTTATTAAACAGGAGCTAAAACACCAAAACTCAATATTTTGAGTTTTATCATTAGGAAATTAGTGAGAGTTGCCTGGCTGAGCAAAGTAGATGGAATAATATACGGGAACACTGATACCAGCTAGGGCATCAAAGTCCCAACATCAAGATGGGAGATGCCTCCAAGACTGGTGGAGAATGACGGAGCAAAGATCCTGTGGGAATCACAAATCCAACCTGACAAACTAGTGATGGCTAACCAGCTAACCACTGCGGTGGCCCACAGTCTCCAGAGCAAAGAGGTAGTGAAGCAGATCAAGAGGAAGGACCACGAGAAGCTTAAAATAACCTTTGACAGAGTAATTTGGAAAGTTGCTCCAGCAGATTGTGGGAACATTACAGATCTCTGTCCAGCCCAGTCCGAGGAACATCTCAGACCATGAACATAAAGCTCCCGGGTCTCTACAGCCACGCTTTTCATTTCCAGTCTAACAGAGGAGGCTTCTAGAGAAAGGCTGCCTCGTCTCTGATGAATGGCAGATCAGCGGTGATGATTGCATCTGTGCATGTGTGAAGGTTAATACCCACTCAGAATCGGAGTGTTTCTTTTCTGTTTATCCATTGTTTCCACGAGGATAATTCATTCTGTAAATAATTTGATTTTCCACCGGCCATACTGGGCATCTGTCTTTGTGACTGCCGTCCTCCCTCACTCCCTCACTCCCTCTTTCAGCGTGTCAGCCAGATATCAAGGTGTCTGCTTTAATGCCCGTCATTTATGAACTGCTTTAAAATAGCCGTGGAATAGCCTTGGCCTCGTCTGATGGCGATGGATAAAAAGAATTGCTTTTCACTCAGAGGGAGGTTAAAAAAAAAAAAAAAGTGAGCCCAATCATGGCCCTGACGAGGAGTGAATGAAAGAGAGCCCTAGGGTGAGTGGGAAGGTAGGCAGTTAAAGAAATGAGAATCGCTGACGGGATGATTTAAATAGGATTAATACCAGACGAGAACGGGAGCCGTACCGTATCTGCTGAGGCTCTTTGTGAAGGTGGAGGAGTTGGAGATGTTATAGGCAGAGTTCTGCTTCGGCACCAGGGCGATCACTGAGCCATCCGTTACCTGGACAACAACAAACAACACAACACACTCATTGTATGAATGCCGCTTCGTTAGTCTACTGAGGCACACAGACGGTTTTTTGTGCTTGTTTACCTGGTAGTGAGCCAGTGTGTTGAGTCGTTTCCAGTCATTGTCGATCTTAGTCGTTACATCTTCATCCTGGAGAATGATTCTGGCCATCCGACCTTGACGCCATTCTTGCAAAACAGTAAAAATAAGTTGAGAGCAGAGAGTACAGATAACCAAGCTGGTAATGTATGTCTGTGCCTGTCAGTTATGATTTCAGTAACGTTTAATATTCTTATTTTAACTCATGACTTATATGTCAGATGCTGAGGTGGATGTCTGCAGCAGCGCTCTTTACACACACCACATCCATCTTTTCATATTTTCAGGGCGCTTGGGAGTAAAAATGCATTCTCTTTTCTTTACTACATTTATGATATACAGAAAATAAGTTTAACTTTTGAAAACTCTTCTGCATTTGTAAGCTTCACTAAACTCACTTTGATTAAAAGGTCAACATTACACAACTCTTACGCTGATTCCTGCTGATCAAGCACAAAAATTGACTTGTTTTACTTTGATCTTGATTCCGTATATGTATGTATCTACATATATATATATATATATATATATATATATATATATATATATATATATATATATTTATATAAACAAACATGGTTTATATTGAATGGACCAGAGGTAGTCTAAATAACAGCCTAGATTTAAGGTAGGCGTTGTAAGGGCCAGGCGTACTCCAAAAGCTCCATGACAAGGGGATCTGGACCAGCTGAAAAGACCGGGGCCGTAAAACATCTTGGAAAAGGAGCTCTTGTACTCCGTTTGCTTTACTCTTTTTCTGCCTCTCGTATTTTGTTTTACCATCTCTCTCTTTTGTATCTTATTGGACTCTTTTATTCTCATTAGTATTTTGAGGAAACCCTATCCCAGACATTTCATTAAGTTCTCAAGTTCTCAAGAAAGAGCTGCCTAAAATGTCTCTTAAGACCTGAGGACTTCCAAGCAATAGCAACTCCCAAACCAGACTGCAGAAGCTTAATATGCAAAAATGTTGAGAAGTGTTTTTTTCAGAAAACTAAGATATGGAATCCAAAGGCCTCTATGGATTTGAAACAACACTACTTGTGAAGCAGGTATGATAAAACCAGCCAGAGATGTCGAGCTTTAGAGCATGGGCCTCCTTCTGCGCACTTGTTTTGTTCATACACTTCTAATATTAAAGTACGGACTTAGCTGCACGTCTTACCAAGGTCCATATCAGACGCTTTCGACCTTTGTGAGTAGGGGCTGCCTTTGTACACAGCATCCAGCAACTTCTCTTTGACCTGAGTGATGGTGTCACAGTTCAGACACTTGACCGTCACTTCGGGGGCATTTTCGTTCTCTGGGTTTACACAGTGCAGCGTCTGTCAGATAAGCAGGGGAATGAAAGCAGACACAAGAAATTACACTTAATCTGTGAAACTGCATGGAAACTGCCAGCTAGAGAGAAGTCAGAGAGGTGCACCTGATGCACCTGAAAGCATTTTCACACCTATGCAGCAGATATTTTCAACCCTGGATATTTTCCTGATGCATTCAGACTGTTTGGATACATAATTATTCAGCATTCACACTTGGGTGCAGACCAAAACAACTATTGCTGCGCCTTCCGACTGCCAGTATGAGTGCAGTCCAAACCTGAAGTACTTTGTTTGGAAAGACAACATCGTTAGCACTAGACAGTGGATGGTCGGTCGATAGCCAGATCACAACCCTCTCCAAACACAAGTGATGCCGAAGTGCCGTGTTTACCGTGGATGGAAGCCTCTGCTGCCCACCAGACTCGAGTAAACAGTCTTCAACAGCTCCAGAACAGATTACAGCCGAAATATTTCATAACCATAAACTGTGACTGGAGCTTAACAACTCAACAAGGCAGATCAGAGCAAAGCAGATGAAAAAGCAAGTTTACTGACCAGTGTTTTGTAGTCAATCTGTTGTCTGATGAGCTTGTCTTCACTGAGAGAGTAGCGGGCTTCTCCTGTGATGGCGTCGATGGGTCCCTTCTCCATCTGCTGCTTCATGGCACAGTAGAGCATGAACAGAGGCTCCCCAGCACACTCCTGGTGAGGCAGAAGGACACAGACGTCAGAGCGATCCGCACAGCGAAGTGGGATCACTTATTGGGAATGGGGATCAAATACTCAAGTCCTAAGAGGGAAAACAGCTTTAATTCATGACAAAGGAAAACAAAAGAAAGATGCAAAAAATATAAAAATAAAACAGCTGATTTTAAGGAAAGTTAGTAAAAGCATCTGTTATTTCAGAACTTGTGGTATTTAAGCGTGACATAAAATACTATCAGGTGCACGATTTTGTTTTTATCATAAACTGGATTAAATTGGGGAATAAAAAGGTTGTATTTAATTAGACTGCATTAGAGTTCCTTCATTCCTCTTGAGGAACCCTTGCAGGGCATCATCAGCATCTCCGGATCAGAGCAGCACAGCATTTGGGGGGCGTGTTGGACCGCCCCGCTTTCCAGAACTAGTTCAGCTTGGACCCATTTATAGCACGTCTGCTGTGAACAGGTTCTCAGCTCAGTCCACAGCATCTCTTTGGGGATCCTAGTTCAGAGTGGACCACTCCAGGAGGCGGATCGATATCCCCAATCCATTCTGTGGTGGATTTACTTCCTTGTTTATGGTCATTGTCCGGCTGCGTCACCCGACTAATACCAAACTTCAGCTTGTGAATAGACACCCTGATATTATCCTGGAGGACATTTTGGTAATCTTTGGATTCCCCTTTCCCATTATGAAGGTGTGTGCTTCAGGTCCCAAACCCCGGTGTTCCCTCGATCATACTGCACCAGCGGGGAATGTTTTAACTCCGGTAACCCGTGTGTCTGTGTGCGTTTCCTTTCACCAAACACAGAGCTGAGTATTCTTCTCAAACAACATAACTTTTCTTTCATTGGTCTATAAAACACTTTCCCAGCAGCACTGAGGATTTTCAAGGTGCTATTCGGTAAATGTCAGGCGCGTTCTGGCAAAGACACCCTTCAAGCCTTTAGCTGCGACTCGTGGACTCATCTTGGCTGAACGTCCACTTGTAGGAGGACAGACGACAGATCTAAACTGGTAAGCTGTATGTGTTTATAGACACGGTGGGTTGATGGATGTCTAATCACTTCGAGGTTTAGTGGGAGTGCTTGACAAAAGCACAATAACTTTTACCCACATTATCAGTTATACCACGTATACCTAATAAAGTGGCTGGTGACCATATCATTGTTTTTGTCTTATCAGCTTGATCACAGTGTGTTTGTCTGTTACTTCATCAGATCACATTTTATGGCAAATGCATAAAACCAGAAGGGGTTCACATTTTTTTTTCTGGTTCTTAAAGTTGACCATTGTGGCCACTGCAGTGGGACAGAATCTATTCCTGCTGAACACTTGTAAGGGGGAAATACAAATGAAAAAAGGACTATAACAGCCAGCATGTACTTCCAGTCAATATCCAGAACAAAATCCTCCTTCGCTCTCTTTTTTTCCCTTCTACTTTTCCCGCTCAACCAATTCTAAAAGAAACCTTGTATTTGAAAAAGCAGTGAAATGGGATTTCAGACACAGACAAATAGCTTAAAATCTGGAATTGAAGTCTGAAAAGGTGAAGAACACAGTATAGTGTTGTGCATACAGCTTTCCTTTCAGAGGAAGGCTGAAAGTGGCGTTATATAAATCTTTTCAGGCTTCTCTCAAGGCTCAGCATCTGTGAGCTGACATGGACGCGGTACTGTAAGCATGCGTCTCAGTCGCCCTTCTGTCACAAACCCTCGCCAATCAATAGTGTCATTAGTCGTCACTCCGGCCCAGAAAAAAAAAACACTCCCAACCGAAGCAGCGGCAGTTTAAAGGGGAGAAAGGACACATCAAGGCCAATACTCATCCTGACAAGAGTTTAATGATCGTCCATGCGCAGCTCGGGGAGATACTTCAGTTTGTGTGTGCAGGGGTGTGTGCTGGAGATCCAGGAGGTCCACGAACAGGAGAAAGTCCAGATTTATCTGCCTCACCTTCAAGCACGCTCAACCACGCACTTCTTTTCACCAATGCTCACATTACTCTTCCTCTTCTATTTCTTCATCTCTCTCCATCATATTGCCTTATTACATTTGCTGCTCGTCATTCCTGTAGGTGGTTCGGTTTTGTAGGTGTTTTGTTCAAAGCAACAAAACAGTTCTCACTTACAGGAAAGTTGAGAACAGGTCATGATCAGCAGCTTTGAGGGTTTTATTTCAGGGTAAAACATTTGGGAACTAATGCTCACATTGTCCAAGAGTTTCACATGTAGGATCTCTGGCAGCTGTTCCAGGCAAGTCCCACCAGGTGTGGAAGTGCCGGGAAACGGCTGTGTCGCGCCAGCTCATCTGACCGCGGCTGTTGTAGTCAGGGAGCGGCGTCCTATGACACGTGACGCTTAGCGGCCTAAAACCGTCCCAGAAGTGACCGTTCGCACTGCTGTGCTAAAAATGGTCAAGGTCGGCGCTGGACCGCAGCTAAGCTGTGTCGATGTACGTGGAGCAAATCGAGGTGGCGGGAAGGCAGAAGTTTCAAAATAAAACACCAGTGCAGGGTTTCAGAAGGGAGTCCAAATACGCACGAGGAGAAGGCGCTCATTCTTTTTATACGTTTATTCCGAAATTATACACAGAAAAAGAACAAGAGATGGTGAAATATAGGTCTTCAACCAGGAAGATGGCCAAGAAAATGTTATTTCATTTCATTTATTTATCTATTATTTGGGGGCAGAGAAAGAATGATGATATAAAGTCAAGGGTCACCGGGAGTAGAGAACAAGTGATTATCACGTCATCTTGAAACCTTCATATAAACTCATTATCGTTAAATCCAGCAGAGCAGGCAGTGTTGATGCCTGAATAACCCTGGAGGAGGAGCAAAACCGCCGCAAAACTGGACCATGGTGCTTCTATTGGCAAAGCAGCCTGCAGGTCAGCGTTGTACATGTTAACATGTTTTAAACACGTTCCCTGAATTTATCAGCTCGACATACTAGGATCCCTGAGACCTGGCTGTGTAACTTTATCTCCATCTCAAGATGTTGCGTTTTGTTTCTTCTGCTTATCCTTTCAAATATACCCTTTTTTATCGACTCCTCTTCTAATGTTTTCTGCCGTATTTTACATCCCTATAACCTCTCAAGCCTTTTCCCTTCCAACTCCTACCTCTTAATTGTGAGGTCTATTTATCTTCCCTCTCAGCATCACCGATGACGCCCACCTCTGACCTCACCTCAGTCCACCAACATACGTCTTCAGAAGCTCGTTAGCATCAGGGCCAATTAGGAGCGCGGCTGCTGGGGAGACGGCGCGAGCATGCATCATGGCCTTTTGCCTTCGCTTCCCCCACCCTCCGTTATACTGCTTCAGTACGTTTGTCAACAAAATGCCGTCTTTACACCTTTACGAAAGTCGTTTAATTGTGTGACATTTACATTTTAACGACGCAACGATGACTCTTGTTGAACAGAGAAAAGCTGGTTTCCTACACTGGAAATAATCAGAGGAATCTAGTAATTAGTATGAATTAAAACAGAAATGCTGTGTATTTGTTTTTTTTTTAAGGTATAGACATGAAAAACTAAAGTGGCCATGTTACACATTTCTATTTTTTTCTGACTTATCCACAGTTTTATTATAAAGAATTATCTTAGAAGGCTCAAAAAACAAGGTAAACATATTTCCTACGTACAAAACACTCTGTTCTCTTGGTGCTGAAATCGCTTTATCATGGACATATTTTTTTTTAACATAAACTCTCTATGATGTCATAGGGGGCCAGATTTCCTGTATGGCCATGTTCTCTAGGCAGTGCACACCCACGAGAGCAGAAGCTTCAGCTGAAATTTTAAAGACAGATGTTTACAGCTGTGCAGCAAGAATAAAGGTTTTGGGGGGTTTTGTTTCCGTCCTGGTGGATTTGAGCTTCTTTTCAAGCTAGACCCTGAAGAAATGCGTTTTTGGTTGTGAGGGAGAGTCGGTCAACCACGGCTCGGTGGATGCAGTTTGGTTTTCAGGGCCAGAACTGCAATGAAGGTTCTTCTTTGTGACGCTGTGGAGAACTATTACATGAACAAGGCCGAGTACCTCTGGATTAGCAGAAAAACTGAAGTTCAGATTTTATGCTGTCTCATAGCAGCAAAACAAAAAAGAAAATCAATTCTTTTCAAAGCATCTCGCACAAAAGAGCGATCAATTTCACTGACTATCAAGCCAAGACAGCCTCAACCGTTTGCACCTGTGGAGTCAAAAGTAGTTTGGCAACAGCATCATTAGTTTCTGTTTCTTGGCTGCAGTTTCTGACTCAGGTGGCATTTCAGTTAAACTTCTCACATCTACAACTGTTAACACAGCAATCAACCGAAAAAACGTGTAGATGCCGAGTGACTAAAAGATGAACAACAAGCTTACTGGTAAACTCCCCAATGCCAACTATTGTGTATTTACAGACCGGAGACAACGTTGTGGCGGTTCGTAGCGCTGCCCGCCAAGGCTGCGCGATATGGCCTAAAAATAAAATCCCTGATAGCAGCCACACACAGTTTTCATTTTTAATTGGTTTATTTTATCTCTTGAAACAAAACAAAACAAATGGCATCAAATCTGGCGTGGATGTGGATGAATTCGGTCTTTTCGACTGTAGATGAGCATCATATTTGTAGTGATGTGAAACACCACCGCATCTGCAATGCCTTTCCCCCCTGGTGTTCTTATTAAATGAAAAACAGCAGGAAAATGATGCAGCTGGTGTTACCAGGGCGATTTAAGGCAGCGGCTGTCTTGTCCAGGTCACAGTAAGGGCTACGCACGTCTGCCACTCGTTAAGGTGCAGAAACAAATTAGTCGTGCTGCTACCTTTCGTTGCTACGGACTGTAGAACATTGCCATAAACTATTCATTTGAATAAATCGATTAATATGGATTTATTATCCTGCCCTACTGCCCACTTTAACCTTCTGAAACTGATTATGGCTCAGACATGTCTGAAAGGACTTTAGGTGTGAAGATCATTTACAGAACGTTAACATTGACGATGGATTGATATGTTGAAAATGTATGTGTCCGACCAGCAATGAGAGCTATTAACTCCCCCAATCGACAAGCTTTGGGAATCTGACCAATCACAAAACACTTCAGCCAGACCTGCTTGTTTTCAGGAAGAGCCCATCTTTGTGATTTTTGTCATTCTGAAATGATTACAGACCTTTATTATACTCAGTGCAAACATACTGCGGAGATACCAGAGATTAAAATTCGATGGCTTAAAAAGAACATATGGCCACTAAGTACGTGATTTAATGCATTTTTGCACACTCGGGGGTAATTTTACACGCACACATTGTTATGTGTGCAGCATAACTATCAAAATGAAAGAATGAAGTAAATATTTAACAGCATCTGCTACAGATGTTCTCCTCCTCAGTACTCAGCTCCCTACCTTTGCTGCTCACTGTGTAACTATAATAATTATCACATTGCACTCTTAATGTGATTAGGATTATAGTGGAACATGAGGAAACTTCAAGCGGACATGGTGTAATTAAAATGTGGACCACAGACGGGAAACTGCTGAGAAGTGAGGGGGGCAAAATATCAGAAAACACGGCCCCTTGCTTGCTTTCACTGTGCAGGTTCTTTTAAAATGAGGAGGAAGAAAGGATGGAGAGTGGTGATGGCATGAGAGGGTGGAGCATCCTACACCCCTGATGAGGCAAATGACCTTAAGGCGAGGAGCGACTGACAGCAGAATAATGGCAAAATAAACGACAGCAATGAAAAGAGATCAGAGGAGGGGAAGGTGTGAGCTAAGAGAGAGCGAGACGAAGACGGGTGACGGGGACGTGGGAGCTACAAGAGTAAAATCACGAGGAAGGAGGGGATCTACGCGTGAAGAAAAGGATTTGATCATTCACTGGACGTGCATTGATCACTAACGGATGAAAATATACGTCACAACAGGAAACAAAACAGGAACTGGCTGAATAAACATGAAACATGAATTCAGTTTAGATGATGATCAGTTAGGTTTGAAACGACTGCAACGATACTGAATAGAGATACTAAATACTAAATACTAAATAAAGATGCCTTACCTTTAGAAATTTATACAAGAGAAATGTGAACCAGTTGGTCAGCATCTTCTCGGCAACGGACTCCGTTCTGACATGCAGAAGAAACATGGAAGAAGAAAAACTGATAAATATCACGCGTTCTCTTGGCTGACAAGTTTGCTGTCCAAAATTTCATTCTCAATTAAAACAAAAAAAAAAAAAGCAAAGAAAAACAAGATGAACATCAGTGATCGCCAACCATTCTTGGGTTTTCGGCTCCTTATAACTTGGAAAAGTATTGTGACCATTGTCACTTGAAGGTTTTAGATGACAGTTAATTTATTCGTTTATTCGTTTTGCTCTATCCATCCATCATCTACACCGGCTTCATCCTGTTCAGGGTCACAGGGGTCTGTTGGAGTCTATCCCAGATGTACACCCTGGATGGGTCACCCCGCCGTCACTGAATCACATGTGGTCTTGGACTTAAGCACCTCTTTGGCCTTAACCAGCTTCTGTAATGTGTTTCTCATGAAATCATTCACACAAACCCACTACGGCGTGTTATTTAATATTCACTTTATGTACAGCAGTACTTTTATTCTTCCACTCACATTCATTGCAGAGTTCTCTGTCCTGCAGAAGGAGCTGGAGGACAGCGGACTCTGCTGCCTGCTGACCTATGGACTCCCTGAACATCGACACACACTCCCACTTAACTCCTACAAGCAATTTAAAATCACCGAATGGTGGGAGGAACCCAAAGTACCCGAAACAAACTCTGCACGAGAACATCCAAGCTCCACACGGAAAGGTTTGAACCTGGAACCAAAACTCGGAACCTTCTGGCAGTGAGGAACGTAATGGACATGAAGTCCTAAATGTCATAAACATTGAATACAGGTCATGCAGAGGTCATGAGCTGGTACAGGTGCAGTACAGACTGGAAATCTGAAGTGATATAACAACCAACTGCTGGATGATTGAGGATAAATAGTGTGAGTTTAAAGTAGACTTAGTTAACCACTGTAAAACTAAATTCAGGTAATTAACAAAAAAAGAAAAGCTCTCAACACAACCACTTTAACAGTCAATTAAAAAACAAGAGCAAAACTTCCCAACAAAAAAGCCAAAGCGAGTGTAACATCCACTCTGAGGTGGTTGTGTGATGTAACAGAGACCTGCACAAGTGAACTAAATAAGACCGGACCTGTGAGGCCCAGAGCCAAGAAACAAGGTCGTGTCGAGTTGGAGCTTCGGATCGGGATCACTTCAGAAATATCGCCGCTCAAGGACAGAAAAAGGGACTTTTAAAATCAACTTCCCCCTTTAATATTTGTTAAAAACATTTCCTACAAACTCTTCAAGTAAAAATGTTCATTTTCAGACAATGTTGGGGAGTCTCCACTAATGCTAATCTAATTTAACCGGAAAACTCGTTAGATAATTAGAATCCCAACTTGGGACAGAAACTCCTGAAACTTCCTGCCCTGCAGCGCAGTCCAACCTGTTCCCCTCCTCACCTCCTCCTCACCCTCACCTCCTCAGCAGCAGTTTGGGATGGTTTTTGCTCTCCAGGTTTCTGTCAATCAGGTCAGACAGCAGCTGTTTCAGGACCCCGGTCGCGTACTCCATCTCCCCCTGCAGGGCCGTCATGATCAGAGATGCCACATTGCCACGATCCCGCATCGAAAATGACCTGGAAACACACAAAACCTTGAAAAACATCCAACAAAAGTCCTTCAAGTGTTTTCTCCATGTTTCACTGAGTCACGTCCGAAGTCTTTCCTCTTAATACGTGTATACTATTACCCAGAGGTTCTATTATATATTGCTGCACATTTATTTTAATTAAATGGTTCTGTGTTTAGCTATAAACCATTTGGCAAAATGCTTAACAACAAATTTACAGCGTCTAAATGCTCATTCCTTTAATAAATTGTCCTTTTTTTCCTCAATCCGGGACAAATGCACAGCTTGTCATGTTTGTAAAACTGAACTTTCTCAATTCAAGGTGCCGTTTCACCCGAAAAAGTATTTAGACATGCAACTACAACGTTTACCTCTACAAGAACAAACAGTAAAAATCAATTTGAGAAAAAAGTGCACAGTGAAAATAAAACCAAGTGTATAAATACAATCGGAGACCTCTGTGCCTCCAGGGTTCGTATGAATGTCAACAAGAAGTGTTTCTTGGTCAGCAGCTGGCCAAACAGCGTGAGGGCCTTCTCAACGTTTGCCTGGACCTGAAGAAAAACACGGTGACAGATGGAAGTTAGAGCACAGTGACGGCACTGCAGAGCAGGTTTCATCAAGTTCTAGCTTTTTTTTAAAGAGAAAGTCATTTTGTGGATCTTTACAATTCTTAGATTTCGGGAAAATGAGTGGAAAAGCTACATTACGTCGAGGACAAGTCAATAGTAGTTTGGCACTTTAGGGTTGCACTCTACTCAAACATTTACAAAAATACGCCAATCAAAGTCCAATCGTGGCTTTAAAATAGTCAGCATTTCATGTAAGAGTCTTCACTGGTGGGGTTCCAGGGTGGTTTGACGGAGGCCACCAGTGCATCTCCATACCTAAATTACCAAATGTTTTTAGGAACTTCTATGGGGCCGAGTTAAGTCTCTACTCTGGGATAGGAACCACAAATACTGCTGGGTGGAGGGGCTGGTGTTAACTTGCTGCTGACTGGGCATGCTGTAGGTTCTGGCAACCATCTCAGCACCTTCTATAAAGCTAAGATGAATAAACAAAGACCTCCAGGGTTCATATGAATGCTAGTGAATTAGTACGTTCTTGACACAAGTGGCGTCGATGTGGCCAGAGACGCGCTGTGTTTAAACTGCTAAAAAAATGTGGCCAAGTGCGGCTCAGACCACTTCTGAATGTGGTCCGAGTGATCGGGGCCTGAATGGGCCCCCAAATGCATCCTGGGTATGTTTGTAAAAGTTGTACATTTGTGATTTAAAGACTCAGGATGGAAGTTAATGCCAGCTCTACACTGGGCCTTAGTAAGAAGTGAGAAATATGGATTAACAGTAGTGTGGTGACGTAGATGTCTTGAAATTCATTTTTAAAGACAGAGTAAGCTATTTATTGATGATGTCACATCTGTTGATCATTCAAACAAATCATCAACAAATGACTCCTTCCTCCTAACCTAGAAATCTGGACACACCGCTGGGAAATTTTTAATTGCTTTGCAGGTACGTCTGGCTACCATCCGCTGGAGCTCGTTAGATATGCACAAAAGTCTTGGGAACCAATTAAATCAGTCTGTCCTTGTAGAGAGTCTCTACACGATGACGACAGAGCTGCGACATAAGTTGTCTGGGTAAGTTAGTGTGTGGAATTGCTTCCTCTTCCTTTATTTAGGTAATTAAAACTTGACGACATTCCACATATTATTCAAAGCTGAGTATTTTTAAATAACTAAACGAGTAAAGAGAAGATCTGCAAGTTTTATTTCTGTTTGTTGTCCCATGAAGGCAGTCACACTTTCATCTGTACACAGTTTGAGTTGCCATGGACACCTAGTGCCGTCATTAGCCCCCAAACCCTGAAAAAGTAGTATAGCATAGACGGTATAAAATAAAACAAAGACCCAGTCTGGGAGAAGAGCGATTCTGAACACGTCTGCCAGCTCGATGTAAGCCGAGCTGATGAGACCAGCTTGTTAAACCACGGGGCTGATTGTCTGCTGCCTCTCCTGCTGCGCCGCTCTGCCATGGGTTCCACGTCAAATGATTTTTGACGTGATTATCTTCCTGCCATGAGCGGGTGAACAGCTCAAACATTTCTTCAGTTCAATATTGATGGGACAAGAATTTAAATTGTCAGTTCTGCCAAAGATGCGCACACCCTCTTTCATCATCTGGGCTTCCTGTGAACTGCGTCTTCGTGACTTCCAGTAAGTTTTATGGGAAGATTCCCCACGCATGTTTGGTATTCGGTTGGCTTAGTTACAGCATGCTGACTTTCAGGCGGTGAATGAATTTTTTAATAATGCTTCAACAGCCTGCTGTTCCTGAGAACTATGGCTTCTTATCTGTTCTGGCAACTTTCTAAAAATGTCTAATCAGACTGGTCTAAACCAGCTCAGCATGACAGTGATCTGTGTGTCAGGGAGCAGGCATCGGGGCGTTACAGGATGGTGTGTGTGTGTGTGTGTGTGTGTGTGTGTGTGTGTGTGTGTGTGTGTGTGTGTGTGTGTGTGTGTGTGTGTGTGTGTGTGTGAGGGCTGGTGACAGAGGTGTACACTGCTTGTTCCACTGGCTGGCACCTGTCACTACTTATCAACAACACACTAAACCCTCAGAGGATGACTCCGTGTCATTCACTCGCTCCATCTTCTTCACTGCTCTAATTCGTCCTCTCGCATCCATTGTTGACTGTTTCACACTGCTGGGTTTTTCCCCCTTCTGTTAATTTCTCTTTCGCCTTTGTGCATCTTTTTCACTTCACACGTGGACACAAAACACATCTCCCATGTTCATCTGTTTGTTACCGCTCAGCCTCTACACATCTTTTCTTTTAACATGCCATAATAAAGTGTCTGGACCTCTCTGTAAAGTGCTAAATGAGATTCTCGGGCCTCCAGGGTGGATGCTGCGCGTGATGTGTGTGAGCAAGACAGAATGAGATGAGGCAGAGACAGATGGAGATGCATACACATGCCGGACACAGTTCTTTCACCCAATTTTCAAGATAGGTCACATATCTGTGCATGTGTGTGCATGTGTGTGCATGTGCAGTGTGGCTGTCCAGCATAGGGGAGAGACTAGTGTAACAGAGCAATAAACTAGGAGCTCTGGTTTACCCAGGTCATTGGATTACGCCGCCAACACCGGGGGGAAATACAGAGGGACGAGGAGGGAAGTCTGGACATAAAACACGTACGAACCCTTTGCTTCAATGACTGGCTGACATTTAAATTAAAGGTGTACTCACACTCTGGGGGACTTTGGATAACTGGAGATCATGTCCATAGTTGACACCTTGATCTATTACCCATGCTATAACTTAAGAGATTTATATTTTAGGACCAGCTAGGGACTGCAGGAGCTCCACAGACTCAGGAAAGACCAGGCAGGACTGCAGTGGATAGCCTCCCTGTTAATACCCCCAACCCCCCCCGCTAAAGCTCCACTTTTCTGCACAAAAAACATGATAAAAATCTTCTGATCAGTGTGGATGTTAGTATTAGGCAAACACAACTTAAGATGAGCAATAACATGACTGCTATTATGTACTTAATGAAGAAACTGCATTTGGGAAACCAAGCCCCCCTAACTACTTCAACCGGATTTATAAGCTTTCACACTGCTAACCACTAGCTCTTGATGAATTGAACTAGTAAACAAAAACAAAAAAAGGTTGTTTAATGTTATTTCACCACGTTGTAAGTTTTGACTGATAGCATTTAAAATGAAATTTATTTTAGGCTTCTTCTGACTGCTTTTATTTAATTGATTTCCCTCCAGCTCTCGCCAGTTGTTAAAAACTCCCCAACTGCTCTGTATTCTTACAAAGTTTGCATTATCTGTAATTTAAGTTTAATAATCTACTTTGAATGCCATGGGGACCCCTTTTTTCCCCAAATAATTGGAGAATCAGGAAGAATTAAAAATAAATAAATAAATGACAGCCATAAGACGACCCAGAAGGCTTTTTTAAGAGCATAAATCCACTTTCTGGATTAGAGTGATTAAATTAAGCCGTGAAAGTTAAAACAAATTATTCCTTTACTGTAAAACAGCAGTGCTGCACCAGATTCTATAGCTCAATGATTCTGCTGATTACCAACTTGGCTCTAGTTTTTAGCTTTGATGGACAGTATTTTATGTCGAGGTACTATTTTTTTTTACTTCACTCGGTCTCAGTGGTGAAATGTCTTCATAAATCAGATGCACTCTCCCCATTAAATTGTGCTGGCAACGGGGTTGCATGTATTTGCTCACTTAATTACTTCACAGTAAAGTAAGAAAGGAAAAATAAAAACTAGTAACCCCGAATCTCATTTTCCCCTCTGCACCTCTTACTGTCCTCCCCTTCAGTGTCTCTTATATAACCCTTCAGTTTTAAATCTGCATCAAGAGAACATGTTGACTTTCTTTCCCCATGAGAACAGACTAATGATGATACTTGGGCTTTTGAAAAGTTATTTGCTTTGATTGTGATGGGGATGAATACTTAATAGGCGAAGTAGGTAATTTATAGGTTATGTGGCTGCTTTAAGCTAAACAACTTGAGGAGCTCTTGTGTCACATCTCATATTTTTCCAAAAACCAGCCCATCATGGGATAACGGCTGCAGAGGCACTGAGCAGTAAAGCCAGAAAAACACTTTCAAACTCTGAAACACAGAAAATGAACAGTCACTTTCATCTCTACCACCTAGGTTAGTTGTGTTAGTGCAGCATCCTAGTACTGGGCTCGGTTGATTATTTGTTGTTAGTTTGTTTCGGTTTGAAGTTTGGTTGAGGGTGTACTGACCCGTACCTCCATCTCCTTAAGCACCGGATGGTCTTCGATCCCAGGGAACAGGACCCTCATTGCATAAGTGCGATAATCCAGAAAGGGAATCCCGGCTCCGTCCAGTTCCTGGGTCAGCTCATGGATGTCCGTCTGAAGCTCGGCGAAGGCTGAAGAAAAATGAGGCAGAAAGACTCGTATGAAAGTTCTGTCTTGAGTTTAATATCATGCAACTGACAAAACCACAGAGTTTATATATTAATTTGTACCCATGTAGATTAATTCAGTTTTTCAACAGTACAAATACATTTTAGGTGGGATTTATAGTCCAGGTAGGTAACAAAACAGTGAATTTAGTCCAATCTGAAATCAAATTTGACTTTTAAATGTTGTACATGACAGGGTTTAGGTTAGATAAACCCGAAGATGAGTAGATGAGTAACATGTCTATGTCACACCTCTTTCCTCAGGATGACCACACCCCATTTAGGGTAAAAAAAACACTAAAACTGAAACAAAAAGCTGCTGGTTTTTTCCTCAAGAAATGATTCAATAAAATAAAAACCTTTCTGGTTAACTTTCTCGAACAGGTCTTCCAGACCTTATGATGAGTATCAAAGAGTGCTAAAGTAACACTTATTTATTCCCTCAGTTTTATTTAATACCCTTACATTAGTAAACACTTCAAACCTTGTATTGACCACCAGACGAGTGAAATGTTCTGTTTTCTGCTGAAAATGATCGAGGAAGTTGCACAAAGGCAAACTACCTGGATGTGAGATTTCAAACATCTCTCTTTCTGCCCTATTTTTGATTTTACAACAATATTTGACCTAATTTTATTTTTTACTGTGTATGTATTATCCATTTGTCTTGCAACAATATATTTCTCTTTGGAGAGTAACAAAGCATGTCAACTTCATGATCTATCCTCAACTGTGTGCGACCGGTTCATCAGTACGTGGCCCAACAACGACAGACAAAGCAGTTTCTTAGATTTCTTTGTGGTATTTTGGAATTTGTCAATTTTTAGAAAACCATTAAAGTTGTTCAAGACTTGCAATGCACTGGTTTGACTTACTAATTCTGAATGCAATGAAATGCTTTTTACAAATTTCAAATCTCAGCAGAGTTGATAAGGAATAGTGGATGGAGTCTGATCAAGGTACCGGGGCTTAATAAATAATGTTTCTACATGGAATGTACCTTCATGCAACCGAACTTTAGGCAATAGTCTGTTTTGTATTGGTGTAATTCAGAATAACAAGTTCACCAATTATATAATTACATTTTGCCAAAAATCATCGTCAACAATCAGAAGCACAATATTAGCACCCACCAAAGATCTGTGACATATTCATGAGAAGATGAGTGATTCTGTTTGACAGTGAGGTGATAACACTGCAAACAAGACATGTACGAGTACGCTGAGGGGCCAGAAAAGGAAAGACAAGGAAGCCAGACATCACAAGCCGTGAAGGCGTTCAGGCAGTCTCGGTCTTATAAAAAGGACTAGACGGTAGATATATTAAAGGAGACAGAAAGGTCAGCGATGATGTAGAAAAAGGCTAGAGAAGGTAAATAAAGAGGACCATAATGCAGACAAAACAGAGGTTTGAGAGAAGACATGAAGAGATAAACAGGAAATCATAATTATAACTGAACCACAATCAGCAACCCAGATGCTTGAAGATTAGTTGTATAACGAGCAAAAACTCCATAAAAAAGGTTTTTACACAAGTTCATTTTTCAGTGGGGCAAGCGCGGAGGTGTCCGCTAACCCAAGTTTACTTATAGTTTTGCTTTTCAGGTAACAGGCTGAACCCAACTTTTGCCTCTAGATTTGACTTGGTTCTTTTTGACATAGATTTAACGAGGTGCTGTAACATTTGTCAGAAATGTTGGTCCATATTGACATGACAACATAACTGCTGCAGATGTTGGGAGATTCACCATGCGGTATAGACGAGTACAAGCCAATCTGTGAACATATTCGACAAAAAAAAACAAAAAAAAAACGTTTTTATAGTTACCTATAGGTCAACTAAAAGTCAAATTACATGTTCAGTTCAATTCAAAATGCTTTATTAACTTACAAAGTGAAATTAACTAAAAATAGACACTATTTTTGCACATTTACCAGGATAAGCAAAATTTACTTGTACAACACGAATAAAAAGAAAAGTCCACTAAAAGCTCATGAGTTAGAAAAGCAGAACCAGAAAACAGAAGTTCCTGGAAAGAAAAGTCAATTAATTGCATGAGCGGATAATTATTAAGAGAGCAATGGATGAGTTTTCATGCATAATTTCCCCCAGCTGTTATTGGACCGTTTGGTCCACAAGAGAGATGAAAGAGAGGAGGCTGAGAAAATGAGTAAAAAGGAAAAAATATAGAGATACGAGAAGAGGAGAGTTCAGACAAGAAAGGGGAAAGGATGGCAAAACAGGAAATTCAGAAGACTTGTGATAAGGACTGACTTAGAGGTAAAGATAGAAAAGCAGAACAGAGGATGCATAATGGAAGACGTAAAGATGAAAGCATAAAAAAAAGATGAATATTGAAGACAAAAAGGTCTAATCTCAGAAATACTACTTAGGTTCTCTTTCATACACACCACTCAATTTTCTACCTCAATTCTTCTGTTTGCTTCTATCTTTTCCATGGACGAGCCATTAATTTATCATCTAAATGATAAATGGTTCTGCATGAATCAACCTAAAACATGCTTTCAGAAAACATCTCGATTTTATTGGCTGCTGGCTTTTATGACGCTGCCAAGGTCGCCGTGCGCAGCTGAAAGATTTTAAACTGAACGTCTTCTGTTTTTACATAAACTAGAATGTTTTTTTCATATTTATCATCTGTGGGAAAACTAGATTTTTTTCGTCTCACATTATGAAATGTATTTGTCTAAGAAGTATAAGGACGATTAAGGGAAAAAAAGGGAAACACACACATGCTGTGTGTAGTTTTATATGTTCACGTGTTTCCTTTACTATTAAAGTGAAAAAACTGAGTTAGTGTAAAGAATAATTACTTAAGGCAAAGCATGTTTTTAAAAAATTCCCAACAAAATGCAATTTCAAATAAATTGTGAACAGCTGACGGTGACAAATCTTTGTAGATGTGTTCGTTTTATAAACCCTGCAGCCATTAAGAGCCTTCACTTTAGTTGTTGTGAACACCAAATCTTGTATTTTCTTCAGGAAAAACCCTCACGTGTGTTTATGATGCGACTAAATACTCAAAAAGAAAAAGCCCAGGAAGTCTGTGAAGTGTTAAAAAAAAAAAAAAAAAAAGCCACAGCACAGAGTTTGCATAAATTAGCATTTAAGCAACGCACTGCCATTGTTTGGAAGTCCATTTGCATTTTGTTCACTTCTGCACCGACATTCAGGATCTTTAACAGCGTCTTTATTACCACCTCTAAGCAAGAGCGTCACTGGCCGTTCAGCGGCCACTTTTTTAGTGTGTAAGCAGCCGTGCTTGCTAATACACAAGTCAGGGTGATGGCGTTTGGTGTGATGTCTGCTTTTCATGGATGACTGAACCAAACGTCTTGTATCTTCCCCCCTGAAGACTCTCAGAACACACACACACCATTTGCTATCACACACATTGTGGACCGCCCATTTCAGCTGCTTCTCCGCCCACATGCACTTCTCCATCTCGGCGGGCCAGCTGGGTGTGCAGCAGGCGGGGCGTGCTGCTTTCAGGGCTGGGAAAATAGCCATGCTTCACATCCTGCACGGGGACTCTGCTTCTATTTCTGTTTTCTGAGTTACCGTCTGTTTTTTCAGCATGGAGAGCAAATGACTTCAGTGGTTACATTTCTTAAAAAACATGATGGTGACTTAAACTGAGGCAAGGCGAGAAGGTCAGAGGAGAGATCTAAAAACGCCGCTGCTGTCAGGCTGCAGCCAACAGTCGGTCTGAAAATACATCACTTTGAATGAAAACCAGTAGCAGGTTTGTTTGAGGTTTGTTTGAGTTTTGGCTTCATCTCATCACCATGGCGTGAACATAATCTAGCTTGTATCATGACTGTGGGTGCTGTACACCTGGGCTGTACTCACATCAATCATCCACACATCAACTAAAATCCACTTCTATTTACTTCACTGGTACTTCAACCCATGTCTTCCACAATAGATGTTTGAGAAAGATTTGCATCTTCTGCTAGATTAGATAAAATCTTGTCATATGAGATGGATTGGACATCTTCTCCCAATAGACCAGCAGCCAAAGGCAGATCTAAGGTGGACACCACGAAGTAAGAGAAAACCCAAAAGGCCCAAGGAGGAAAACTCAGAAAAACTCACACTAGAAAAGGCACCTTCCATGTGATCAGTGATGGTGGAAGTGTGGTGTCCTCATGTCACACATGGAGCGAAGAGGATTTAGTATCTACCATCTCACATCATCTACCCCCCAGCGTAGCATGTGCTCAAATATTTTGGTTGGACCACTTGGACCACCTCTTGTTTTCTGACCAAACTTGTTCTTGACTTTTGTCAAAGACCAGAGTACAAGGAGACCATTTCCTCTAAGGCCCACAAACACAAACGTAAACCCAGGTAGCTATGATACAACATCTCTCGAGTCTTTTTGAATTGGCTCTTCTTGATGTGGAGGAGCAGTGGCTCTACTCTGAATCAATCCCAGATGAATGAACGTCTCACAACACCTCTAAGGGACAGACTAGCCATCCTGTGGAGGAAACTCCTTTCAGTCCCTTGTGTTCACCATCTCATTCTTATCAAGAATACAAGGTTACACAAGTCTGCTGGAGCCTTTTCCCAGCTTTTTCTGGACAAAAGGTGGGATCCACCTGGACAGGTCGCCAACCCATAGCAGAATCTGTGTGTATTTTTCTTTGATTATTCCTTTTGTAAGTTTTTTTCTCTCTCAACTAGATCATTATCATCATGACATAACAAAGGTGATCACAATCCTTTGCTCGATCAAGACCTTTGCCCTCGATGTACCCTTCTTTCATCTGGCCCAGAAACATTTTCAGTAGCATCAGTTTTCCTGGCTCTGAACCGATGCTTTCTTTGTAGTTGACTGTTAAAAACCAAGGACTGGTTCTAAGTTAAGCCCTGGCTCTGAAGCACATCTGGAAACCAGGCTTTAGTGGAAAATGCCTTTGAGAAGCACCGACATATGAGTCAAGATATCGAGAAACTCTGAGAAGGAGCTTTCATCGTGCCGTTACAGAGACTTCATTCTGGTTGCTTTCTTTCTACAACCAGCTGAAACTAAAACATGTACATTAGTATTCCATTTTTGTGCTTTCATAGATAAAACTATTTATTTGCTATAAATCATCTATAACTCATACTTTTGTCTCACAGACACACAGACCCTGCAGACATCCTGTTGCTAGTGATGATCAAAGCATCCAGCAGCTACCAACTGCATCTCTTCGCCTCTGCAGATTCATTCACATTTATAACTGCCTATATATGTCTGTTTATGTAATTATTTTTAGCTATAAAATGCCTATTTGAAAGTCATGTATCAAAAATATCCTTTGAGAACCTGCACATACATTCCCATTATATGAGCTCAACCTAGTCTTTACTGTATGTTGCTGCTCTCAAAGTCGAAGAACTGAATTATAAAATTAGTTTCATTGCTGGTCTCTAATCTTTAACCAGCACAAAGGCGCAATATGAATACAATGCAGTGTTGCATTGTGAGTGCCAACTGTGTAATTTACAATTGTGAGTATGTGTTTGATCCAAATTCACATTATTTGACATAAATTTGTCGACCTGTCCAGGGGTCCACCCTGGACAGGTCGCCAGTCTATCTCAGGGCCACATACAAAGACAAACAACCATGCACACTTTCACACAACTATGGGCAATTTAGAAGTATCAACCAACCTATCATGCATGTTTTTGGACTGTGGGAGGAAGCCGGAGTACCCGGAGGGAACCCACGCAAGCACGGGGAGAACATGCAAACTCCATGAATATAAAGTTTATTCAATCCGGCATCATTGGTTAGCATTGGCTCAGCCAAGCTAAATAGTTGACTTGCTGTAACTGGGCAAGGTGGGCGTGTCCCTCACAGGTTCTAGGTTCTAGTGCTGCTAGGTCCAGTCATTTGCAACATAATTAAAGTGGAAAAAAACTTCAAAAGTACTCTTCAGAAAACTCATCAGGGTTATTGTCCAGCTCTAATACAGTCCATGGTGGAGAACACTGAAACATAATACTTGCCTTCTTTGCACTCCAGGGCCACTCTCGACTCCAGGTTGTCCATTTGGAGTTGTAGACGTTTCAGGGTACGATCCGCATCCCTTGACTTTCTCTTATAGGCTATCAGCACGGCGATAATGACCAACAGGAGCAGGCCGCCACCCCCTCCGATCCCAATAATGGCAGGAAGTGTTAGTAGGCTGTCCGCGTAGACATGCAGAGTCCCTGGAGAGTACTCGAATCCACCAGCACGGACCTGAACAAAAACAGACAACTTTCAACTATCAGAAGATAAAGAATGAATGTTTCTTTGTAACGCACACAGCTGTTCACCAAAGAGATTGGACTTGTCTTATACAGGCGAAGGTTGAGACTAGAGTCATTTATGCTTAAGTTTTTAAGGACAAGAGAGCTTTTAAACTGACATTCACCAACCAAACATGAGATTCGTATCATCACTTTCCACTGAAAAAGAAAGAAAACAACCGGTGGTCAGCTCACCAGCAACAGATGTTTTGGAGTCGACGCGTTGGTCTGAAGAGATCAAAAGTTGTTGGTCTGATGAAAGAGAAGCTGGCTGACCCAATTTCTACAGCAAGCTTCATTAAATTTTTATCTGTTCGGTAGTCCCACTAAACAGTCAGATCTTTGACAGGCTTCGGCTGTGGAGGCTTACATCACCTTGACTGTGAATATTTCTTGTAGGAAGGTTTTCAATTCTTGCCTTCAGGCAAGTGACTTCAGAGGGCTTTGATAATGAAGATTTCACAAGTGAACTTGCTCATTTCTTTTAATGCTGCATTATCTTCAGATATCTATGGTGGCCCAGTATTTGGGGTAGATATTTCATTGTTAATGTCCCTATGAATCACCGTCAACTGATTTGAAAACACACTGATACGATGGCTAAAGCATTGCAATACTGAGTGTCACAGAAAGTCATGAAACGCTGCAGAGATCCAAGACACATTTACACAATGCATATGCACTCATACGTAATCAAACAGGGTAATCACCAGCTTTCAAATCTCTCTCCAAGGAACCATGGCAATTATAAAAAGCTAAACTTTTTTTTGTTTTTGTTTTTATGACTAACTACATTTACATATGCGCGGTGCATCACTGGAATCCATCAAATCAAGCTGTCTCCCTGGGGGGTTGATAACCGATTCAAATTAAGTGTGATTATAAGCTTTGAAGTTCTTGTAAGAGCAATTTCATGTTGACATTGAAAAAAGTCTGATGAGAAAAAGAATAAAGTAAAGAAGCTGTTCAATTTCTTGGTAGTCAATAGCTACAAATTAAATTTGCAGTAGTGAAGACAATTAGACTGGCTTTTAAGATTAATGGCTCATGTGCATGGACATGGGTCGATTGCAAAGACAGGGGTTGTCAAACTTTTATCTTTTATTTTACTTTTCTTGGTGAGAGTTTGTTTTAGTTATCTTGAAGAGATTATTTCAGGAGTTTGTATCTATCTGTATTCAGTCTGACGATGTCAGAGTTAAAACCAGCCCCGGTCTATTATTAGACGGTAAGTAGTGTAAACATTTACCGTGGAACAAAATTATGTGAATGGAAGCAGTTTTGAGTTTGAACGGAATATGTTTTTGCAGCAAAAAGAGAATTAAACTAGAGGCAACATCTGAATAAATTGCTATTTAAGCCTCTAACGAGACTCAACAATCACATTCCTCGAGTGCCAGGATGGAGACGGTCACTACAGACAAACCGGGGTAACTGTAGGTGTACAAAAGATGTATGTGACTAACACCTGGCTGTTTTATCATGGATATATATACGTACTTTCTTTGGAGTTTTTTAGCATTTTGTTGCTCATGTTCCGACCAGTTGCTGCCATCAAAGTCAAAATTAACTTTTCACAGTATTTCTCACTCTATTGTCAATAAATTATAGGTTTATGGGAGGTGTAAGCCATTGCATTATGTTTTTATTAACAATTTATGTTTTGAAACAAGAGCTGTGCATTCATTTAAGCCAAAGTTACTTACACCTGAGTAACACTTGTGAACTGGGGTCAAAACACGGCTTCTGGGGCTTCAACCTACCCTACTTTTAAAAATTAAAGCATTCAGCGACATTTGAGGGGGTGACGTCTTTTCTAGGTTTTATCTATTTTTACGTGACTGACAAAGGGATAGGCTGGCAGAGGAACTTCAAAAGCTGAAGGCCAAAGCAACAAACAAGTTTCTTCAAAAACTCGAGGGATACACACAGCTGCCAACACACAGCTGAGCATCTGAGGACACGCACAAAGACACACGCACACACTCGGCATCTCCTACTGTACACCCACACAGGACCACACGCACAAGCTCAGTGTGTCTCGACACCCATTGGGGTCGCCTGTATGTAGGTCACCGTGGATGAGGAATATTTTGGTGCCACAGCTGTGTCCTTCTCTGCAGCCGTGCACAGCGCATGCAAAGACAAAGATGTGCTCGTAAACACAAGCGCACGACAGCTAACACACACCAGAAGCAAACTACAAACCATGCGCGTGAAGCGGCAGAGGAGATGGGAACAGACAGCTCTATTTTTTCCTCGGCTATTGTCACACGAAGGACCGACTCCAGCATCCCCGCCAACACGTCGGATCTCTCAGATATTTAACATGACATTTTGTTTAAAAAAATGGTAAGGGGGGGAGGAGGCAAAAAAAAAAAAAAAAAAGTAAAATTCCAAGAGATCTCCACCTTGGAGCTGGCTGGTTCCGTCGAGAGCGATCATATTAAATTACATGGATGCACTGTCAGTGGCTTTCTAAGTTTATTGGCTGCAGCGAGCAGGGAGTAAATGTCAAAGATAAAGAGAAATTACTGCAAAAGGACACTGGTGAAAAGTTTAAAGGTGGTGAGGGGGGCTGAGTGGGTACACCACGGGGATATTTAGACAAAAATCCTAATATATTCGCAGTGAGTGCTGCGTTGCGGGAATGAGGTTTGACCTTCCTCAGTTGAGATGCTCCCGGAGTTCCTCTGTGATTTTGAAAGTCTGTGAATCAGGAGTGAATCAGGAATTTCAGGCTGAAATCTGCTGACGGTTCTGCACCCTGGACCAGTTAAACTTAACGGCTGCCGCAGGACGAGCACGAGCTTGTTCCGTAAATCTTTCCCAGAACCATTTCCTCCTCCCTCGTCATTTTAACAAAATAAAAAAATAAAATAATGAAAATGAAAGTCAGACGCATTCACATCATCTCATTTGAAACTCTTGAATTAAAACAAAGCCTTACGTAACTTTCCAGTTTCACTTGATGAGTTGTAGAATCTAAAATAGCTCTTGCACAAAAACAGATTAGCAGTCCAAGAATCACGGATGACGATGAGAAACAGCCCTGATGACTGATGATGAATGGACCTTCCTGGAACATTTCTGTTCTACTATCTCACTGTATAGCTCTAAGCTCATTGCATCACTGGTGACACAGTTTGGTCCTGTGTTATAAAGTCAGCTCACATCACATGAAAGAGTCAACATGAAAATTCAGATTCCAGCTGAAGAACAGCAAAATAAAAGTCCAGTTCAGTTCCAAATTCAGTCTTACATTTGTTGTTTTGCCATCATAAATCATATTTATGTGAGAACCTTCACCAAGTCTCTGTGACAAATCAAAACCATTTTTGATCACTTAGACTATTTTTTTAGTGGTAGGAACGTACAAAACCGGGCAATACCTAGATGGTATCTTGGAAACATACCATCTTTTCTTTGTCCTCAACTGAAACTGTGTGGATTTCTGAGCTGCCTGTTAATTCTATTGGCAGTAAAAATTTCATAAAGATGTAACTTAATTAATCAAGCCATTCCTAAGATATGGCCTTGTGCCAACATCCCGGGGCTCCATCTGACTGGATTGATTGACCACTAGGGTCTGTTTCAAAAATGTATAAAGTGCCAGAAATAAACATATATAGGCATTGGTTTAAAAACAGCTTTGGGCCCTATAGTTCAGATTCAACTTCCCTGACAACTGTACGGGGCATAAATTGTTCTAGTTGGCACTAGTTCAAACCCTGCATGTTCTGCAGTTCTTACCAGCATGGAAATGCTGGAAGGCTTCAAAAGCACAGGTGACATCTTCAGTATACGCACATACTGAAAACAGTCAACTGAAGATGTCAACTGATTAAAAAAAAAACAAACAAAAAAAACAAAACAGCCACATTTAACACCAATTGACACATTTAGTGGAGGAGTATCTCAGGGTCTTCTTCAAGAGTGAGGAAAGAATGGAGCAGGAGATTGAGAGGTGGACCAGTGCGGTGTCTGCAGTGATGCAGATGCTGCATCGGTCTGTAGTGGTGAGCGGCGCATGGACTTCATTTATAAGTAAAGGGAAGTAAAGTTTTTTTTTCTATGCTACATTTTGTATATGTAAAGATTGCTGATACAAAATTTTAAACAAAACACGTTAAATGTTGCCAATCAAATGTTGAATAAGCTGCCCTTTAGGGTTCATATATTTGTAAACCTGACTGTGATGACATCAGTGCCTCACCAGACATGAACCTCACCGCACGCCACTGGTAGGTCGTCTGGGAGGGACTTGGAGTAGAACCGCTGCTCCTCGCCAGAACGAGTGCTGTGAAAACAGTCCTTTGTGACGGAGTTTGGAGTGGTTGTATTAAGAGTTGGGAAAAGTGGTCCAGCAAAGATGACTGTTGCTTTGATCAAAGTTGAGAGTGGCGGAAGAACTGTCTGGCTGAAGATTTATTGAAGGTTAGACACATTATATTCCATCTTCTATTAAATGTCAACCCCATCATGGTTAAGTGAAGCCAATAAAAAAATACAGGAAAAAAATAAATAAATGGAGGGGGCACTTTGGGACTCAAATTTAAAACCAGCAGAATCCTCAGCGGTGAACTGCTGACACCTGCACTGCTGTTGAGGCGCATATGCCTCAGTGGATGAAAAGAAACGCGGCTTTGCATCTGCAGACATGTCTGAAAGGTCGACTGTGATAATGCTGGGAATATTATATGAAGAAGTGAATCATTTCCCTTAGCTTAACAGCCCTCCAGCTTTGCACAGTGTGCAGACAGGTGCTTTACATTTTCAATATGGGGATGTTTCCAGTTCTACTTCCTTTGACCAAAGTAAATGTTTTTTAAGTTAAAGGCCAATGATGAACGCTGTGTTAAAATGGTCAGATGTTTAACAACAGCCTTTATATGCAGCTCAGTGAAGCTGAAACTGTTTGGAGAACACGCAACTCTTCCTGGAAGTGGAATTTCAGACATGAGGAGGATCTTAAAAGACACAACCCGTCTACCGTACAGAGTCAAAGAGTCAAAGAGTCTACCGTACAGAAGTCATGGAATGAGTGAACACTGTGGAACCAACCTACAGTTTTAAAGTTTGACCAAGTGAACCTTGGTATTATAGCATTCCTACTGGAAAAATGATGTGATGAAGCAAAAGTTAAATCACTGAAGAAGCAGACTTAGCACTAGTTATGGTGCCAAAAAAGGGCACAGCTTGCCAAGATATAAATATCAACCCACCAGTGAAGTCTGGGGGAGGGAGCTTCATGATTTGTGATTGCTTCACTGCCATCATCAAGCGGAAAATATTAATTCCCAAGTTTACTGACTGAACCTACACGATGATGTCAGGATGGCGGCCTTCCAGCTGAAGCTTAGTGGAGGTTGAGTGATGCAACAGCCCCAAACTTAAACGTAAACCTACCCTTCAGAAAAACAAAATCCATCCTTCAGAGAAACCAGACCTTAACCCATGAATGTGTCTGAGCCGAACTTTTACACGTCTGATCCAGAGCTACTCAACTGCTTTGCTGGAAGTCTTGCTGCCAAAGAAAGTCCAAGGGTTCTGTTTTTTTTTTCTCTCGTTTTTCTACGCATGTTCAATAAAGGCAGAACAAACTATGATAACTTCGATGAAGATCAGTTTCTATCAAACAAACGTCATAAACTTACTACCGGTGAGTTCTTATATTGTTTTTGCCATTGTAACTTTCCTCTCAAACAGCAACCCACATCCTTGGCGTACACCCAGAAAGATCTACCCATAAAACTGACTATGTTATCTTTCATGTAAGGAGTTTCCAGGATTGGTAGGACAGAGGAGTGCAACCATTAATAATTCAAAGTGTCACTGATGTAGACGGAAGAAGAGGCAGCAGATGCAGATCCACAATCTCACCGTGACTTTGTGCTGTCCGGTGAGGTTGGGCCATTCACACAACAGCTGGCTCTCAGACAGGGTGAGGACGCAGGGAGTCTCTCCGATCAGGACGGTGTAGTTCAGGCGGTTGTTTCCTGGAGCCGCTGGAATCAGGTTACGACCCTGAAAACACAGACATGAGGCGAGTTTCACGGGGGGTTGAAGAGGTTTCACATATTTATCAAGTCTTGAATTAAAAAGTGAGACAAATCAATAGCTTTTCTTATTAACTCACTTGAATATGTAATTTTCTCATGTGGTTACCAATTGTCAATGATGACTAATATTCTTGACAGTAATTATATGACACCCTTCAGTAACAACTCCCACAGCTTTTTGAAGGATCACATTCCCTTTATTGATTAATTAACAAATGAATGCATTTCTCTTCGGGGATAAATAAACCATTTAAAAATTTTAATTTGCGCTGAAGTGAATTAATCTGTTTACTAACTCTACTGGGTTAAGTTAACATATTTTAAAGTTCAAAAGTTCTTTGGCACCGTCTCTTTAAGAACATCCTTTGTACACACCCACTCTGCTCTGATTGGACAAAATGACTTTGTCATTCCCTATTTGATTATTTTTAGGAACCAGTGTTTAGTTTCTGCACTCTTACAGTTAAAAAGCACCTAACTTTTCACTCCCGCCCTGATCGTCCCCCTTAACAACTGCATATGACTTTACAGCACTAGGGTCACATCAACAACGTTCAAACCAACTCAGCGCGACAGCGGACCTGATGGCAGAGCTGAATAAGGGATTCAAGACAAGGATAAATGGAAATAAAAACAGGAGAGTGGCCGAGCACAATAAACCATAGCGAATTTTGGACAGTTTCACAGTCTGAGGGTGACACCTCCTCATGCCAGCAACTTCTATTGTTTCTTCTTTTGTACTCATTATTCACCACTTATCGGGACCTGGTTGTGTGGGTTTGAAGGGAGGAAAAGGAAGACAAAGCAGAACTTCAAAATGTGGCGCTTCAGGAAGATTTGAAGCAGCATCTTTTTGGCATTAACTTTGAAACTTCACCTGTGCAAAGACGTCAATAAACATGGCGAAAGCCTGGGAAAAACTCCAAAATCATTTGCGTCCTATACTTGAGAAGAGATTCTTGACATTGTGGTTTCCTAGGACAATGTTCTCACGTTGTGGGCTGTTCTGACACAATATAGACATATCTATCGAAGTATTTGTCAGGATGCCAAATCTATACGTGGAATGTGGTAATTCCCCGTGGAAAGCTCTAAAGCGGAAAAGCCAAGAGAAGTTCCTGTTGCATTTCAATATCAAGTCAAACTTTGTCGTGATGCAAAAGAGGGAAGCGTGCCGTGTGAAAGACAAGCAACAAGAAATGTGCCAATAAAAAAAAGAGAAAGGAAACGGTAGGAAAGGCGGAAAAAAAAAGAAAGGAGCATGCTCCGACTGAAGAGGTGGAGGGAAGGCACTTAAAATCAGAGCTAGCGAGTTAGACATAGAAGGAGTGAGAGAAGGAAGCTGCCACGTCTCCTGCTGGCTGAGCAGTGGGACGCAGAAACAGACTGCGTTCTCTAATCCCGTCGTCTCTGCAGGCCGCCGCCACACAGCCCTGCTCTGCAACCCTGTAAACATGCATCCCATTCCATCTCACAATCGCACACACCCCCACACGCCTCCTACACACACACCGACTTCGAGCCACACACAGAGCTGCCGCCGCACTTAAACGCCACGAGCGAGAAGCATCACGCGGGGAAACGCTCTGGAAAACACATACAGACATGCAGGAAAGCACTCGCAGAACCCCAGGATCAGATGGATGTTTTTTTTACTTCTCCTTTACACATCTCAGTTAAAACAAACCCGACACTACAGATGAGAAATTAATTGCACGGCGAGCGCAGCAGGCACATCTGAGCTACCCCCCCATCATCCCAGCTCGCTAAAACGGCATCTTTGTCCATCTCATCAGTGCTTCTACTGGGTAAGCAGCTCCACCAACAAGCCAAGCAGGATATTTGGTAATTACTGCAAGGCTCTCTGCTAATAAATTATCTTTTGAAAAATAAATTACAAGAGTTACGCTGCTTTCAGTCGCTTCATGGAAATAAGCAGCGCAACACACTCTTTGATAACATAAGAGATAGCCCAGCCAATTCCTCTTTGTGCACGATAACGGCGACGAACACTTGATTCCATGCAAATTTAACAAATGAATGTGACACTGATCTAAAATAAATGGATTTCAAATTGACTATTTATTGTGTTAAGTGTCGTTTTACAGCCTGCTTGCACTTTATAGCCCACAGACCGCCAGCAGTGACGTGATGGATATGTACACTTGAGGAATTTTGTTTGTACCATCTTTAGTTATTTCGAGACACTAATGCTCTGCTGCTTTCAATTAATATTACTGCAGTGGTATTGTGTGTGTGTGTGCGCGCGCGCGTGCGTGTGCATATAAATTTCAGGCAAACCCGTTGAGATAATACAATGACACCAACACCCAACTCAGAAATTGGCAATTAATTTCACACACTAATGTCCAATCACTTTTGATGAAAATGAAAACCAATAAAAACCAAATCTCTTGGACAGCAGGCCCGTGTGCTTCCATACCGCCCTTCAAGCACCAGAAATTAATTACACAAATTGAGAAGGACTGTTATTTATGAGGGCTGGAGGCTGCAGAGGAGAGGAGCATTCAGAGAAGTTGCTGATAGCTGCTGAAGGACAGGAGTTGGCCTTGGAAGGTGTGGACATGTGCTTTCAGCTTTCATTTACGGATTAGTGAGAGTTTTTTTCTTTTTTCTTTCCTTCTCATATAAGAAAAGTGTTTTTGTGTGTGCAAACAGGCCGAATATGTTTTTAGTCGAGCTGAAAGTAATTAAACCTTGGAAGAACATCTAACACCACCAAATAAGAACATCACGTACTCTTAGTATGGCCTTCAGGAAGATTACACAAAGTATGTTTTGTTATTAATAAAACAAACTGAAAATCAAAATTTCTATGATCATGAAATCCGCTTTATTTCTTTACATAAAAAAAAGACACTTTTGTAGTTTCATGTGGGTGTCTGTAGGCCTTTTCCCCACTGCTTAATCCATCTACAGGCAAAAAGGATCTGCATTTGAATCTCTTCATCTTCGCAGCTACTTGAGAGAGAATTTTCCTGACAAGTAAAAGTGTTCACAAAGCTTTGCTAAAGCCTAGATAAGTACTAGCCATATTCTGTCCACAAGATAAAAACCTGAGATCACAGAGCTGATAAAACACATCAAAAATGCACAGGCAGACGGAGACGGAGACGAGCGTCGGCGAAAAACAACTTTTGTGCCTTTCTCACCTTGAGAATTAGTGGCGACGTGGGTTTGAGCTCCAGCACACCGGACGGACTCAGCGGTTCGAACACGGGGTCGGGGTAGTAGCTGAAGGTCTCATTGACCACCACCAGAGCGTTGACGTTGTCCATGTAGAAGCCGATCTCATCCGGGCCGGAGCCGGTCTCAGAAAAACCCAGCTCTGAATCTGCCACTGATGGCGCCAGGCACACCATGACCGAGTTGTTGTACACGGTGCAGTTCTGAGGATGATAGAGAGCTGATGACGCGTGGATCTATTCAGTTTAGTACTTTCATGAGTAAACGAAAATAAAATATGATCTTCACACGCAACCCTGGCTGGAACCTGGGAATGTCAGTTCATCACCCACAGCGGGAGGATTTGTTTCAAATAACAGATTTTTGTTTTCTTACGCCACCTTTAAACCTTTACTATGTAGAAAAAAACAAATCTATCTGAAATGATGTTGACAAGAAAAAACCGTAAACTGGCTTGGGTTTGTTTTGACTGAAAATAAATACCAGCAAATGTAAGTTTCCCTGATTTTGATCATTTGCGTTTTCCATTTTGCCTGAACTCGTTCCAATTTGGGGTTTTACTTCAGAAACAGTCGGATACAGAGCAGAGCCTCTTCTAGGAAGCACAACTATAATCCGTAAGGCTTTCATTTCTTTTAAAATAGATCTGTTAGGTATAATAAGCCACCTTTTCTGTAAGTCAATGCCTTATGAAACTACGCTGCTGTTAGACCTATTGGAAATGTAAATTGGTTGCTAATTTATGGTCAGTTGTTAATAATGGCCGATGTGCACCGTGTCTTTGCCTACCTGGGAGTATTTGAATCATTGCTTTGGAGAATACATGAATACATTATGTCACAACCATGCCTGCATCTATATATAAGACTTCAGAGCGCCATACTGATGTTTTTCTGCATGTTGCAGGCAATTCATTAGAAAACTATTCACTTCTCTACCATCATTTTAAAAAAATGTTTTTTAAACATATGGTGAAGAAGCTGTTCTATTGATTGGTCATGGTTCAAATGTCATCAATCTACGCATTCAATCACAGGGCTTTACAAGAGCGAGGCGCTACGAGAAAAAGATAAATGCTGAGGGAGTGACCACGCTGACAGATTAAAAGACTCTGCAAGTTAGTAGTTATTTCACACTGGAGTAAAGTCCAAACCAACAGCTGTCAGGACGGTAAGAGAGATGGAACTGTGATTGGTTGTAAATGAGTGTCAACATTAAAAAAGCAACAGGACAGCGCTTTAAGTGCACTTTGGTAAAAAGGCTGTGTGGGATGCATTGTGTAGGCAGCCTGCATCAATAAATGACAGCTTTATCTGCAGGCTGCAGCGCTTTGCTGCTGCTTGAAGTTCACTTCTTTACTCTGACAACTAATTTCAACTATTAACAGCTATCACCGAGAGGGCTTCATGAGCATTATCTGCAAACTATCGATCTGTAGATTTTCTTCCTCATCCCCCTAAAACCATTTCTAGCGCTCTCACTCACACACGCAGCGTCTCGTGTTGCCTCTTTTATGACACTCATGTAGCGCAGTGACATTTGAAAAGCTATTTTGCCTCAGGTAGAGTTAGATGTCTGCAGCTGTCGGAGGAGGAGATGCAAGCAGAGATGTGCTTGTGCATGTGGAAGTATCTATCTAAATGTACGTATGCTTATTGTGTGTGTGAATCTGACTAATGTATCCTATAAAAGTGGATACCACATGCTTGGGTGTGTTTGCAAATATAGGATTTTCTGTGCTCGACCAGGACCCCGTTTGTTGCTTGTGTGCTTGTCAGTGGCTTCAGGACTCACATGAAAGGACTCCGCCTGCCCATACTTGGCTCTGATCTTTGGTTCTCGAATGGTTGCGAGGTTGGTCCCGCTCACTGTCAGCAGAGTCCCACCACTGCAGAGAAAAATAGAAATTTACAGAAGAACAAATCAGTTAAAGAGCGAAAAAGAAATATAACCACAAGAAGTGATCGCAGGGGTCTGTGCAGATTTACAGCAGAAATCTGCAGTTGAACAGCTCATTTCCTGATGAAATTTGTGCCAAATTCAGCAAACATGGAAAAAAACGTCAGAATGAGCAACTGGGTTGAGTTTCTTGAAATGTGAACGTGAGAAAATATTGACCACAGAGCCTATAAGAGCCGTCCGTCAACTGTCATTGGCCAATAACCTTGATGATGCAAAGCAAGTTTGTTTCCTTCCACCTTTTGTGGAACTAAGCGTAGGGAAGACTAGGAAAATAAACGCAAATGTAAAGCAGTTTGGTTTGACCAAATGCAGTAAATACAATCAGCCTTTATTTCCTATAACGTGACTAAAATGGTACATTTGCTCATCACAGTGGCCCCTGCTGATCCGTTTAATCACATGCCACAATCAATGTGAAATGAATTGTTCAATCAAAATTCTTTAAACAGTTTTTCATCAGTGTGGTCAACAGAAAAACCATCCCATGATGTGTGGAAAGTGGTTAAATGGCGTCAGATGAGGTTATTTGTCCCCCCTTTTTTTACTGAAAACGAAAAAAGTTCTGACATCAGAAATAAGCAGAAATAGGTGGACTTGATCCAAAGAAATGAAATCGATAGGATCTTTAGGAAAGTCTCAAACTAACTATATGAATGAATAAATAAAAAGGATTTTTTGTCTTGTGTGAATCCTCCTTGTGACGTTAAATTTCAACTCTGAGTCCTGGCCATTATTTTAAATAATAATACATGGGTTTTGATGCCAAGAAAACAGAAAATATAATAAACTTTTAAAAGCAATAGGCTTCCAAGTGAATAAATAAATAAATAGAATCTAATTTCAAGTAGCAGCCAAACTTGATTGCCTCAAATAATCCAAAAACGGTTTTGAAGATGGTGGTGAATGTGAGGAAGCCCGAGGATCCCGGTCCTGCTACAGGTGCAACTGGAAAACAGATATTCCGGCCGTGTTCATTTGAAAACAAAGGTAAACCAACCAGAAATCATACCGAAAAGGCACATATTTGAGAACAACGTATGTTTATCAGTGTTTTTCATGTTTATCAAGATGATCATTCGTCTTCTTAGTGTTTTCCTTCTCACCCTGCACGCCGTTCTCTTCAGCATCTTCATCTGTCCCTGGCTACTCCTCCACCGCATCCAAAAATATTCTCTTTCGTCTTCTAACATGTTGAACTGAAATCTGAGCCGGCGTAGCTGTATGATGCTGATTAAAGGATACATGTTTTACATTGGCTGCCGATGAGGTGCAGCAAATGAAGGAAGATGTGAAGGAGGGTGGAGGCAGAGACAAGGAAGCTGGAAAACTCTGTCGGGTCTGTGATGTTACAGTAACCCACAAATCTGAACATCACCACTCATTATGTCGTCTTTTCAGACCGACGCAGCCCCCCGGAGTTTTGGATTTGCAAAGACGTAAATGACTATGTGCAGAATTAACATTTGTATATGGTATTATTGTGTTTTTAATTTGAGTATTATCTGTGTAGTCAACATTTTTGGAATAGAACAGCTTTCCTGCTTTGCAGAAAATGGAAATAAAGGAAAAGAAAGAAGTTTGCTCCAAGTATAGTGTGCAGTGCCCTGGGCATCAGGTATGATCTATATATGTGAGAAAAGTGAAAGAGAAACGGGAGGAAGGGAGAGTGAGAGGTGTGTGGGAGGATGTCGGTGAGGAAAGTTGCCTTGAGCAAGTGAAGGTCGTTGGACTGGGTTCAGTAAATCTCAGTGCCAGAACTCGGCTCACTGTCTGTTTGGGTTAACGGTTCCTGCTTCCCTGATGACAGAAACGTGTGGTGGCTTGAAATAACAGCTGATTTGTTAGCTAATTTCATTGGTCAAGTTTGTCACACGGCTGCTTTCAGCGCGTCACCGATAAACAGTTTGTTTATCGGCTGTTTCTCATGTTGGTGTGCTTTTAATAATTCCCCAACCATGAACGATGGTTGGACGTCTCTTTAAGTGTCTCTTTTTAAAGAGTCTTTTCACTGCTGGAATTAAATTGGATTTATGAGGTGGTCCTGAAGGATGTCTTACCTTCTCGACACCTCCCTTCATTTCCAGTGGCAGTTCCAGCCTCCAATTCCTCGGCTGGAGGATGATTGCTTTTCACTGCTGTTAAGCCATCTCAGCCACTCAGAATTATACTTTAGAAGATCTATCACATCTCTTTCGGCAGGTTTCCCACTCCTTGGCAGGGGATATATTTTTGACTTAATCACTCCTAACTAAAAGAAAAAGCAAGTTTTTTTTTCCTTTTGAAAACATAAACTCTTACGTTTTCTTGCTTCTTAGACAGGTCTCAGGTGGAAAAGTGTTTCCTGCAGATGTTCTGTTTACTTTCTCTAAAAATGTGACACCTACTACTTTTACAGAGACATCTATAATCCCGACTGCCAGCCCAACTATCTAGGTACACCTGGAAGACAAGTCTCTTTGGATATGTTTGCTGATATCTGCCTTCTTTTGTGGGATGTTGCTAGAGGAAGAGAAATGCTTCTGAGAAACTGTTTACCACAAGTCCCCTGCTATTCTTTGTCGAGCTAAAGTAGTGATCTTCGGAAACAGTCCAGGTTTTTTTAATCCCTTTAGACCCTTTATCTTCTGGAATTCAGAAGAACTTGGCTGGCTTTCAGATCTCCGAGTCTCTGAGTCTGCTTGTATCCATGCAAAAGCGGCTTACCTGTCACATCAAACTTCTTTTGGATATTTTATTATTTGTCACATTTTACCACATTAAAAGGGACATAATATGAATAGAGCTGTTGAGTAACCATTAGGTGACTTGAAGTTACGGCCAGCTCAACATTTCTGACGTCACATTTCATGAAAGCCTTTTTTTCTTCTTTTTACATGCTCAAATATCTTTTGTGCTTATATCACAAATAATTCAAATATGTTCTATAACTAATATGCATTTGCCATCAGTGGAAACTAGTGAAAGAGTCAAGGCTCAAGAGAACTGATTAGTTGCTCTTTTTGCCCAAAAATCGGACTTTAGGTTTGTTTCCGTAGTTTGCCGTTAGTTGTTGCTGCTAATGTTAGGCAGACACAGGCAGGCACAGACTGGATGCGAGAGTGAAGACTGGTGTGGCGTTCCCTCTATGGTGACAGGCGGTGATGGTGAAGACCGACAGTCTGGTGTTTTTCTTCCTGGTTTGTATTGAGCTTATCTTCTTATGTACGCAGACTGGACTGTAGCCAATGGCTGGTAGCCACTTTGTTCATCTGCGTATGTTTATGCAGGAAAATACAAAGTCAGCGACCCATTTGCTCAATGAGCAGAAAGAAAATGGGAAGTTGTATATGTTGTCATGGCCTGTGGTGCAGAATCAAAAAACTGGTCACATGGTCTGGAAGTGTGATCTGGAGGTGTGATTCTCGAAGGACTGGCCCCAATCCGGTTTTCTGCTCTCCGGTGGTTCAGCAGAGGATTAAAACGTTCAAAGCTTTGCCATCTTGACAAGATCAAGATCAATCCTCGCTCTTGGACCTGCGTGGTATGACACACAAAATGAACGAGCGTATGCGACTATGGTCTACGAGTGCGTAACAGAACTGGGCAACATGGAAAGCATCTTGCTTGTCACGGGGGGGAAAAAAATGGTAAAGAAGGGAGGGGCCTCCAGTCAAAAGCTGCCAAAGTGTCATCTGTGAATCATTCATCACAGCTGACGTCTACCGCACGCAGTCATCGTTTTAACTTTGAAAATGAGAAGAAGCATGACTGTGGGTGATGCTCACGGATACATTTTGCTGGAACCAGCTGCTAAGAACAAAGATGCAGAACAATGGTGAAGAGAGAGCTTTTGTAGTGTATCAATGTGCCATTTTGACCAAATCATATCAGATATTCAATTAAGTCCTCCGGAATCTGCATTAGCCTTTTTTCAACAGAGGGAAAAATATGTTTCCTTTAATCTTTTGCAGCTGCACGCACACAGTGCGTCTAAATTGCAGAATTATGATCTGATAGCATTTGATTTCACATTATGTATCAAATTCAAGATAGAGCTGCACACTGGCCTATCGGCCTTGTAAGTAAGATGGAGCTTTCTGGTGAAATTCTGAGTAGCTACTAAATCAGAAAAAGGCTCCAGAGCTCCCCAAAGGAGCCGTTATTAACTCCACCCAGGCAGGCGAGAAAATTCTACGGCAAGTCTCAGTCAGGCCTCCACCACACAAGGACAACAGGGCCTCAGTTTTTCATCATGTATTACAACCGGCTTTTGCAGTATACAGGTCTCTTTTCAAAGTCAACATTAATCTGACATTTATCCCAAATGACTAAGTGCACAAGTGCGAACAGCGGAGTAAATGACATGAGAGGAATCAGAGAAAAAGGCACTTATTATCTTGGACTGAGAGACTGGCTGGCTAATGCGAGACATTCATCTCTCACTCTAATCCAGCAAGACTTAGAATAGCAGCAAATGGTAATGTTGGGGTGAGACGGGAGTAAAAGATAAAGGCAGGTGCTCTCTCTCTTGGGTTGTGGGTGGATAAAAGACTTTGAGTCTGACTATTCTTTTCAGCCTCTGTAATTTTTTCTGTTGGCAGGTTGCCCATTACTAGCCATTCATTGCTTGGATAACACTATCATTTTTAAGATGTGATTGTAGATGTTATGTAGAAGAAAAAAGTGACCTAGCAAAACCATTTTGTGGATTTTCTAAGACATATGAAGACAGCTGACAGATATCTTTTTCCTTTTTTCTAAATGTGTATTTAAGCATGGCCATCACTGCTGCGACTGCATCACACATGTAGACAGAAAGCATGCCTTAGAGTAATAGCGGTCCTCTGGCTCCAAACTCCTTCATTTTGATGTATATTTGCACTGAGTCCCTCTGTCCCTGTTGCACCTCTTTTTGTCTAAGTGAATCTCTTTAGCTCAGGTACATGCTTCAGGGAACAGACTACAAGACAATCAGAATAAACTCCCAAGGATAGCCTGGGAGATCTCATTCTCTGTCTCCAACCATCTTTACCTCCCCTTCCATTACACGGCTACGCTGTGCTTTTACTTTTCCCCCTCCCTTATTGAACTTAAACTGGGTTCAAGCCAAACTTGAAAACATGACTTAAATACTTCTCCTCCTAACAGCTTTCTGTTTATTATTAGCAGTATTTACTAATGATGTGCAGGAACTTTCTGCCTGGCACTGCTACACAAAAATACATGAGACGTTCCCTACAGAGTGGAAAATCGAGGGAGGGATTTTTTTAATGAATGACTGCGGTGATTTGTTCAGCTTTGCACTTGCAGCAACTGTATCACTTTACAGCTGAAAGAATCTTATCTTAAACTTTGTGCCTGACATCAGTGGGACAGGTGCTTTGAGGAGAATGAAAAGGTGTTTCGCAGCTCTTGCAGCAGCAGTTTGTGAAGGAAGAGATTCTCCAGTCATGCAAATGCAAATTCTTTTTTTTTAGAAATATTAATTACCAAATAACACCGTCTTAAATGACTAACTAGAAGGAGTCAAGGAACACCCACTTAACTGAAGACTTTAAAGCTCTTTGTGTTTTTTTTTTTTTGTTTTTTTCTATTAAAAGATGGTAATGAGTGTAAAAATTTATTAGGGACTAAAAAAGCGTGAACTGGAGTAGATATGCGATAGAACGGGACCTGTGTTTGCATCAAAATGGCATTTGACCCGGGAGCCATCTACTTGCGTTCAACTTGTGACAGGCTCCCTTCAGCCAAAATTAGGTAATTTTAACTACCTAAGTGTCAAAACATTTATAAAAAGGACCATATGTACAGTAAGGTTCTTTCAGGTTGCTGCCACCTTGTTATAAACTGAGAGTAGAGTACGGATGTTGTGCAAACTACCTTCAAACTACTCTGGAATGTTGTTACTGTCAGGAATATCCTGATCTCCTTTGGTCAGAAATGAAATGTGCTATACAAATGAACTTGCCTTGGCCTAGAAAGAACAGGGTAACGGTAATATGTATTTTGAGAAAACTCTGGTTAGTGTGCAGGCTAATGAGCTAGCTAACAACGATAGCATTCTGGGAATAAAAATGCCGGAGGGCGTAAACAGCCATGTCTGGACAGAGTAGAAAGACGGCAAGAAACCCACTGTGGCAAACTAATGCTGCCTTATTGCTTGGCTTGCTGGCATGATAGACATTTGATCTGATTCAGCAAGCAATACTTTCCACACCAAGACTCACTATTATGTCAACATGTCTGTTCCTTCTTTAGAGTATGGCAAAAAAGTCAATCATAATAATAGAAAATAAAATACCTTTCTGCTTTCTGGACAATAATGTCATGTTTGCAAGTCAGTTCACTTCCTCCACACAGAAATGGGTTAAATAACCATACAGCTGCTCTAGGACAGTAGAGACAAAAGGCTTTTACAGTTGGTCCGGTGACTGCGCGTTAGATACGTGTGCTGGCCACTTTATTTAAGGATGAGCCCTTGTGACATCACACGCTTCATGATGCTGCTCCGTCCCTTTTGCCTTTGAAACTAACTTTTGATGTGACCTTAGCGTTTTTAATAAATACACACTTCTTTTAAGCATATAGCAGATTCACAGTTTTGCATGAGTTACATCCTGTTTGGCCCTACATTTAGAGTGAGACAGTTTCCCAGAACATCTTGTTTTCTGACGGTCACTGCTGCAGTGAAATGGGATGTCAGGGCATCACTCGTGTTATTCAGAGCTTTGCCTAAGGGCACCTTGGCAGCTGCAGAGTGGGAGGCCTCGTAACCTGCTGCTGCGAATGTGAATATTTAGTACCAACACTCCTTTGCTAACTTCTTCAACAGTCCAATTATTTTGTGTTCCTGATTGATTTTTTTTTCATGTGCTCAGTCTGCCTCCTGTAATGGATTATCATCAGCAAGGATTATGTTAATGTCCTCCCTCTCCACCCCTGTTCGTTTTCCTTTCACTCTTTCAAGCACTCTGGCCATCGTCTCTCAACCACAACAAAAATGCCCCGCAGGGATGCATGTATCGTAATCACACAAAGAAAGAAAGGAATACAGATATGAACCGGTCCCAGCTCACATCCCACGAGCTGGTGATGCTTTCTACCTGACCGGATTTGACACAGGGCACTGGCTGAAATGCATCGGCTAAATCAAAGCCGCGCTTGGCTGGAAGCATCCCAGACATTTTGACCATCATAGATCGGTCGTTGTTTGTGAAGCGTGATTTTCTAGAGCAGATGGAGGCAGGATCTGGGGCCAAACATCAGGGGGACTGTGCATCTCAGCGCGGTCTCCTTTTTAATATGGGGATCATCACCCTTGAATGAATCTCATGAAGCAGAACCCCGGTGTTGTTTCACACACACATACACCCTCCTCACAGAGGGTGGTCGGGGAAGAGAGCGGGCCTCATCTGCTCCTCTGCCCGTCCTACTGGGCAAAGAAAGCCAGGCATCAACACTTTTTTCTAACAGTCTCTGCATCTATGTCGCACAATGAACTGATGAACAACAACAGGGGACACAAAAAAGATAGCGATGGGGAAGAGGGAAAGGGTAAAAGGATGAGAAACGGCACAGGATAACCATCCTCGTCAATAGCTTTATACCTCATCAGGTAAAATGATATAAAACTACAAATTCAAACATAATTAGCAGCTTTTTTGAGCAACAGATGAAGTGTATGGTGTCAAAAAGCCATCGGTCATCGCTGTAGCTATTTAGCATTTTCAGTGAACTTCTTCAATAACTGTACTAAGAGCGCTTTGACCAGCTCTAAGCTGACCTGGGAGGGACTGAGGGCAAAGCTTTACTAAACAGCTGGAAACAGCCACCTTTGCCCCTGATTGGAGGCCGCTGAGCAAGAGCTAACCACAAGACGGCCTCTAGTTTGTTGGCCGTTAGCCTTGGCAGGAGAGCTGGAACCGCCAGTTCCTCCAGATGAACCACCCTCTAGGTTTCCCGGGACCCTTCCAGATTGACTGACTGGACCGACTGACTGACTTCAAACGGATCTCCGGAGGCTCTGAAACTGCTCAGTGCATTTGTCCATTTTTTTTTTATTAACCGGGGTTCGACAGAGACGCCCTGCCAAGACAGTGTCACCTAGAGCCCAACACAATCGGGCTTCAAAAACACACGATGTGGCAGAGGTTTTTCCAGTTCTTTTAAAGCCGGCTATGATGTAAACTCAACCACTGCCAAATCACAGAGTGATCTTTCTCTTCCAAAGATTCAAGCTGAGAATCAACAAGTGCCACTTATCAGTGTTTGTTTTAACAGCCAATATTGTGGTCTGGAGAGTAAAAGCAAACACGTCAGCTTCCCTCTCTGGGTTTATTGATACATCGATCTGGCATACATCAATACATCAAATACATCAATTTCATCAATGCATGTTATCAAGTGGGACTATATAGTCTCAGAAATAAAGAAATGAAATGATACTGATATCATTAACATATCTTACACTGTGATGTCACCCAGTTAATCCTTAATTCTCACATAACTTCATTCTAATTATAGTCAAACAACCTCACACATGTTTAAATGAAACCAAAGGAAACCAAAACCTGGGTATTGATCCCAAATTCCAATATGAGCCAGAGTCTGACCTCTCTTGAAATAAAAATGTGCAACCAAAGATGGAGATAAACTTCCTAAATATTACAATATCGGACAACCCAACCTAACACATGGCTATGGCAGTCTCACTGCCCCGTTAGATTCTTACTGCCACTTTACTAAAACCCTGGTGTGAATTTAGGCTTTGCGTTTAATTTGACAAACAGATTACCGCTAACATCAAGACAAGCTTTTTAACTGACTTTTTGATAGTAACTCACACTTTCACAGCTTTGTAATTCTTTGTATGTTGTTCATCTCCGTCATCACTCCTGAGGTCTGCAGGCTGACAGGAAAGAAATGGAGTGATCCCATCACACCTGTACTGACCTCCCTTCACTCGCTCCCAGTTCATTTTAGATCCAATCTAAAGGTTTTATTACTTGTTTTTAAGAGTCTCGACAGCATAGTACTACCATACTCATCATCCCAGCACTCCAGCCAGAACACCGAGGTCCACAAACCAATTGTTGATCATCCCCAGATCCAGGCCAAAAGAACTGAGGTGATGGAGGCTTTTCATTAGAGGAACCCAGTCTGTGGAACAACCAGTCCTGCCACATGGAAGCTGCCCAGATACTTGATCATTTTAAAACACACTTTATTCCCTCTCTGGGTTTTGGTCCTGGTGGAGGAGGATATCTTGCCATTTATTGTCCAAAGCCAGCTCATTTATTTATTTTCTTTCTTTTATTCAGTTTGATGATTTTTTATTGCCTATTCCAGTGGTATTGAACTGTGAGGATATATTTATATTACCTGTGTAGCACTTTGGTCACCAGAGACCATCTTTGTCTGGCTTCTCTCACTTTGCCTCCAACCCTGGCCCTTCCTCTTTTTGTTTTTTTATGTTCTCACTCCCAAAGAAAATCTCAGCATCTTGAACCTACCTACCTCCAGCTGTTTCCCGTCTCTTTATAAGTGCTGCTCCAGTCCATGGAGCATCTCATGACCATCTCGTCAACCTTTCCCTTCACTCTATTGGCTGCTCCTTCATCACAGATAACTACAGACCCTCTTCTCCAGCCACTCCATCCTGCCTGTATTCTCTTCTTCACCTCATACCCACACTCCCCATTATTCTGCACATCTGCATTATTCTGCACCTTTATTCCTCTTCTAGCTCATGTTGCTACCTCTTCAGGTTCTCTCTCACTACATGTCACAATGTGATCCACTAACAACACAATCCATGGAGACTCCTCACTGACCTCATCTGTCAACATATCTGTCGCCATGGCGAATAGGAGCTCTGTGTCGATCCTTGAATCCGTGATGCGATGCAGTCCCACTTTCATCTGAAACCCATCCTTCACTCCTACTGCACATTAACTGCTGTCATGCTGCAATCATACATGCCCTTTACCACTCACTTCCCTACATAACCACAATTCCTCCTTCTGCACATAGTTGTAAGTTTCTCTAAACCTACAAAGACACAGAGGAATTCCTTCTGACCTTAACTGTGATTTCCCGTTAGCAAAAAAAATGAATAAATGAAAAACTGACTGAATGAATGCAGAAATATGAACATATTTGCCATAACCCAGTCAGTAAGGGGGTCACAAGCAAGTGTTCTCATTGTGCCAGTCCCAAGGGAAACACTTTTCCATACTTATTTTTTCCACTAAAAATGTCTTGTTGGAGTCAGATGAAAAACCTCCAGAGGCTCCATTAGTTTAATTCCATCTAAGCATGCTGTCAGAGCTCCCATGTAGCAGTTAATGCACATCTGCTCAGATTGCAATAATGCTCATTCAAATGTATCCTGCATCACAAGCGGCAGTGTCAAGTGTCAAATGTGAAGTCTAAATTCTGCTTTCCTGACATCACCAGCCTCTGAGAATATTCAGCTTGGTTCATTAAGGTGCTTTTAAGCTGGGCTCAAAATTCAGCAGAAAGCAACATTTTTGGCTCAGATTCTGCAGGATGTCTTTGAACCGATTCTTGAACAGACATTTGTTCCTTTTCAAATCTGCTACTTGCACCTTAAATAGTGCTAATACTGTGTAATAAATAAATAAATAAAACCAGACAATCCAGCTGAGTAACGATTACACAACACATTGGCTCACCTGGCAATGCTCCAATCAGGCTCTATTCTCAGGACAGTGGGGTCTTCGGTGTAGTTAAATTTGACTTCTGGGTTCCTGAGCTCAGCGTCATCAATGTCCACCAGAACTGATGTACTAACTGGTGACAGTCCAGCCGGTGTGACGCACACTATCTCCCGGGCATTCCTCCTGGAAGGACAGATGATAGAAAAGATGAGCGAGGGGAATCCAAGCCTAGGACAGACTTCAGCAGAGGGCAAAGTCAACAAACTGATGAGCAACATTTCCATAAAGGCGCTCAGAAATATATGCTATGATAAACCCATCTGTACTGAAATTTCATGTCATAAGACTCAGCTTATTTGTAAAAAGCAGGATAGTGCTAATAAATGAAGAATTAAGAATACATACAAAATAACTGCAAGAATAGTCTGAAGTAAAAAAAAAAAAAAAGAATGGAAAAAGAGGCTATTCATGCTCAAAACAGAACTGCAGACAAAAGTGATGCCTGGTCTGTGGGAATGATTGTATTCTTGTGGTAGAACATACCTTTGATACTGAAATCAAAGCTGGGTGGCTGCTATTTTTAATTAACTGTTCCTTGAATTAACAGCTTCAGAAGAATTAAGTATAAGTATATCTCAGAAAATAAAAGGTGTTTTCTAATCATTTTGATACCAAAATGAAAGGTAATACGTGCGAGATTAAAGCAGAAGTAAAAAATTAGGTACATTTATTATGAAGCTACACTAAATGAAGATGGAACGCATAAAAATTTAAGAGAAAAAATATCTTTCTGACAAAATATTACAGGTAAAGAGTGCACATCTCTTTGTATTCCTGTAGATTCATTATGGATTCATTGTGCATATTTGCAGTCTATATGCATCATGGTGTATGTAAAAGCATGGTGGGGTTGGGGTGGGCTTGAGGGTGGATCTCTCAGAGATATGTCAACCAAGACATGTGGAACATCTGGACGGGTTAACTTTGGATCAGTTGGTAGAGCTGGCTGTCTGCAAAAAACAAAGTTGGCGGATCGATCTCCAGCTCCCACACATCCCTAAGTGGCCTTGGGCAGGACATCAAACACAATGCTGTGGCCGAACGTGCTCACCGGTGTGTAAAAATCAAAGGGCAACTGTATGCAGAATGGACATAATAGATTGGAAATGAGAACATGGAAAACAGATATTAAATCACTTTGAAGAACTTAGAAAAGGTCATAAAGGCGCTACAGACCACTTCAAGGCCGTGTCTAATTTAAGCCGCGACACGACATCCTGAAGTCATACACATTATCTTGATCACGTTATCTACATTTGTTTGCATTGCCCCGAATTTATTAAGTCCTCTCTAAAATAATACATTACATAAATGACTAAAGAAATGATGGGAGATTTTTATACCAAATAAAAGCTTAATATGAATAAGCAATAGTCACTTTGAAACGTCAAAACTTCCCATCCTGATGGGTGTTTGTGACCGGGCTGAGTAGACTGCACACTTGGCTGCTATCAGATGGTAGCCTGAGCCAGACCACCCCCAGATTTACAACCCGTATCAGAATCCATTGTTCCTCGGCCAAGAGATCCAGAACAAGATTGTGTGTTAATGCCAGGGGGGAATATGGTCCGCACGAGCGCCTGCAGCCAGCGAAAACCTCCACTAAAATCTCTTTATTTAAATCACATGCGTTTGAAGGTGAGGAACTGAAAATAATATTTAACTAGAGGCGAAGAGAAAACATTGTAAATGGTGAACAATAAAAATGGTTAGATGAGTTTGAACAAAGAAAAAGACAGCTTTATTGTACAGAAAAAAAGAGAAATGCAAGTTCCCAGGGATAAAAAATATTAACTCAATTGAGATCCATTTAGATATTTAAAAAAAAGAGTAAGACACAATAAGAGAAATGATGAAGGTCAAGCGTATAGTAATACTATCCCTGAATATGATTTGATTTTGCACTTCTGTGTAAAAAAAATAAAAAAATAGTGAAGGCTTTAGGTTAAAACTAAATGGTTCAAGGAATTGTGTATAAAAATCCCAGAGGATGTGGTAAGATATGTGGAAAATCACAAAGATTGAAAGAATTCCTTTGCAAGCCACATTTATTTGAAAAGCACATTTCATATAAAAGACAATTTTAAGTGCTTTACATGAAAAGCTTTTAATAAATGCATTAAAAAACGAAAAGAGTTTAAAAGCATAAATTAAAGACAGAGGGACATAAGTTAAAAAGAAATAAACCAATGAGATTCAAGAAATAAAGGTTGCAGTGCATTGTGAGAAATTACTAAAATGAAGCAGTAAATAAAAAGATTTTCAATCTGGACTTGAAGCAACAGTTTCAGCAGCCCTGATGCATTCTGGGAGTTTGTTCCACAGGTGAGGAGCATAAAAGCTGAACGCTGCCTCACCGTGTTTGGTTCTACCTCTGGGTACAGAAAGTGGGCGTGGCCCTGACGACCTGAAGGTTCTGGTTCATAATGGACCAGGAGATCAGAGATGTATTTCGGTTAGAGACCATTCAGAGATTTAAAAACCAACAGGAAGATTTTAAAATCTACTCTGTGACAGGCAGGAAGCCAGTGTAAAGATGTAACAACTGAAGTTATATGGTCCAGTCTCTTGGTCTTAGTGAGGACTCGGGCAGCAGCGTTCCGGACCAACTGCAGCTGTTTGATAAATTTGATAATAGGTTGACTTTACTACTGTCCTAATGTGGCTGTTATAATTCACGTCTGAGTCCAGAACCACTCCCAGATTTCTGGCTTGTCTCTTGGTTTTTATCTTTACTGCTTGCAGCCGACTCCTGACTTTTAATCTTTCTTGCTCGGCTGAAATTACTGTTATTTCTGTTTTGTCTTCATTTAACTACAGAACATTCTGGCACATCCACTCTTTAATGTGATCAATGCATTTGATCAATGTTTGAATTGGATTATAGTCTCCTGGTGAGACAATTATATAGATTTGTGTGTCATCTGTGTTGTTATGGTAACACATTTTGTTTTTTAAATTTTTTACATAATTTGAGAGAGTGGGAGCATATAGATGTTAAACAACAGAGGCCCCAGAATTGAACCATGGGGAACTCCACATTATTTTGGTTAACTCAGATTTGTAGTTACCTAAAGACACAAAATAGTCCCCGTCTTTTGATAGGACCCCAACCAGGCAAGTGCTGTGCCAGTTCTTTAACCAGTGTATTTAATTAAATTCAATTCAATTTTATTTAAATAGCATCTATTACAACACAAGTTTACTTGTCAAGATGTTCTGGTCGACCATGTTGAATGCAGCACTGAGATCCAGTAAGACCAAGACTGAATTGTTGCCACTACGGCTTCGGACTTGTGTAAATAAAACCAAATAGACCAATTCAGAAGAAGGATTGTTCAACAAAGTCATCCTTGTGTAATCTACGCGGTACACGGTTTAACATCGTCTTGCTGAACGATGCAACTCTTTCCCTGACAAAAGACGTTGTCTGGATGGGAGCAGATGGTCTTGGATCTGTATATGTTCTTATACCCTCCAGATGTGTGAGCTGTCACAGGGACTAATGCACGCCGATGCCATCAGAACTGCGAGGTTTGTGATCCGGCTGCCGACAACAACCCTGACAACACCAGCTCCGTGGTTGCCATGAACACCAACATCTGAGTCATCTGACCACAGGACGGTTCTCCACTTTCTCTCAGTTCATTTGAAATGAGCCCAGAGAAGATGGCTGACTCACTCTTTCTTCCCTGACAGAGCTTCGTCCTGCATCTGGGGATGGTAAGATCACCATGCAATAACTTCTATTACAGGATTATGTCTGTTTTAATGCTGTGTCACCTGAGGGAGTGAAGATCGTGATTGTCATGTTTGTCCCGTGTTCAAACATTTCACCAGATCCTCAGAACGCCTCCACTCTTCGGCTGCACCTACAAATTCTATCCACAAATAAAGGTGGTTGAGACCTGCTAATGTCTGCATTCTGTTTTAATCTAAACCTTACACAGCGTCCCAACTGGTTTGGAAACGGGGTTGCTAAAAAAAGTAAAACACAGAAGAAAATTGAAGAAAAACAATAGGAACGTGAGGTGATGAGCCCCTCCTCCTCGGCTGCTTGTAGCTTTGAGATAAAAAGGGAGATTAGTGTAAGGAGGCGGAGAAGAAAAACAAAAACAGGGAATGAAAGTCTTGTTTAATGAAGTTTAGACCTATTATCATTGGTGCACTAACACGGAACAAAACTAGAGGAAGGACTGAGCGTGTTTATGCGTGTGCACGCATGTGCGTCCATGCTTGGAGGTCCCACAGGCAAAGTAACATTCTGAATTGCAGTCTTGAGTACAGTCCCCAGTAGCTACATTATCTAATATGTATTTAGCACAGTTGAGTGGTGGTTGCTTTTCTGGGTCATGGTGTATTCTGCATGGGTGTGTGTGTGTGTGTGTGTGCGCGTGTGGTCCTAGATGTACTGTTACGCATGCCGTGGTATCTCTGTATACTACGGCAGTCACACGGAGAAGGAGAAAGTGTGCGAGAAAGGGGGTGGAAAAAAAAAGAGATAGAAGATTATCTATCTCCACACTCCCGTGTCCCTCGGCCTGTCACCATAGCAACCCCATTCAGAAAACACTCGAGCTCCAGCAATCTTCACAAGATGACACAAACACAGTCACACAGTTTAGGGCGTGACAGATAAAGACAGAGCTGAGGTGAGGGAAGCGTTGTTGTGGAGTGGAGTCTGTGGGATTACTGAGAGGAGAAATCGCTGCTGGGACATCAAAGCCAGTGTACACTTGCTTCAATAGAGATTAGCCGAGGGGGGGGGGGGCTAATCCACGCATTTGACATGCAAGCAACTGCGGTGAGAGTTTGGACTTTTTTCACGCAGTAGATTAGGAGAGCGCCGTTTGAGCTCATACAAAGAGATGCTGCGTGTCTGCAAGCAACAAGCTCACACACACACACACACACACACACACACACACACACACACACACACGCAAAAAACACCCCCCTACACACACACACATGCAATACCCCTCCCCCACCCACACACACACACACGCGATAACCCCCCCCCACACACACACGCAATAACCCCCCCCCCACCACACACACACACACACACAATAACCCACCCCCACCACACACACACACGCACACAATAACCCACCCCCCCACCACACACACACACGCAATAACCCCCCCCCACCACACACACACGCAATAACCCCCCCCCCACCACACACACACACACACACAATACCCCCCCCCCCCCCCCACACACACACACCAATAACCCCCCCCCACCACACAGCACACACGCAATCACCGCCCCCCAACCAGCCCACCCCAAGCAATAACCCCCCCCCCCACCACACACACACACACACAATCACAATAACCCCCCCCCCACCACATCACACCACAGCAATCCAATACCCCCAACCCACACCACACACACACACACACACAATCACAATAACCCCCCCCCCCCCCCCCACCACACACACGACAATAACCCCCCCACCACAAAACACACACACCCGCATCAATAACCCCCCCCACCACACACACACCCACCCAATCACAATAACCCCCCCACCACACACACACACACGCAATAACCCCCACCACACACACACACACACACAATCACAATAACCCCCCCCCACCACACACACACACGCAATAACCCCCCCCCCCACCACACACACACACACACAATCACAATAACCCCCCCACCACACACACACACACACACACACACACACACACACACACACACACACACACACACACACACCCAAACCTGACACACTGATTACATGCTTACATGTGCATGTAATATCTTTATGATAATTACATCTTTGTAGTTCATATGAACAAATCTTCAAACAGTGAATCCTTATTTATGCACATATTTTATGTTTTTTTTTTTTACCCTATTAGCTAAACTAAAGCTATATTTATATTTACTACATTAGCAACATTACCTTTAATTTTAATTATAGATTTTCCTCTCATAATTGTTGCCATTATTCTTCTGCTCATCCACGGATCATCTATTTGGTGCCCCGCTCTAAAAGCTCAGAGAAACGAACCGAACTCGTCACCTTTTGAAGTGGCAGGACTGTGATCCAATGCTGACGGACACGTAGCTGCCGGCGTTGAGGTAGCTGCCCTCGATGGTGACCCGGGTTCCCCCCGAAATGGGTCCCTGAGACGGCTGGATGCGGGTGAAGTACGGAGTCTGACAGACAGACAGGAAAAAAATCAATCAATCAATCAATAAACCTTCTAAAAGGAAGTCAGAAATCAATCAGGTTACTGTTCGGTAAGTTAATGTGTTAAATAAACTGATAATCTGTGATTTTAGCATTTCTCGATAACATTAAGTTTTGTCGTATAACATTAATGAGATGACATAAAACTTGGTGGAAAAATAAAGGCAGTTAAATAAAAACTGAAAGTAGTGCTGACTAATGAATTAATGGAAACAGGCAACGTGTTGAAAGTTTGTAAACATGAAAATCATACTCAAGATTTCACCTGCAGCCGTAATCAAGTCCTATTACACTTCAATGTTTTCTGCCTTAACTAGAGCGTTATGATGAATTACTGTCAGAGGCCGGACTGAAGGCTTTAAAAACGAGCGAAAAACACAGCAAGGTCAATCTATGCTGTGGCATTTCTGCACACAAATACCCAGTTTTCTGGTACTGAACGTGCTTTTTCCTGCACCGTTTGTTTTCCACGATCAGCTCTCTATGACATCATAACATCAGTAACAGGTACCAGAGAGGAAAATAAGATGACTGAAAATGACCAGTTGAAGCATCAAACGAACTCAAACACCAACATTCGGGCTGATAATGGAAATGAAGTATATCCCCGAGGAGCCGAAGCTGCAGCTTTGCAAACTTGTATGTATGTTATTTAACCAACACAGCGACACGTGCGACACGAGCAATAAAGTAGACTGCAATAACAAAATACACATACAGCCCACAGAAAGTCACAGGAACGTGTTAATTCAGTTTGCTCTTCGGTACTACAGTAACCATGTTACGACTGCATCGCTGCATCTGAGCTGCGTCGTGAAACGCTGATTATCTGATGGGTTTGGTTTTGTGGCGGCGTTTCAGTGAACTGCTGTCCGAAGTGAAATAAAAGTAGAAACACAGTAAATGAAGCCCTCACTGTTGAATCGTTTACTTCAGCTACTTACCACGAAGGTGAAGGGCCTCGGCGACAGCGCTCGGTAGTCGTTGACGCAGTCCCGCACGCACACCTCCACCTGAGCCTCTTGGACCCTGTAGCCGGTCGCGTCGTTCAGCAGACACACTATTCTGTTCACGCAAAGACATTTACTCAGATCGATGCTGGTTTGGCCAACAAAATGTCGCACGTTCAGCTTCCACAATAACAAAAGTCTGAAATATTACAAAAAACACCTGTGGAAAAATAAAAGATGAAAGCGTGAAAATACAATAACCAGGAAACACTGAGCCGCCACATCACCATTAGTGTCCCTGCTTCAGACGCCAGCGGAGGATTCATGTAGATGCCACACCGCAGCATCGTACCCGACTCAATAAAGATAAATCTGAATCTCAGCAGCGACAGAAGGGAAAAAGGAAATAAAAATAAAAAAGGAAGAATCCGAGAGAGGAGTGGTAGTCAGGAATGAAACCCAGAATAATCTGTGTGTGCAGTATTCTCTCAACATGCGTCATTTCCCAACTAACTGCACATCAGGGAGATTGTTTGATCTCGGTGAACTCAATTCCTCAGCCGTGTAGGACCCTGCAGAGGAGTAAATGTTAGGATGGATGGATGACAAAAATAGAGGAACGCGCATATGCAAGGAGTAATGACAGACGGAATTTACAGGGCTCAGACGCACAAAAAAGTCACTCGCTTTTTTCAGCTTCTGAGGAACCTTCACAGAAAAATAATATAGATGTTCCTGGTGTTGGAGAAGATGTGAGAGGGAAAAGGAAGAAAAAAAAACAAGGAACACGCTCACTGCAAGTACTGCTCTGTCTAGGGTTACCACAGCAACCTCAGTACACAAGTCCCACCGGCGATAACTTTGTGATACTTGAGGTTTCCACCTGTCAAACGGTGATTCTATCAGCTGAGGCTTCAAAAGCATTAAAACGTCCACTAACGTTCGTTGTGGATGTCCGTTCTCCAGTGACGGGGGATGTAAGGTACATGTACGTAAAGGACGGGCTTCTAATTATTCTTTACTTCTTTACAGCAGCACAAAGGGGTTTTCCCCAGGTTTTGGTTTCATCAGAATCCGCTTTAATCGCCGAGCACGCAGACACACACGGGGAAGTCTTTGTCAGCAGTTGTCTCTCTAGTTAATGAAATGTAATAAATATTCAAGAAAGAAAAACATTGGAAATAGCAAAAACATGCAAAACGTATACAAATATTCATATATACAATACTTCTGCAAATTAGTGCAACAATTTGAAAACTAATTTGAAGGAATATTTGATTACTTTTAGGAGGTCCCATCTGCTTTCACATGTAAATTCGTATGTTCGATGACGTATGTTCTGAAAGCAGCTCATGTAAATACGTCACAGTGGGCGCCAGTTGTGGACTCACCTCTCTGCGCTCACGTACTCCTCCTCAATGGGCACACAGGGCACCTTCCCCAGCCTGACGCCCGTCTGGATGTCTCGGAACTGCAGACCCAGGTTCTCCCCCAAGATGGTCACCCTGGTTCCCCCCTGCCGAGGCCCCGTCTCAGGGAACAACTGGATCAACGAGGGGATGGAGGGAACAAAAACATCAGGAATGATGGAGGGAGAGAAAAAAACAGAATACGCTCGCATACAGACCAGAAAACCAAAGCCCCATGCTGTCCCCATTCACGCAGTTTGGTATTTGAAAACAGTCCTTAAAGATGACGCGGCGTGTAGTCGCAAAAGCTAACAAACACACACAAGACAAAAGAACACAGACCGACAAGAACCAACGAATACACACATTCTGCCCTTATCTGTTGATTCAAGTTTTAATGAAGAAAAATCACCCTCTTGGCTTTCGAAAATATTCAGAGAATGAGATGAAAGGGGGAGACATAAAAACAAGTAACGTCGACACGCGGAGCCAAACTGCCATCACCGGCTTTTGAAAGCAATTACGGCGGGCCTGCTTCATGGACGGGGCCGTGGCGGTGCGGCGCTCAGCTGCGTCGGCGATCCGTAATGTGATTTATCTAGCCAGATTATGGCGCGTTAAGGGGACAGGTGTGGTGTGACAAAACAAATAAGGTGACTGATGGACGGTGGTCATCACCAACAGGCACGCACACACCTAAAGCACGTACATCCGTGCACAAACCTAATCCCTAACAAGCATCACAAGGTAATTATGTGTAATCACTCCGCTGCCCTGCTCCTATGTGGTGCTGCAAAGTAAAACAGGCGGTAAGCGTACAGCAGCGGAGAACTATTGTTACACCACAAACAGAACCCAGCAGCAGGCGCTCAAGCGTGGACTAGTTTCAGGCACCAACAATTTATCTTCCCATGTAGACAACTGCATTGCAAACGAAAGTCAGCAGATATCCAAACTCTTTCAACGCCTCAGAAAAATGCTTTCTATGTTTGCCGGTGAACAGTGCTACTGGAACAGTTGATTAAATGCCTTGCTCAGGGGCAACAGCAGCTGCTGATGGAGGGAGGAGCATTATTCTCCGATTTTCTCCGAAGTTATATAATTCTGTATTTGAAAGCGCATGAGATCGTTTGCTGCTGCTCTTCTTTTTGCCTGTTTCCTCACCTAGTTTTTTATTTTCCCCTCTTTTCTCCATTTCAGAATCCAAACAATAGAAGCATGTTAAACAAAATCATTAAAACTCAGTTTTGCGGAGGAATCGGGACTCGTAATTGCTGATTATTTGACTCGGAAGCAAAATAATCTGTAGTGGTAAATTTAGAGAGAAACTAAAAATATTTTTAAAAAGCATGAATGAAAATACTGAAATCAAATTAACATTTTAATTTTTGCTACTACTGGCTTTTAATAAACAAAATATATATATATTTTTTCTACATCATTAAAAATGTTCTAACTTCATGAGCTCCAGCTGAATAGGTCTCGTTTGGCCAACACCCAGTTTCAAAAGAGGATAATGTCATGTTTCCACAAACCAAACATATCCCAGCAGATGCCTTTTAAATACACTATAATCACATAGTTAAAAAACACACATATGCATAGTTAATCCTTTCAAATTAAATGTTATTTCTTGCCAACAAGCTAACAAAAATTAATATAACAGACTGCCAGACAATGCACACTTTGGAAGCTTGCAGAGAAGAAAAAACAAAATCAATACCTTTGGCAGCATTACAATAAACTATACTACAGTCACACATGATTGTACAAAAACACACCTCAAGCGCATTCATGGAGGTACATAGGAATAAAAAGTTGTGGAAATATTCTGTAATGATCGAATGATGATGACGACCTGTGGTCTGAGCTGGGGTGAGAAAGCTGATTCTTTAAATTCCCCCGCAGTAAATAATCTATAGGACAACACAGAGCAAATTAAAATACCAAAGGAGCTGCGGAGCAGTCTGGCTGTGGATAATGTGGCTTAGTATTTGGAAGCTGACTCACGCTGGAACCTCAGGCGCCAGCAGAGCCTCGGCTCTTTGGTTCCACAAACACAATAGCTGGTAAACACTGACCAGAGTGAGTAGCCATCAAGCTCTAGGGTACGATATGGATAACAGATGTCGGGGTGTGGAAATGGGGCTTCAAATGGTTTTGGAAGAATGACGCCAAGATACCACAAAACACAACATCAGCGAGCCACCAAGCCTGGGGATATAAACATTGGCAGAGCCGCTGACAGAGAAGCTACAGAGGAAGAGAAACAGGAGAGCCGTTACAGAGATTACTACCATTATCTGAGGTGGAGGACAGTGAAGACTTAGAGACATAGTTTGACCTCTCTTTTCCCCAGTAGTTGACACACTTTCCTGAGGTCTAAAAGAAATGGTCTTGACATTCTTTGGTCAAAATTACAAAACGATACAACAGAAAAGCACATCTGGTTTAGGGGGCGGAGTCAGTTGCCTCCTTCCTCGGGGGGCGGGGCAGAGCTAATCCAACTCGTTGTGAAGAATCTGGCTCTGTGATGTCACAGTCCTCTCCAAATCTGAACGGCTCACTGACTGACCTCGGCGGCCCTAAACACAGCGACAGGGTTCTGTGTTTAGCGTTGTGTAAGAAAGTGAATGAGTTTCGCAACGCACAAATGACGAAACGGCACACGGGACAAAAACAACGTGCACATATGCATGTATCACATGCACGAAAACTGCTGCACAAATATCTTTAGTTGTTATGATACTTTTAGGATCATATGTCATAATCATAAGATGAGTTTGTGGAAAATGCCACCACATTCAATCAGCATGATGACTCCCAGACAAGAGGAAATCCCAACATCCCTAAAACCATGATGAGTACAAGCATTTGAGGGCCGTCTTTTGGAACCACGCTTGGATTTCCCACGGACTACACCACATAAGGATCTCAAGTCACGTTACCGTCTGTAAGTGAAACACGATCATTGAGGAATGAAAAGCCAGACCGCTACATCTATTAGCTAATATAAATGACAGATTATTATGCTCATATACAACAAATTTCTTTTGACATTTGAATTTCTGTTGCAACCTCAGAAAATCTTGCAATACAGGAGTATGGCCCCGTGTAACAAGATAACCCCGGCTTATGGAAACTGTGGGAGTCGAGAAGCCGTGGCCTCATGTTGAAATAAAACCACACCAAGCAGCCACAAAATGACACTGAGGAGGAGCTCAGGTGGCTTAGGCAACTCAAATCTGATACCACAAAGCCATATTTAAATACCAACATGTATAGAGGATGGTATTTGGCCTTTTAATGTGTATGTTGGTTTATATTTACAGGCCATATAGCATTTACTGGTGACCTGTGTGGGGTTTCCGCTGCCTTGAAGCAAAAAGAGCTGGGACAGGTCGCAGCAGACCTTGTGACCCTGAATAGAAATAATCAGATATAGATGATGGATGGATGAATGGATGGAAGATAAACCCACTTCTTTTGACTATTTTTGACATTTTGTTTGGCTTTGACACTATATTTGGCTTTGTTTGGTTGGTTGTTTTGAGCAGCAATCCCGGAGCACGATTTTGTGCTCATGTGGTCTTAAGTTTGTGCTCGAGTCCTAACCACATACTAAAAGTAGCCACATCGAATCTGTAGCTTCCTATTGTTCTGCTACACACACACAGTTTGTTTGTCTGTGTTCTGTAACATGGTGATGGCCAAACTGAGCGTTAACCAATAACATTTGGAGCCATGACAGGCCAGGAGCCTTTCTGCTACCCTTTTTAGCTGAACTTTTCTGGCCTCAGTTTCTCGCTCGAGCTGCACCTAACCAGTCTCATCCTTTGAGGTGCCAGATAGCTCACATAGGTGAGTAGGCAAACCTCATTTAGGGGGTATCATCCAGCCCAGGTTCGAATCCCGGCCTGTGATGCTTTGCTGCGTGTCTTCTTCTGTCTACGCCAACATTTCCTGTCAAGCTACTTCGAAATAAAGGCCACTAGTGTCATACATCATAAAATCAAACAAAAAACAAACAAAAAAATTCTCCTGTTGTCTGTGTTGCTATGACACATGACTGGCAGAAACACGTCTGGTTTAGAAAGAACCAATAACAGCAGGGTGAGCGGGGAGCAGTGGGAGGGGGAGGCTAACAGGATGCTCACAGCGACACACAAAAAAGTAGGTTTAGGCTCCATCAGATCAACAGACCCAGACAGTCGGAGTAAAACAACTCTACTGTGGCCAGTATTATTAGAGTTTAAAATTCTTTAATAGACGACCTGTAACACATTTCCAGGCAATTTATCAGTCACCGAGAAATCTCCAGTTGGAAGAAAGAAAACCGTGAAGCATCTTTTTGAAATTAGGGCATGCATTCACATGTTGAAGTTAGTAGTAGATACCATGCCTAAAGCACCCAAAGGGAACTTCTGCAGTTTGTAACTCAGGATTTCTGTATAAGTTAAGCCACTTTTAAACACCCTGTCCACAATCTCTTGTTCGGCTTTTTGCTTATACATACATCAACCTAGTGCTGTAAAGTAATATGGGATGCACAGCTGGGACAAGTGAAGACCAGAACAGGAGCCTACAGATGCTTTGAGGGGGTTTCTTTGTTTTTCCCAGTAGCATAAATGGGAGATTGAGATTGGGAGTACTAATTTGCAACACTAGATGTCAGTATTACTTACATCCCATTAAAAATTATAAACACGGTCTTTTAATGTAGCAAGAAACAACTACAAAGCTGACATGCAGTTTGTCCATGATTATCCAGAAACATATCTTCTAATATCTAGAAATTAACATTAGATTGGTATCACAGATGAGCTGTATTGAGGATGTTGAATGGTCAAAACTGAGGACTTGTACTGGCAACGCTCCAAGTGACCACAGGATATGACAAGCTGGCAGGTGTGAAGAAATTCCAGAAAAAAAAATCAAAACAAAAGGCTTTAAATTCCTCCTTAAAATGTAGTCGATACTTGTGCTGTATTAAGTACGATCAGTCTGCAAATTCCTGCATCTGCTCCATTTTGTGAAAAACTGTGAAATAATGTTTTTACATTATACAATGAAGAGCCATGAGGTGGAGGTTGTCTCTGGGTGGGAGATTCATGTATTTTAAAGCTATATATATATATATATATATATATGGTAGTAGATAACATGAGCTTTAGGCTTGACAACATTAGCGTGACACCAATTATTTGTTAAAAAATAAAAAAGGTCTTAAAATGGTCTTAATTGCCCTAAAACAAAAATTGTTAATACCATTAGCTATATTGGAAGGTGACAGTGATTATCATTTCAGGCATGAACACAGCATTCACATGCTCACATCCACTGGTATAAAACACAAGTACTGTTTCACAGATTTTGCAACGATTGAATGCGAGGGTTTCACAACCAAACAAACGTCTTCATGCAGCTGTCTCTAGTGTAAGAGATTGATGTAACAGTGTGTAATCTGTGCCAAGGGCAGGCACAAGGTCTCAACATGTGAGTGTTTTAATAGCAGCACATTAAACTGGAGCAGCTTTCACTCTGGGTTCAGGACACGTAGGGCTTTTGTGACCACCGGGACTTCAACAAAGAGAGCTGATGCAACAGCCTATCAAGATTTAGACGTCTCGGATCTTCACAGGTGACATTACGCTCTTCACCTGGTGACGAGATGAAGATGTGGTAGTCAAAGAAGCTGCTCTGCTTTTCTTTTTAGGTGATTTTAGAACAGAGTCCCTGGAGACACTCGAAAAAACAGAAACATTTCTTCTAGCGGTTGTTGTGGATGTTGTGTGTAAACCTCTCCCCAACTTTTCAAAGGTTAAAACATAGGATGAAGAAACTATTGTCATGAGATTAAAATGTCAGCATTTAAGTGTTCGTTTGATTATGATGATAGATGACATTTTTCAGAGCTTCAGTATCCGGACAGCGTTGGACCTGGTAGGATCCACCAACTTGCTGAAGTACCACACCATGCCACTTGGTGTTGGTGTTAGTGGTAAGCCAATAAATAAAGAAGAAGACGATGAAGAAGAAGAAAAAACAAAAATCTGGAATGACCCAGTCAACATCTTCTGGGAGACCCCATCTGGAATGAAAATGGCTTTGTAGTGGCCAAATGGTATGGGCCCTACATGGATTCAGTATTAGAGGCCCAAAATGGAAAATCTATGAGGGCCAAATATTTTACTCCCATGAGGCATACAAGTGTAGTACATGGGGGTGGGTTAAGAAGGAACAAAATGTCCTTGTTCGATGCAGTTACCACCAAGTACGTCCCTACACATGCCATACCACCACTGAACCTCTGGGCAAAACCATGTGGGACCATTTTGCAGCCCACTTCCAGCTTATGTAGGTCGAACATATAGTACATCCTGGCTGGGGATCAACAGTGAGAACTTGCTGAGATGGTTGCAGCACTTAAGTTTTCTCTTTGCATACACCGCAGTGGTTGTGATAAATTAAAAGACTTGTTTGAAAGTCATCTCCTGCCTCGAGCATATCTAACGTGCCCCAACTGACCACCACCTCCATGCAACAGTTTTCTCAGGGCCGTGCTGAAGTATTAAACCCCACGTAGTTTCTGTTCCCGGTAACAAAGACACATGTAACATTTGATGCTCAGTAAAACTACTCCAGGATTGCGAATGAAAATCCACCTGACATTGCAACGTTATTTTAACAAAGTTTTAGAGTTTTTAGTCATTCTAGACACCTGGGCATGTGTGTCAAGCACAAAAAAAAAAATACATAGTAATATGTCCCCTTTAAAACTTGGTAAAGGTAAACTATACCTGTAAGTTAGACATCAGTTGAAAGTGAAACACATTAAAGCATGAACTAAGGCGTGCCGCTGTCCTGCACGTTTTTGTTGTTTCCCTGCATCAACACACCCTGATACAAATGACAATCATTAACAGACTGGTGCAGACCTCGATGACAAGCTGATGACCCTTAATTGGAATCAGGAGTGTTGATGCGAGGCGACATCTAAAACACGTAGGACAGCGGCACTTGCGGACCAGGGTTGCCTACTCCTGCCTATTTTAATACGTGAACAACTGCTAAATTATAATTAAATTGTGCTACTTTGTGCTGCAGCAGGACATGGGTTCATAACGCTACTTGGGTTTTTAAGTTTTTAGCCATAAATCGTACCGTGCCTGGGTTTTAGTTGGATGACTGAGTCTACGTCAGCGTTTAGGGGTCCGGCTGCTTTCTGCTAGTTTTAAAAGTAGCTGAACAGTCCCCATTAATCAATGCCTAATGAAAACTGCTACACGTGTCAATTTATCTCCTCCCTTTCCAATATGGAAAATACTCAGCTATTTTAGCACACAAGGCACAATGCTGCCAGTCCAAGTGTGAAAAAATCTATTCAACATTTTATTTCTGCTATAAAAAGATAGGAAAGGACCAGAAACCAGCGCAAAGCAATAGATATTTCTTACACTCGCTCCAAAACAAACACCAACAAAGACCCCAGAAAGATCAACTGCAGTTCTGTTCTTCACACTTCTGTAGAATGTGATAATTAACATAAAAACATCTGCACATAAAAAAAAAAACTACCTTAACCAACACCAATGTTGCTTTAAACACACATACATCACAGTGCCTATGATGTCATGCAGGGTGGTTTCATCTTTCACATGCAAAGTCATTAAAAAAACATGCAAACGCCCACACTCACTTACCTTAGTGATCTTGGGGTGGGTGCAGCGGCTGTTTCCAGACGTGGCATGCATCCATCCTCCACCTTCAGCCAGCTGCAGCGGCAGGTGGGAGTTTCCTCCTCCGGTACACTCCTGTCTCAGGGAACACTTCTTCTCTTGGACGCACCAACCACATTCGAACCTCGGGTCGGCTTTCAGGCACATCCCGCAGCTGTCCCGCAGCGCCCTGCACTTGTACAGGTGGGCTGGTTGGAAAGACAGGAGGAGGAGGAAGAGGAAAAAAAATGGAGTCCAGTAGAATCAGAATCAGAATCAGACAGAGTTAATGCTTCGAAAAAGAGAACGACTGGATTCTGTGGCGTTTGGTGTGCCAGGAGAGTCTCGCCACGTTTAAGCTGTTTTTGACCAGGCATGCCAGCTATCACCCAAACGTCTCTGCTCTCCCTAAACAAACTTTAATGACTGCAAAATATTTTTTAACGAACATAACATTTTTAACTTTTTAATTAAAAAAGAAATCGTAAAGGAGAAAGTAATCAGGAGTTTGTGTGTCTGAGCATAAGAGAAAGTAGAGAGGCATAAATGAATGTTAATCAGCCACATACACCTAAAACCTTCAGAGGGTGATTATTACCGAGGCTCTGACGAGGAGAAAACTGTTCCCTCTGATAAAGAGAAAGGAAAACAAGAACAAGCCACTAGAGGAATATCAGAGAAATAAATTCAACAGGTAACGTCTTTGAACGCCGGCAGGGAATTGACAATGTGTTGTGTCAAAAAAAACCCCAAAAAAAAAACGCATCCCCAGAATTCTGCAGAGTGGAAAAAGTCATTAGAAAAATAAAATAGATAATTAAATAAATTGAAACTCAAACACCTGAGAAGCGGATGGAGACGGAGATGAAAGGAAGCAGGGAGGAGGAAGGATAAATTCTAGCTGTGCTTGTTAACAAAATGGCAACGAGGATTGTTATGAATTTCAAGACGACGCAGCCCCGCGAGGCTGAGGGAATCGGAGAAAAACTGAGGCAGAAAATGTGAGTGAGGTTGAGGGGAAACCAAAGGGAGAGACCTTAAACGGCAAAGGAGGGAGGAGAGCCAGCGCATGCAAACCGCAGAGCAAGAAGCACCGGGAAATGCTCGGGTTCCAGGATTCCTGTTTTGTCATCTGTTAATCAACATCATAATTATCTCAGCTGATGTTGAGCTGTCGGCATCTGCAAGCAGGTTTGTTTGCCATCACACCAGTTAGAAAGATTTGAAGAGAGGGCGTAAACAGAGGAGGGGAAGGAAAAAAGGAGAGAGCATGGAAGAATCTCCTCCCTCCCTCCCTCCCTCCGCTCCTCCGGCAGACAGACGGAGGCCGGACTTCAAAGCGAGCCTCTTTCGTATCCATCTGCCTGACTCGGCCCTCCGCTCGGCCTAATCTGATTAGCTACAGCTCAGCTTAAAAGTAGCATGACGCTAATTAATCTGAACCAAATGAATGATTTAATTAACATTAACATCTCCACTTTACACCAGGGCAAAGCCAGGCCAGCGCCGAGCGGCTCTGCCTCAGACGGATAATGCCGCTACGCTTCAAAAAGAAAGAAGACGGGGATGGAACAGGGAGGGATTAATGAAGGATGGAGAGAAGAGAGGAGGGGGTCTTTATGAGATTTGTACGAGCCAAAGCAGTTTCATAATGCACGTTTTCAAAGCGTATTAGACCTTTAACATGATGGATGACACTGAATGTCTATAATCACAATACGGTGAGGGTTTTGCTAAAAGTTAATCTGCTGATTTCTTGACGGGATTTTCATTTACAGCAACGACCTCTGAAAAGTGAGCATGTGTGACCTGCTCTGACGAAGATTCGGCTGGCAAAGAGCCTCCACCACACAGAGGTCAAGCAGCAGGTCCATGCTGAGGTTTGTGTTTCACTCTCACACACGTCAGCTACGAAGAAGTTCCACTGGCTTCTTAAGAGAGGACCTGTGAAGCTTCGTGTTCTTCACGTTCACAAGACCGCACTCATCTGCTCACGGGCTGGAGGTGTGGAGGTGTGTTAAAACACAGACACACAATCTGGCATGTAACCCTCCCCCCAAAAGAAACAAAAACATTCACCTCCGCTAAATCTGGCATCTTCAGTCACACTTCCCACTCATGAGTTTGCCTTTCATGAAATTTCATGAAATTGTGAAGGGATTTAAATGTCAAGCTCCTCGTGTGGTCTTGTGTCCTGATCCACCACAGAGTGCACATGCGGACACATGGAGGTAAAACCAAGAGTCAGTAGATCCTATCTGGCCTGCACCTGACATGCAGACGCTCACACCTTCACCAATATTCAAATACTGGTTCATGTTGCAAACCTTAAGTATTCAGAAATCAACAGTCCTTCAGTTTTAGAGACTATTATAGATATTATTCTTTGGCTTTAGTTAGTCATGTGATGGACTGGCAACCTTACTGCATTTCACCTAAAGGGGCTAGAATAGGCTTTTATGCATCCCCATGACACTACATAGGGATAGCGGGTGTAGATGATGAAGCAATCAATGGTTGTCATTGTTAGTTTATCGGTTAATTATAATTTTATATTTTAGTACATATCAAAACAGAAATAAATCTTTATAATACAGACTTATATTAAATTTGAGACTAAGTGGGTCGTTTAAAAAAGTCCCCAAATCTGGACTTCGACATAAACCATGGGATCGAAACGCTTTACAACATGTGATTATATTGTTTTAACGGCTACAATAGTTTTCTGCTCATACTCAGCGATCATGTCGTTGTAATGAAAACCTGAAAAGTAACGTATTCAAGACATTAAAGACTAAATACAATCAGGTGCAAAAATTAGAATTACAAAAGGGGGAACTCTTTTTTTTTTTTTTGATATGTGTCTCTGCAAGTTTATGTGTAAAACAAATATCTCATTGTAGTATTAATCAAATACAGTCACAGATGAATATTCTAACTTTTTCATCATGCAATACTTCTTTTAACAATTCAATAACTAGTATTCAACTTTCAGTTCATTGAGGTTTTTGGGTATTTTTTCTTTTGTACAGCTCACTTCAGCTCCTGTCACAGCATTTTCTACCTGTAAATGTACACCGCTGAACTCCAGATTGTTTGGAAAAAGTAATGTTTTTTCCATATTAAGGACAACTGATTCTCTAAAACTATTGCTGATGTCTTTTCCTACTGATGCCGTGTTAACACACCTGAATACTCCAAACCAGAAAACTGCAAAACATGTGCTTTTATAAAGGTGTCTTCACCAACTGATGATCAGTTCATCGAAGGCTGATGATGAGCAGCACCTGGCAGCAACTTACCCTCTTAAATCTTATGAAAGCAGTCAGGGGGTACTTAGTATTGCTGACATCATTTTTCTTTTTTTTGATAAATAATGACAATGACATGGTATGAAAAATATAAGTTATAGGTTAACATATGTTATAAATTTGTATGAGGTTTCTGACTGAAAGACTCATGAAGAGATTATACACAACAAAAGTAAGAATTTAGAAATTAAAAGATGGGCTACCAACTATTACATGTTGACATAGGCTTTCAAAAAAAATCATAAGACGTTGCAGGCAGTTTAAGTACTTTCTAACCAATCAGCAAAATGGAGACGAGGTCAACGATAACGTAAATGATCAGAGCTGAATGTGCACGTGTTATTTCAGCATTAAGATGAAAAAGACAGGAGAAACAGAAGACGGCACATTAGAAACGGTTAGTTAATCTGACTCCACATGTTTTGGGCACGCCTGAGAGAAAGACTTGCATTATCTCGTGTAATGAAACGTCTAAAATCATTAGCCTCCACCACCCAGTACATTACACTTGATGAAGAATTTAGAATTGGTAATTGTTTTCCACTTTATGCACAAATAATGATCAAAAGTAATAAATATCATCCCTCTATGTCACTTTCTGTTCTTTAACAATTCCTGTATTCACGTCTTCCCTCCCGCCATTACACAGCACATTTATCAACCTGTCAAACAGCCATCGCTCTTCCTTTTTTCTTCTGCCTATTGCCCCCCCCCCTCCATTTGTTTATCCGCTAGTCTAACATCAATCCCTATTAATTTCTGGGTTGGATGTTTGTTTGTTATCACCATCAATCCCTCTGCCCTGTTTTTATGCCTGAGACAAGAATAGTGTTTTTCGAAACAAACGGTATACTTTCACCTTTCTCTGTGATGGTTGTCAAAAATGAAATAAGAGCGTTCTTATGGAAAGGAGGGGAATAAGAAACACACATTTGCAGACATTCGTTGCAGCCACATAAACAAGCGTCAATGCACCAAGATTCTACCAAGACAAGCCGAGAAAATAGAGGAGGGCTGCGAAATAGAAAAGAAAATGTTCTACCTTGAATGTTGAAGGGGTTATCAATGACAAAGTTCCCATTCCACACCACAGAGAGGTCTACCGGCAGGTCACTGATATCAGCGCCCTCGTAGTCGTACTGCAACAGAGAAGCAGAAAGAGAAGCAAAAGAGTGAGAGAAATTGTTGATTTATAATGAATTCAACGCAAGTTGGGAATCGTGAGAGATATACTCTCATTTGCATAGTGATTCACCCAAACTTGTTCACTGCAGATGGTGATACAGCCCAGGAACATGCACATCCATAAATCCAAATCCACCTTAACAGACACATTTCATAAATACACTCAGAGAAGATGGGTCACAGTTGAATAGGCATGGAGGAATGGAAACCCAGATGAGGAGCGTAGGACGGGAGAGGGGAATACAGGACAGCTGGCAAGATGAAAGGGAGAAGGATGAGGAGACGAAGGAAAAGAAATAAAGAGAAGGTGCTGAGATGGTCAGAGAAGTGAAGGGAGCCAGAAATCGTACACTGACGTGTGTGAAAGGACTTTAATCACTTAAACATAAGTTAAGTGGGGGGATGAGGGTAAGGGAAAGATAAGATGGGGAGCAGAGTAAAGTGAAATTGGCATTTCCAATTTGTTCACTGACATACTGGATTTGGTAGATGGGGCTTGACCATCCCAAACAGGGAACGGGGCACTGAAACATACACTCTCTCACGCACGTGCACGTGCACACGCACACACACACACACACACACACGCACACACACACGCAACAATCTGAACTTTTTAACCATCTAGTTTGTAGATGATCTGCGGCTGTTTTCCATGAACAGATAGAAGAAGTTTATAACCTGGTGTTTTCTTTTTTTAAATACATTGATTATCAAGCTTTCTGGGTTTGTTCATTGATCGTGCAGCCTAATTATTTTTCCTCTGCGTTCTCTGATTAACACCTTGCTTGGCGTCCTCCTCCCTCTGACCCCCTGCTCCCTGCTCACTCTGCAGCTATTAGTTACCTCTTAAACCGCTCATACACGTTACTGTCTGTCATGCGCCATCATGACAAAGTCGATTGCAGGGCATTTCTTTTTCAATTGCATCGCATCTAAAGGGGGGCAGGGCCGACCCCACCTGAAAACAGATGCACAGCTGCAGGTGATCTGTGCCTGGAGTTGAGAAGACCAGTCTGCAGATGAAACTAACTGCAATAAGCAGAAAGTCACTTTGAATAAAAACCTCTGAAAGCTCCTTTATGACTGCTCTTTCTAAACATACTTATTTTTTAATCAATTGTGGGGCCTCTTGAAAAAACAGCCAGGTAGCCTGAAAACGGAGCATATGCCAGTTTAAGACCATTTTAAATCTTTGAAAGTCAAGAGAAGCACAATACAATGCCTTTAAGCATTTTGTTGTTTGTTTAGTTTCTGGAAATGTGACAATCAGTACTATTCAGACATTTTGTGATGATATATATATCCATCCATTATCTATACCCGCTGTATGCGTTTCCGGGTCACGGGGGTCTGTCGGAGCCTATCCCGACGCATATCAGGCGAAAGGCAAGGGTACACCTTGGACAGGTCGCCAGTCTATGCAGGGCCACATAGAAGACAAACAACCAATCACGCTCACATTCACACCTAGGGAGAATTTAGTGTGATCAATTAACCTACCCTGCATGTTTTTGGACTGTGAGAGGAAGCCGGAGTACCCGGAGGGAACCCACGCAAGCACGGGGAGAACATGCAATGATATGTATATATATATATATATATATATATATATATATATATATATATTTAGTGAGGCACAGGCGACTCAGTGAATCTTTAACACATTGTCTGCAAAAAGAAGTTTTGGGGGGAAAAATGCTCTTTATTAACTGTGAAAATACTTGGAGACCATGTGAGCCAGCACGTAGTGCTGCATCAGCAGTGTTTTTAACCAAGACTGATCTGATTCTGACCATAAAACACTTCCTGAAATGAAAAATATGAAATCATTAGATATGGTTCAGTGCTCAGGTGCAGACGCTGTAGGAAAAACAAATAAACCATATTTACTGGTGAACTTCTTGCATACACATTGACATTTTTTTGTTTCCAGTGAAGTGGTTGGAAATAGACTCAGTGGGAACAATTACAATAAGAATTAAAAGTTTGTTCCAACTGTTATTGCAAAATCTGCTCTCTAGTTTCATATGAAGATTAGTTTCAGAGGGGAAGCTTTCACCAGAATCTTAGCTGAAGTAGCACCTTAAATCTGCACAATGTTTATGCCTGCAAGTCTGAATTTGGTAGAAAAGCACTGCAGGGGATGTTAAGAATAAAACCTGCATTTCTGACTGTGTTTATTAGAATACTGGTTTCTTATTTCTTAAATACAGCTGAGTTAGAGCTTTGTGATGACCACTTAAGCAGCTAAACATGAACTATGTGGAGGTCTGCTTGGGGTTGTTGCCCATTAGGAAGTTCTATTCATGCCAAAGCTACAACTTTCCGACTAATGTCTGAGATGTTGTTTTTAATATATCAATGCAATCTTCTTTCCTTATGACTCCTTTTGAAAAGAGCAACTGTCCCTCCAGAAGCAAAGCAACCCCACGACTGATTTCTTTGCACGTTTGTTTTGAAGAGTTGAGGACAGTAAACATCAGCTTAAGAATATGACGAGACTTGTGTCTGCTTGCACTTCTGTTGTGCTATAATATGAATGTGTGTATTTAAAGGTTTTTCAATAAAAACTTTGCATTTTTTCACTAAGTCATTCACAGAGAATGTTTACAAAGGCTCAGAATGGAACTGGAGTCAAACTCAGATTTAGAAGTTATATAAAAGAAGTTTTATATTGAATAAAAAAGGTATATTTAAAAAGGGGCCTCGTTCAGGTTCGACCAGCTTGGTTGCTCAGTCAAGTTCGCACAGTCCTCATTGGAAGATCCAATGACGCGACTGGCTGGGAAACCCAGCCTGATCCAGTGACCCGGAGCCCCAACCCTGCAAAACAAGAAGGTTTCCAGCTGTTTACTGTCGTTCCTTGAAAAGATCAAGTAATCCAGATCAGTCCATTCATGAACAACATTTTACTATTAACCACAGGGACAGTAAGACTCAACTAACAGTGATGGGGACACATTCCCAGCATCACCAGCTGTTTCTCCTTCCTCACAATTGTATACTTCCATGCTGCTTCCAGCTAGAGGGACAATATCCCAAAATGGGACGTTCCACTTCAAATAATAATACTCTGTTCCCATGACAACATACAGGGCCGGCCCTACAATTTTGGTGACTTAAAAACACTCCAAGAGCAAATGCCAAATCACACACGTCGCTTACAACTTAATGAGAGACAGATGGACAAATTCATTAACAAATCTCTTACTTTTTTAAATTAACTTTCATAAGGAAAGGGCTTGGTGAATTATGTTTCCGAGTTAAATAAATTGAAACCCAGCTGTAAACCGTTTGATCATGCGCGTCCCCCTGAGCACGTAGGGTACAGGTTCAGGTGAGCCTTTAACAAAACCTGGTTTTGGTTCAGACCAGTCAGATTTTACTCATCCTGGATCTCAACAGAGAACAAAAGAAATAAAGGGATCATTTGTAAAGAAAGGATCAGTATAAGAGGGAAAAATGAGACATTGTTTTGAGCCACAGAAGGAGGACTGTGGGAAGTCTGGGAATCTGTTGAGACTTTAAGATGATGAGATGACCGCAGACCAATGAAACCACAGGATTTTGGAGGTCAACAGCTTCATAAGAGAGGTTTTAACTAAAACAGTCTCCTGCCACAAACGAGAGGCTGATTGACCGGATTCTCTTCCCACTATTTCAGCGTGACCCCTGATTCATGACTCGAGGCTGGCTGTTGACTTTATTAGCATCACGTTTACATCCCACTGGCGAGAGCCCAGTGAAACCACAGCGCCCACACACACATGCCCACACGCTCCTCCTTTTCTTTCTGCGGTGTGGCCCCCATTAAACTTTAAGGGTTTCAGCTTGTCCGCCGTCACCAAAACACTGGCCGAGCTTGTTCTCCCGTCAGTCCCTGCCCACCCCGCTGCCCGCCACATCATGCTTTATTCATACTGTCACATGGTTTAAAATGCTGACACAAACCACACTGTGACACCGTGACACTCAGTCACACAGCATCACTCCACTGTCTAACTCGCTTCCCGAGGGAAGCTGCGGAGAAACGGAAAAGACGAAAACCGCTTTAATGCAGAAAAAAATAAGAAAAGGCAAAGCAGCAGTCGGAGGATGAGAGGCAGGCGCAGTGCGAGGATTTCCTGAAGCCAAAACCACCTGATGATACCCCAACAACAGCTATGAAAGTTACTTACAAAGAACAACTCTCCCCAAGATACAAATCTAGTCTTGTAAAAAACAGCAACATTTAAGTATGATTCAGTCCCTGATCAGGATAGATCTTCCTAGCAACACCAAGGGCAACACATTTAGACGCATTTTGACTATAAAAACATAAAAATGATACGTTTGAAGAGACTGGTTGGATGTGTGTGAACAGATGTGCTAATCGACCGTTTATTTACCGCCACTGTCACCATGTTTCATACATCCATGTTGGAATTTGAGGTTGAAAAAGTCTTTCCAACCCTGACTCTGACTTGTAAGGATGTTGCGGTTCAGGACTTTCACACTGTCGTCGGTGCACCGCCGCAGCAGCGACAGACGTAACACGCACTGCGATAAGCATGATTCTGGACTCCTGACTCGGGAACAAATAGAAAGAGAAAAGAGACGACGGTCAAATTAATGCTTCCTTTTGCATCCACCGATTATGTAAGGAAGATAAAACTATGATTCCACTGTAACATACAACATCAGCCACAGATCAACTCACATCGACTGGCCTCCCACTTTGTGTGTCATAACACCCAACTTCAGCTCACATCTTTCACTTAATTTACAGTTAACGTTTATTATTTATATTTCTAGGATGAATTGAAACTAAATCCTTGATAACAGTCTTAAACACTTTAAAGTCCTTTCTTATCGAGAACATGATTAATACTTCCTGAGTTTTGGCAAATCAATGACTTTATGAGTAACTTTGCATTTAGACTGTTGTCAAACATGCGATTGGCAGAATCCAGCAGGCAAAAGTTGTAGTCCCCCATCGAGAGGCCCCTCCGCTGGCCTGCTGTCCTGACTTCCCTCCCCTGAGTGCCTGGAGCTGCTGGAGATGAGTAATCAGACTCATTACTGAAACCTCTGGCCAGCTCCTTCATGTCACTGCATGTAATTAATCTACCTGAGACAACTCATGGTAGGGGGGCGCCCCCTGGGGAAGGGAGGGGATGCGGGATACAGAGGAAGAAACGAGTGGATGCTGGTGGAGGGCAGAGCGAGTAGATAAGAGGAAAGTGAGAGGAGTGGCGTCAGGGAAGCAGAGGAGATTAGCAGGGATACGAGGACGGCAGACGAGGCAAAAGAGACGGAATGGGACTGGGAGTGGAGAGAGGGAAGAACGGGGGGAACTTTGACGGAGAGAGGAACACAAATACAGCGGCAGGCAGCAAAGCTGAACCGTGAGAAGAGTCGCGAGTTGCGTTCTGGAAACATCATCTGTTGCATGGAATCTTAGTTTTAGACAAATGCAACCCCAGACAAACAGTTTGTTGTTGGCGTAACTGTTACAATAATAATAGCCTGTTTTAATTATGGAATTATTTACTTAACAAAACGAAGCCAAAATGAGAGGGAAGAAGGAAATGAAGGAAAACAAAGTATCCCCATGATTCCACACGTACCAGACCAGAAAACCGCTAAAACATCCGCTCCTACAGAGGTCAGAACACATGCTGGTGATGAATTCATCAAGAGTTGATGAACAGTTGGCACAGCGGGGAGGAAAAAAAAGTTATACGTTGTTCCTCTGAAGTTGTGTTTGTCTAAACGCCAAGACATACTACGATCACACGATCGTCTTGTGTTTCTGACCGAAGCAGGAAAGTACAGGGGAGGGAGGGGAGGTGAGAGAAGGAGAAACAGGAGAGAAGGGGAGGAGGAGGAGGAGGAGGAGGTGTAAAAAAGTACAAGGTGAGCACAAAGCCGTCCCTGGCCTCATTACAGTAACACAGCAGCCTGGCTCAGGTTCATTCGTTATCTGCTCCTGCACTCGTTTATTCTCTCGCTACATGAATTGTCTCCATGGATTGCATGGATAGATATGGCTGTGTGTGTGTGTGTGTGTGTGTGTGTGTGTGTGTGCTTGAGCGTCTGAGGAACTGAAAAGTGCCGATGTTAACAAAACAGAGCAGCTGGCTTGCGAGGGGGGAGGAGGCAGATAAACCGGCAGCTGCTGGCGTACGAGTCCTCGTCCATGAGCAGGTCACTCCCATGTAATTAGTCATGTTGAAGGATACCTGAGTGTGTGTTAAAAATACTAGCACACACACACACACAATATACGAGTCCCGTATTTCATTTAAATTCATTTCAGTCGGGCTTTGTTGAACCACTTTGAACATTTGAGTTGGTGCATATAAAACAAATATTACAGCTCCATAAATGACTGAAACAAGCAATTACCAAAAAAAAACATTTTTAATTGATAAATAAACACACACACACACACACACACACACACACACACACACACACACACACACACACACACACACACACACACACTATTAACAGACTAACAATAAGAGCAGAGGGTTTAGTCTCAAGAGCGTGACTTTTTAAAGGAAACCCTACAATGTAATGGTTTAAAAAATTGACATTTCAGATAAAAATATTGCAGGGATCTGTGACATCACAGAACCAATGCTGAAGAGTCTCCACAGGTGTCCCTTTAACAACCCTTTTGATATGATTTTTGACTGGTGGTAATTGCAACCTTTGAAACATTTGCTTGTATAAAAGTGATAAAAGAGGCCAGTAAGGCCTAAATAAGGCCTGTCAAACACTTGCAACCATCACCAGCTTTACATTGGATATTTATTTTTTACTGTTTGATGGGCAAATTGTGACTTGGCAACTTTTTGACATAATGTTGCTCTTTAATCCAATTTATGCCAAGCGAAGGAATATAATGAGTGAAAGTTGCTGAGTGAACAAGTTGCTGACTCCGCCCCTAAAACCAGCTGCTATGAACAGAGGTGAAAAACATCTTGGAAAAGGAGCTCCTGCACTGTTTTCCTGTGTTGTTTTGACCAAAGTACACAAACATTTAATTAAGACCACAGTACACTGTTCCAATTTAAAAGAAAAAAAGGGATAATATGTATCGTCTAAATAAGTTTGTTCATTTTAAAGTATCAGTTACAGTAAAATTTGAAGAAATTGACGTGTATGATTCAGCAACAGAGTGTGTATACTGAAAGATGGAAATACACCCACGCATGGGCGACCATAGGAAGATCCAGATGCTCTCGGTCCTGTTGAGGACAGGAGAACTAATGCGTTTTTACTACGTGTGGAACAGAAGTGCCCCAGATGGAAAGTTACTTGTATTCCAGTGAAGACGAAGTAATGATCATTTATGGGAAAAAATGCAATGAGGAAGAAGTTAATTTTTTTTGAGAAAGAAAGAAAAGGAAACACACACAACCACCCTGAAAACTGACTGGCCACGCAAAGGACAAATACCTAGGACTCTTCCTTAAAAGCAACTGAGGCTCCGCACCCACATACCCAGGGTTAGACTGGGCTTGGGGCTGTTGGGGGGCTGTTGGGGACTGTTGGGGGGGCTGTTGGGGGGCTGTTGGGGGGCTGTTGGGGGACTGTTGGGGGGTTGATGGAGACTGTTGGGGGTTTGATGGAGACTGTTGGGGGTTTGATGGAGACTGTTGGGGGTTGTTGGGGGACTGTTGGGGACTGTTGGGGGTTGTACGGGGACTGTTGGGGGTTGTACGGGGACTGTTGGGGGTTGATGGGGACTGTTGGGGTTGATGGAGACTGTTAAGGGTTGTTGGAGACTGTTGGGGGTTGTAGGGGGACTGTTGAGGGGTTGTTGGGGACTGTTGGGGACTGTTGAGGGGTTGTTGGGGACTGTTGGGGACTGTTGAGGGGTTGATGGAGACTGTTGGGGGATGTTGGGGACTGTTGGGGGCTGTTGAGGGTTGTTGGGGACTGTTGGGGGTTGATGGAGACTGTTGGGGGGGTTGATGGAGACTGTTGGGGGGGTTGATGGAGACTGTTGGGGGTTGTTGGGAGACTGTTGGGGGACTGTTGGGGGCTGTTGGGGGACTGTTGGGGGGTTGATAGGGACTATTGGGGGGGCTGTTGGGGGACTGTTGGGGACTGTTGGGGGACTGTTGGGGACTGATGGGGACTTGATGGGGACTTGATGGGGGACTGTTGGGGGCTGTTTGGGGACTGTTGGGGGGTTGATAGGGACTGTTGGGGGCTGTTGGGGGACTGTTGGGGGGTTGATAGGGACTGTTGGGGGGGCTGTTGGGGGGTTGATAGGGACTGTTGGGGGGGCTGTTGGGGGACTGTTGGGGGGGCTGTTGGGGGACTGTTGGGGGGGCTGTTGGGGGACTGTTGGGGGCTGTTGGGGGACTGTTGAGGGGTTGATGTAGACTGTTGGGGGTTGTTGGGGACTGTTGGGGGCTGTTGGGGACTGTTGGGGACTGTTGGGGGTTGATGGAGACTGTTGGGGGGGTTGATGGAGACTGTTGGGGGGGTTGATGGAGACTGTTGGGGGGGTTGATGGAGACTGTTGGGGGTTGTTGGGAGACTGTTGGGGGACTGTTGGGGGCTGTTGGGGGACTGTTGGGGGGTTGATAGGGACTGTTGGGGGGGCTGTTGGGGGACTGTTGGGGGACTGTTGGGGACTGATGGGGTATTGATGGGGACTTGATGGGGGACTGTTGGGGGCTGTTTGGGGACTGTTGGGGGGTTGATAGGGACTGTTGGGGGCTGTTGGGGGACTGTTGGGGGGTTGATAGGGACTGTTGGGGGGGCTGTTGGGGGGTTGATAGGGACTGTTGGGGGGGGCTGTTGGGGGACTGTTGGGGGGGGCTGTTGGGGGACTGTTGGGGGCTGTTGGGGGGGGCTGTTGGGGGACTGTTGGGGGACTGTTGGGGACTTGATGGGGACTGTTGGGGGCTTGTATTAGAATTTGTGTTTGAAAATCAAAATACCCCCCCCCCCCCCCCCCCCCCCCACAAGACAAAATCCGAGCTGCACAAAGATAAAGTCATGAACCGGCAGCGTCCACCTCAGATGGTGACGTGACTAAAACCCGCCGCATCGTTCTGTCCTGTGCAGCTACTAAGTAGGTGTCATACAGCTTGTTTGTGAAAGTGCTCGTCCTCACTTCTGTCAAGTCCAGACAAATTTGAGAACTATGTGAATAAAACAACAGGCGAGCCCGTCATCCTCCCAAAACTGACCGCGCTGCCAGATGTGCGGACTTGCTGCAGGACGTTAACGCACGCCCGTACAAGCGGCCGATGAGTGCCAGTGTAATAAATCATGTAAAGCAGGTTCCCGGTTGTTGCTGATCCTACAGTCTCCGTCTGCTCCACATGATTAGGAAGAGGATCATGTGGAGAATCTCCATATGTCTGCTTCGTGTTGGGTTTCCAAACCCCCGGGGAGGATTTGTGAGTCTGTATGTGCATGTGTGTTTCTTCCTTCAAGAAACCAGTAGGCACCCTGTACACATGCGCCGGAGAGTTTGCAAGTGTGCACGCCTCCGTGCACTGTCCTGTGAATATTCCAATGTGCTCCAATGCATATTGAAGGTCCCAGGCGTATTTGAGTATGCAAGTTCAATGTTTCAGTGTTTGGTGAGGGGCTAAATAATGCACCCAAAGACAGTAAGATTGAATGGATGAGTGTACATCTACTGCCAGCTAATTTTCCCTGATTTATTACCCTCTGCTACCGAGTCACAGCCAGCCGTGATACATATACACACACCTCCCCGCTGAGAATATTGAATACAATAGTCGCTGGCGTATGGGCTCTCAGTCACAGATGGATCTGCTGTCTATTGATCCTCGGTATCTTTATATTCATGCACATCCCTTTTACTTTAAAATTTCATTAACAAGTCGTGAGTTAAACGCACACTATAAAACCAGGCATGAAAGAGCGTAAGAGTTGAGAGTCATCTATCCATCCATCCATCCATCCATCCATCCATCAATCCATCCATCCATCCATCCACCAACATGCTGCAGGGGCATCAGTTAAGGCTAAGATCCCAACGCCTCCCTCTCCCCAGCCACATCCTCCAGCGTGTCCTAGGATGGTGGGGTGTCAGATTAAGGATGCTTTTAAACTTTAATCTGTTTGCAGACATTTAAATTAATGTAGGAAAATATGATGTTTTAAAAATTGTGACGATGATGTGAATTACAAGGGAGGGAATCAGGGGGATGGGAGCAGGGTTTCGCTGGATTGATCCCCAGCCCCGGCATGTGGCAAAGCATCCCTAGAAAACCTGAACCTCCCACCAGTCCAGCCACTCGTAGCCCAGATAAGACAGGAGAGGGTGGGGTCAGGAAGGGCGTCTGACATAAAGTCTATGTCAAATCAATGCAGAACATGATGATCTGCTAGGAAACAAAAGCTTAAAGAAATTGCCTTTTTTCACCCCCCATTTATTATTTAATTTATTTTTTAAATATTTTTAGGTCTTATAGGAAGTGGCCAGACAGGGAACGGGGGCTGAAAGAGACACTGCAGAGGTCCACAGGCTGGGACCGGAACCTCGGCCAGCTGCACAACATCTCCAGGTTCTCGTGAGGAACCAACTCAACCTGGAGAATGTGGCACCTGACTTTTGCTTTTTCATGCTTCTCTTAATGGCTTTGGTGTCCTTCTGCTTTGCCAAATATAAAACAGTGATTAAGGGTCTGCTAAATGTTATGAGTCAATACAGACTGGAAAAATGTAATTTATTCAAGCAACATGATTTCTACTGGGGATATAATGCATCTGTTACACTGGAAATGAAGCAGCATCGCTGCAAGATGATACTTCCGGCTTTCTTAAAATATTTTCATCAGTATTGGGAACAATTTCAGAAGAATTGACATCTGATCATCAAAATGGGAGAAAAGGATCAAATTCATTTTAATTCACATAAAAACTATTATAATTCAGTGAACCAAATTATGTGATTCTAGACTTTGTTCTAATTTTAAGTGCAATGCTGCTGCACTAGAGCTGTTTCGGATCAAGACCGCCTCCTTTTGGAGATCTTGGTCCAGCTGGTCTGTTTGTACTCAAAAATGATCGTGTCCACACTAGACGAACACGTACTGAGTGGGAAAATAAACCAAAGTTCATCTGAAGTGGACTGTAGGTGTGAAAGCTCCAGTAATCTCCCAAGAGACACCTGGTTCTGCCCCGAGGCCTCCTCATGGGGGAACATGTCTGAAATAGCTCCCTGGGCAGGACTCCAGAAGGAAACCTGACCAGATGGCAGAACCAACTCAACTGGCTCCTGTCGATTTGGAGCGGAACCGACCTCGCTCCCTTTTTACCGTGATCCTTTCTTCACACAAAAAAACTCATTTTGTTTGCTTGTTTCAGCAGCCTCGTTGTTTTTGTCAGTCAGCAGAGCTTGTTAAACCTGATGCATCTTCCACTTCAAACATTTATCATTAACTACTGCTTCAAAAAGGATATCTTTTCTGAGCAGAAACCAGCGATTCCACCACATTACAGTAGCCACTTGCCACAACAGGCCACCACAAGCAGTTAAATGCACAAATGTTGATAAAACTTTGCACAAACCCCCCAAAAAACAAGATTGCACAGCTTAACGACTTTCTAACTAATCCCCACGGCCCCAAATGTCCCTGCTTCTGCTTATTCTCACTAGTTCCACGTTTCCACGGATCACCATTCCTTTTCTTTCAGCATCACTTTCTCATCTTTTCTATTCCAAAAACATTCTGCCTCCCTCTGTTTCTCCCTCTTTCATTCTTTTGTTTACACCAGTATGTTAGATGAGCTTCATTTGAGTTTTTTCCCTTTCTTCTTTCTTCTCACTCTGTTCCCTCTTTTCTTCTATCACACTCTTCTCCATTGTTGTCGTCTGGTCTGATTTCCTCACCTCCTCTTGTGGCTTTCTCTTTCTTTTCTATTTGCCAGGCTTTTCTATGTTTGTCTTTGAGTGTGTGTGTGTGTGTGTGTGTGTGTGTGTGATTGTGGCCGTCAGTCTACCACATCACTGCAATCCATCATCATTTTATCTACAGCTCCCTTAATTGGATCCTATCACAGTCCCACCTGACGAGCGGAGGGGTGGGGGTTGGGGGGTGGAGAGAAGGAGGATTACACACTCCACCTGACACAACACGGATGTGTGCACGTGGGCGCAGAAGCAAACACACATAATTCAGCCTCCCGTCTAGCTTCATCAACAGCTGCAAAATTGTGTTGAGACCTGAGCGTTTCCTATTTTTCCTGACTCCTGCAGAGAGAACATTGTAATTTTACAAAACATTCAAGTGCACTGAAGAATGACGAAATGAATGCATGCGAGTGTGTGTGTGTGTGTGTGTGTGTGTGTGTGTGTGTGTGTGTGTGTGTGTGTGCGCGCGCGTGCCTGCGTGCGAGCGTGTGCGTGGGGAAGCATTCATTTGGTTTACCGGAGTTTTGCTGAGGAAGGTCTCTGTCCTCCTGCATCAGCAACTCTGTGCACTAGTCGAGGTGTAGTAATGAATGTATCCGAGTCCATCAAACGAGCCGAATGAAAACCATTCACTGCTATTTCCTGGGTCGGTTGTTGCTTTTGAGGATGTGGAAGCATTTCAGAACAAACTCAAAAGCCAACAGAGTAAAAAAAAAAAACATACTTAGAGTTTTGGTCTTAAAGAAAAACTTTTCAGAACATACAGATTAAATTATCTCTCTGCTACAGAGACAAAGTATCTGAAAGTCCGTCCATCAACTTCCACTTATCCAAGGCCGGGTCGTGGGGGCAGTGGCCTGAGCAGAGAGGCCCAGACCTCCCTCTCCCCGACCACCTCCTCCAGGAGCAATCTGAGGTGTTCCCAGGCCAGCTGAGAGATATGATCTCTCCAGCATGTTCTGGGTCTTCCCCGGGGCCTCCTCCAGGTTGGACACACTTGAACCACCTCAACTGGCTCGTCTTGAAAGGAACAGCTCTTCTGCTGAACCTCTTACCCCATCTCTACGGGAGAGTCCAGCCACCCAATGGAGGAAGCTCATTTCAGCCACTTGTATCTGCGTTCTTCTTCTGTCGGTCATCACCCTCCAAGCTCGTGACTTGGTAAAAACGTAGAAACGCAGGCCGACCAGTAAACAGGAAATCAGAAATGCTCAACATAACAGACCGATACAGAGTCCACATCACTGCGGACGCAGCACCCGTCCGCCCGTCGATCTCACCCTTGTCCGACTGGGAACCTTGAAAACCATGAAAATGTAAAGAAACCAACATACGCACTGTGTCAAAGGTAAAAGTCCCCGATCCAACATATAAAGAAATGTAGCGCTGGTTGAGGGATAATAAAAACCCTCACAAACTCAACCCTTTTTTCCAGTTTAAGTACAAAGTCTTTTGTTTTAGTTGTCTTCAGTGTTTCCATATGAAATCTGAGTGAAGGTTTGTGCGGCCTAAGCTTCAGGAGTCGTGGTTCACGACTGACATTTTCAAATACTAGACTTCCACAGCTCTTACTGATTTCAAAGCCTATTTTGTTATTCAAAAGTCTCCAAAGTCATTATGTACAAATCTGTCAAAAACCAGATTAACAACCCTGAAAGTCAAATCTAAAAGCACGGTCTCTTGCATGAAGCAATTACAGGAATGGAAGCGACTAAATATGCATGATTTACCTTTTCAAAAGCACAAAGGAACTGTAGGAGCCATCATTCCGATGTGGAAATCAACTTTAATAACACCTCCCTCAACTACTTTTTGACTCACCGGCCAGCGTCTGAGGCAGAACGACTTTCAGGATCACACGGCTGGAGTTCAAACTTACCATTGTGGGGAACTCTGCGCTCAAAGACAGCAGGTGGCCTCGAATCAGCCGTGTGCTTCCAGCCAGCGGCGACGCAGAAGTCGGTTAAATGACCCGCGGCTGCCGCCGGGTGTGTGACAGGCTGGTGTTAACGGAGGCCAGCCGAGCTGCCAAAAACACACCTTGATTCCTGCCGCCTTCCAACGGCGGAGACCCGCCGACTGCTGCTGTGCACGCCTCGCATTTTAATCATGTTGTACGTCACGTTCTGTTAAGTCATAATTGAAGTCGTTAAAATGCCTCCACTCTGATTTGTGCCTTGATTGGAGCTCAGGAATTCACTGGAATGGGTGCACCCTCGTCATCATGACGGCTTGAGCGAGGGTGCAGAGGTGGACATCGGTAATGGGAATGAGGAAAAAGAGGCTCTGCAGCAGACGGTCCCTCCACCTATATGACTCCTGTACACATTTTATGCCCTATTATTTGTTATAGTCCTTAGATATGTGACATGATTAAGAATACTAGAAAAAAGCATCCTCAGTTTTAAACAGTCTGCTCCACAGGGCGTGCCTCCTGAAATGGGTGCTGCACCCTTCTGAGGGACATTGCAGGTGCAGATGTAAATTAGGTAGCTAGGTAAACGTATTCTCATCTGGGTTGGTGATGTGACACTTTCCTGCAAATGTGAACGGCTTACAGGACAGCACATTTTTAGTCCAAAACAACTTTCAGATGGTATCTGACAGACTTCTTTCTTGTTGTTGTTGACGGCCAAAAAGCACATGAGATGTGATTTTTCTAAATTGGATTCAATCCACAACGGCTCTATGGATATAGGTTACCATAGCAACCATGTGACTCGTGGCATGTTGTCAAGCACACAGACTGGATCTGATCACGAGCAATAAACAATGTAAATGTCAGATCAGATTCGGACCTGCTATAATAAGAATCGGACTTGATCTAGCAGTTTGAACACAGCTTAAGACGGGCTTGAACGAAGTGACAGGATTGGGTTCTGTTGGCGCTTTTGCTTTGCCACTTTACACAAACAAGTAGATGCTATTTTCTCTTGACGCCTTTGCCACATCAATCCATTCCTGTTTATTTCTCTGTCTGACACTGCAAAGTAGCAATTTTAAAGCCAGAAAAACATCCATGTCGACACCCCAAGGTTTGATGTGGGTTTGCTGTGGGTTAGTGTGGGCGGGTGAACCGGACCCTAGGTGGGTCAGTCCAATCAGTGCCCAAGTCAGATTCACCCTTTCACCACCTTATAAAGTTTCTATTTTTTTTTTTTTTTGATAACCCCTATGGGGCTTGCCCACGAACAACCCACACGGTCCGTATGTAGACAACCCTACAGAGAGCCCACTACAACAGGAGTATTCTGGGTCTCTTTGTGGGTCCTCTGTGCGTCTCTTGTTTTTTAACCCATGCAGAGTTAAACCAGGAGGAACACTGCTATCTTTGGTTCGTTCACCTTTAACTCACACTTTAGGCCATCCTAGGGGTATTGGGGGCCGTTTGGGCTTACCTTTCTGCCCACAGTGTCCCCACAAAAAGCGTGTGGTTAAACTCGCAGGGCTGTCTGGAAAGCAGTGTGCTACATTATGCAAGTGCGTTTGTTCTTACCGTGGTCTTCTGACACTGTATGCTGCTGCTGTTGAACCTGAGCGCAGGGACGCTGTGCGTGTTGCCCTGGATGTGAAAGATGCACTCGTAATTTCTCTGTCCAGACTGAGGCTGGGGCAGGTTCTGGGCCAGCAGGGTGATCGGCCTCATTACCCCAGCGGGAATATAGATCTGAGTGGAGGGCAGGATCTGAGGACACTCCTGGAGAAAAGAAAAAAGTAAGAACAAACGGTTTGAATCAAGACAGATAAATATAGCAGCGGGATGTCAGACTGAGTGGACAAAATGTTCTGAACGCGCTGTCTGAAAAATAAAGAAGAAAAAGAAAATGAAGGAACTCTTCCAACAGCTATACAGACATTAAAACTATTCTTCATTCTCATAATTCGGAATTAGCAGTCACAAAAAGAGATCAACATGGCCAAAAATAATTCCCTCATGTTCATTATAGTAAATCCTTTTCTTTTTCTTCGCAAATAACCAAACTGGATGCTTTTCCACAAGCATTCCAGCTTCCTTTGTGCTCATTCAGACATCATCCAGCCTAAAACCTTCTCTTACAAACCATCAACGCTTGTGAAAATTAACTCTTTTTATTAATTGCTGAAAATCCAATGTAGCAGCGACTTGTTACAAAGAGTACAAGCCATTTTAAAATCAGCTCCCCCCTCCCAATATTAATGAGGCTTTTATGGATATTAGACAAGCTTTTGCCTAAAAGAATCCACCAAAGGATATTCTTATTCTTCCAGCGTGCACTAATTTGAGAGCCTGAGACAACATCTCTTAGGAATATGGACGGTTCCTGAGAGAACGTGCAGCAGAGCACCAGACTGTACTGTAAAACAGTGGATAAGAGAGCGAGACGAGATGAGTATTCAGCGCTTCCAATCAGTATTTCCTTGCTGCTCTTCAGTGAATACAAATGTGGCCAAAACTGTAGCTTTGTACTACATTAATTGAAGCAAATTATAATGTCTAAGAGGTTTTTTGTGTGTGTGTGCGTGCGTGCATGCGTGTGTGCGTGCGTGCGTGCGTGCTTGCTGGCTCTGCCTGAAGCCATTTAAACAACATCGGTCCATCACCTGAAATCTCTGCTCCATCAGCATCAACATGCTCCTGTTTAAAGCCGTTTACATCTGCTTCAGTGAATTACATTGAGGTGCTTTGAGGCCACGTGTTCATTGCATGTTGACCTTACATCCAGGTAAAGAGGCTCGCACTCAGCTTCACGGAAGTCCTTATTATAAGGGTTTTTGCTCATAAAGAGGGATGATTTAATCTGTATCTTTTTTAATACTGAAAAATATTGCTTGAGGAGGGCAGCACGGTGGCTTAGTGGTTAGCACTGTTGCCTCACAGCAAGAAGGTTCCCGGTTCAATTCCCGGCCCGGTGGGTCTTTCTGTGTGGAGTTTGCATGTTCTCCCCGTGCTTGCGTGGGTTTCCTCCGGGTACTCCGGCTTCCTCCCACAGTCCAAAAACATGCAGAGTAGGTTAATTGATCTTCCTAAATTCTCCCTAGGTGTGAATGTGAGTGTGATTGGTTGTTTGTATGTGGCCCTGGATAGACTGGCGACCTGTCCAGGGTGTACCCCTGCCTTTCGCCTGATATGCGTCGGGATAGGCTCCGACGGACCCCCGTGACCCGGAAACGGATAAAGCGGGTACAGATAATGGATGGATGGATTGCTTGAGGAAAAATCTAATTAACATTAAATCTCAATAAAATACTGCTACTTGTTGAAGAAAATCAACATTGTAATGAGTGTAAGTGCAAACCAGGGCCGGCCCTTGGATTTTGTTGGCCCTGAGCAAGATTTTGTTTGTGGCCTCAAAAACACAGAATCACACACCCTACTTAAGTGAATAAACAGACACACGTAATACAGACAAAAAATTACTAAACAATTCTTATACTTTATCTGGAAATGTTAAAAAAAATTTGAATAAACTAAGGAAAGGGTTTTTTTTGGGAAATGTTTAAATGTTAAATGAGCCTGAGCTGGAACCCTTTTGATCATGTGAAGCTCTACATCCCATAAGATCCCTAAAAATCTGCTTCGGGCTCCTCAGAACTGAGGGGTGAATAAGAATTTCTAAATGAGTTTGCATGTCACTTATCACCTTAAGTTTCAAGGACATTTTAACCTCTGTTTTTGTCTACTTTTTTCCCTTATATTTACATTTTAACCACAGATTTTATCTATTCTATTTATCTTTATTCTTTCTTTCTTTCATTTACATTTTCACATCATGCTTTTTGATGTGATGCTTTAATGTCTCTGTAAAGCACTTTGAATCACCTTGTAGTTGAATTGTACTATACAAATAAACTTGCCTTGCTTCGCCGTACAATCAGCCAAACTATAACTTTCCTGTAATGACGGCACGAGTTAACACAGCTAACGAATAAGTGGGAGCAGCAGGCTATTTAATCAGGGAACAGAGTATACCAACACTCTAAAGGCCCTTTTATACTCCACTTTTGTACGTTTGTAAATCCGTCTGCTGCAAATGTTGTTTCTGTCATTTTCCCTCAATCTTCCGTACGACATTTGCGATTGTGTGGTTGTTTAGCAGCACATCCTCTGTGGTGAGTCAATCGCTGTCTGCTGCTGTTAACTCAAGCAACAGACTTTTCTCAGGTGCATATCGAAATCATGTCTTTGTTTGTATGATGTTTACATTGCTTCACCCATAAAGGAAATGACCACACGTCTCTCCTTTGGTCAACCCACTATGATGGAACACAAGAAAGGAATGTCCTGCTGAAGGGAATAGCAGGACAAAGAGATGGGAAGGCATTTGGAAACAACAGCGTCCCGAGACACTCACAGTAATAATACATATTCTTGAGACAGAATATAACAATTGTAAATCATATTTCATTCAATATATTTACTTATACATAAGCCTGTCAGAGGTAATGCTTGTATGAGCATTTTCTTCTCCACCTCACACAGTAACAGGTAAGTTCCGGTCAAACGGAAGAGCGATGAGAGATCAAATCAATGCCGGGGAGCCCAATGAAGCAGACTCAGTGATTCTGGCAGTTTAAATTTAAGGCACTCATGCATACTGACAGGCTGCTAATGAACTGTTACAACTACTAGAAAGGACAACAGGAATGAAGGCACCTATTAGGCAAAATAGATGTCCAATTCCAAGAAACTTCTGGTTTGGTAAAGATGACATTCGACTGTCATTCTGTGTCCTGCATCAGACTTTCCTAACATCCCTCGGAAAAGGCACGCGTGTGCACGTGATTCTGTTCAGCAGGTATTATTTTGCATCTGAAACAACAGAAACTGTTGTATTTGTGAGACCACGCTGAAGCTGGAGATTTGATTGCGGCGGGATACGATTAGGTAAGATGGAAGCGACCCTGCTGTATGTGAAAAAGGAGAGGACTGATTTTTGTCGCCACGTTGGAGTTCTGCAGAATTGCACGCCTGCAGAGAAATGCAGCCCCCTCTTGTGGGAAGGCACACAGCTGAAATGAAAACTGCAGGACATCCAAATGGTCTTGCAGAAATATACAACACACAGTCCAACTGTTTGAAATGTTCTGCATAGGAATAAATAATTGAGTAAGAAATAAATCCTTCGGTCTCAGAAGCACGTAGTTGAGTCACTCTTATTAACTGCTCTAAGTTTTGTAAATCATAGACTTTCAGTTCTTTGTAACATTCTATAAACACAAGAATATATCACAATATTAAGATCCTTGCACTTGTCATTTTTGTTTCATTTTTCTCCTTTGGAAGCTCCGGCTCTCTGTCCTCACACGTCTCAGAGTTTGAGGGGGTAAACATGCTCGGCCCTCTTTACAAACGCTGACACGGGTCTCTACGTTCCACAAAGACCTGTGACTTTGGTCAAAATCCCACAAAAGAAATGAGCACAAGAGCTACCTTTTTTTAACCAAGAAGCAGTATCTGCTTTTCTGAGTCGACTTCGTTCCAGAAGCAAGAAAAACTGCAGCTCCTCAACTGACCACTGAAAGTGAGTCCATCTCTATTGTTAAAATGCCCAAATCTGTAGCACAAATAAACATATTTAAGGTTAAAAAATGCTTTCGGTCTGCAATCAAAACCGTGATTGTTTATAATATGACAATCATATTAAAAAAAAACAAAAACAACTGTAAGCATAATTAGGGTTGTGTTGACTTCTGAGCGGTGAATAAAGGCCTACCAGAGCAGTCATCCATACTCCAAATGTGTTTTCATGGGATGTTAACTTTACTACGACTGCCACGGTTGCCACGATTGCCCTCAAAGGCTCCGAGAACAAGGCTGAGCTTGTGCTAACCTGGCTGCACGACACAACCTTGCAGTCCCGCGAGGCTTCATCGCAGCTGGGCGAGGTCGCTTTGCCTGCCTGTTCTGCCCATTTGCAACATGGCGCAGTCTAGTAGCAGGAAAAAGAGGCTTCGAAGGCACTCTTCAGAAAACCTACGGAGGACATCACATGGTTTGTCCAGTCAGGAGTCAGACACGCAACTTCACTTGCATCTTTTAAAATCAGAGCCACAGCTCCTAGCAACCACTTCTGAGTTACAGAAAAATGCAGCATTTCGTCAGTTGTGTGGAGGACGATAAAGTGGAGGAATGATTCCACCGAGCGCTGCGCGCGTGATGTCACAGACCCCTGAAAGTCTTTCCTGTTCACGACATTTGCTTCTCCAAACGTGACTGGCCTGTGTTACGTTACAGCTTTTGGTATGACAGGCGCCTCAGATGCTCCAAAACATGCACTCAAGCACAGACACCCCCCCTTGGTTAATATTCTACCCCAATCAAGCGTCTGCTCTCCAATTGTGCATGGACATCCTGCCTGGCTGCCATCCACACACATGCACGCTGAGAGCACTTCACATCTGTGCCTCCCCATTCTGTTCCCGACTGCTTCAAACACCACAAACATGCACACAGACATTCTTTTGAAGGCTGAGCCTTTTCAGACATGCAGAGTCATAATGAAAAGCACGGTGCATCATTCCTCTGAGGAACACACATATATGCCTAAATACATGTATAAAAGCAGCTCCCACATATATCGCACAAAGAGACACAATTGCACAAAGTGATAAAGGAAAAAGAGAAGGAAACACACACAAAGGAGGCAGCAAACAAAGGATTCGGGAGCAGAGGATTATGGGAACCGTTTCATTAGGAGCGGCGACAGGTGTCAGAGCTGCGTCTGCATCAGATAGCCGAGCATTTTTGCACAATGAAACACAACAATCGCTTTACCTGAGGGATTCCTCTAATTTCTCTCTTTCCCTCCTCTCCTTTCTTTCTTCGTGCCACTCACACTTGATCTTATTTATATTTTTTATAACATCACTCTCCTCCCTTTCTTTCTCATTGTCACCTTATTTTGATTATTTTTCCCTGAAAAAAAAACAAAAAAAACAACAGTTCCTCTACTTTATTCTTTTTTCCCAGAGATTACTTTCTTCAGATCCTTACCTGGATTCTTGCCAATCGTGGCTACTCGATACTGTGACAACAAATCATCTGCAGAGACGCCTTGTTAAGATCTAAATTTACTGCACTGTAAGTCAGGGATGAACAGTGATGTGGGGGATGAGCTGCGATAAACCACTTGATAAGAAAGAGTGAGAGAGGTGAAGTGACAAGGAAGGGGGTTGCAGTATGAGGAGGCGAGGTCTTGGGAGCCATGCACTCGTTTATTAAAGTGAAGGATGGGAGTTAAGGCGGTCAAGTTCTCAAAATATCAGAGCATTGCAGTCACTGCTGTTATCCACCCAAACAAACGCTCAAATCATTAATACAAACACACACAAACTAAGATCCAGCTCGAAATGCCCAAGAATATACACAAAATGAACATGTACACATTCATTGCCTCCCACACACACACACACACACACACACACACACACACACACACACACACACACACACACACACACACTGAGCCACAGATAAATCTTGCCCTCTGGCTTCCTGCGGTAAACCAGTACTGGGGCCTGTGGTGTATTTTACAGGAGTCTTGGGGCCAAACATACAGATGCTGCGATCAAAGACGGGAAGGCAGAGCCTTCAGAAACAAATTAGTTTCAGCTCCTCTTCTGTGAAAACTATGTTAACTTTCTATTAGGTCTCTGTTGGCTGCTTCTTCTTCTGCAGGCAGACACAGTACACACCACATCACAATCTTGGAAAGTATTTGATCTGCCAATAGTATCTGCTAACATGGTCATTTAATTGTACAACTGAAAACATAGTCTTGGAGTCAAGGAGTTATAGCTAATTACAGATCAATATCTAGTCTTGTTTCTCTCGATTTACGTCTCAACTGCTATGGTGGTGGTGGTGGTGATGGTGGTGATTGGGGGTGCTTTACATCACATCATAGCCCAGAAACAACTAGGCCTCAAACAGACTTATAATCAGTCCTATTAGATCGCAGTGATGCATTTGATACCGCCAATCACAACAATCTATTACATAACATACTGCGATTAAAGGCACTTTTTTTAGTTTGCTTTAAGTAATATTTACCTGATAAAGTCCACTTTGTTCATTCAAATTAGAAGTCTTCTAGATGTATCAGTTAGTCATGGTGTTCCACAGAGCTCTGTACTTAGGCCGTTACTTTTCACTGTTTATGCACTTCCATCTGGAACCATTTTCAGGCAGCATAGCATAAACATTTATGCCATGCAGATGATAGACTTATCCAAACCTATGAGACCAGAAAGAAGCTGGAATAGAAACATGACTTAAAGACATGAAGACCTGAGTAAATGCACATGTTCTGTTCCTAAGACTCAGATAAAACTGAGGTTGTGTCTTTGGACCAGGAGGCTCCACCTCAGTCTGAGAAGTGACCATAAAGCCAACCTAACTTTGTAATCAACTTAAGCAGTTTGAACTGAAGTCATTCCTGATGAGAAGACACTCCGTTTGCAGTCACAACTGTATCGGCAGTGATTCAGTTCCTCACTAATGTATGTACTGAGGTGCAGCATAACGGTGGTGCAGTCTGCTTGGTTTAGAAAAACAAACTTATTAATAATAATGAACCCTCAGACTGAAAAAGTGATTCAAAGCAGTAAATGACTCATCACTTTCACATGTGCTTAACAGTCCATTTTCATTATTTTAACAGACTGTCGTGTTAAGATGCCAGTGTTTTACCAGTTTTCAGAGCTCAGGATACTCTTGTCTGTTACATAACAAAACACCTGAGGCTTTAGATTCACCAGTTTATTTTCCAAAGGATCAGCAACAAAACTCCTCTTCTTTCTGTACACATCCTCCTAACATTGGATCCTCCTGATCCTTGTGTTTGTTCTCTAGCTGCCCTGTGGTTTATCTAACCATGATGATGCCTGCAGTCATGATCTCCAACTGTCTACGCTACCCTGCTGCATTTTCATATTGACTGTTTTTCAGCATCCCTGGCCTAACTCGCTTCTCCTTTCACTCCCCCCCCCCTCATCCAGTCTCCTTCACCAGCTGCTGGGAACCCCGATGGTTTGAGAGGTAAAGGACTTGTGGAGGTAAAGGAGGCCGTCCAAACAAAGGACAATGGGGATGAGAAGAAAAAAAACATACCGAACAGAGGAAGGACTGCATTGCATCGGGAGAATATATATAAAACAGAATTAATTAATAATTATGAATTAGTTAATATCTGTTATATGATTTTTTTAAACTTTGTTATGTTTCTTTTCATCAGCATGTAGACCTCACTTCTACACTGATGTCATAGATGAGGCCACATCGCCAACTGGCTGCAGGCTGTCACCAAAGAGGCCACTTCACAGAGGCGCAGACAACCTCCAAGTATGATGGATGAGGTCGTCTTTGTGTGTTTGCCTACGTGTGCGAGTGTCGGGACGAGGGAGGGGGAAGGGGTGTCACCGGTGTGGATGTAGGGTCCCAACGGATTAGTGTTACAGACCAATGAACCATTTCAGAAGAAGGGGGGGCGAGACCTCATCGACCAGCAGACTCTGTCTCACACACACACACACATACACACACACACACACACACACACACACACACACACACACACACACACACACACACACACACACACACACACACACACACACACACACACACACACACACACACAGAAATAAAAAGACTTGATATGATGACCACATATCCCAGGAGATATGGAGGAAGAGTCATCTGTTCAGCAACATCTCAGTTTTAGACACTAATATAGTTATACCCTTAGAGAATAAATCTAACAGAAAGTAACACACTCGCAGACCAGATGTACGATGGATCATGAAGTAATCCCACTGGACCTCGCCACTGAATCACATACAGACAATTTATAAGGCTGTACAGTAGATACAGAAGCATTTTTTCCTGTTCACACACCTCTTTCCCACCTTTTCTCTGCATTAGCAAGTTTTTATTTAACTCATATGTCTGACTTTTTTAACCCCATGGCAAATGAGGAAAGTTCAAAATAGCGAGAGACTTTATTAATGCATAAATCACTGTATCTGGCCGATCCTGTTGTGTACGATGAGACTGCATCCCTCCAGGCTTCCTGTGCACTGAGCACTGTCAATGTCTTTATGTAAAAACCCAAGAGAAGCGGTCAAAGGCCGGTCACACAAACTGATATCCATCAGCACTTCAGCCAAACTGCAATGGTTTTGTGAGTCTGCTGCTCCAGCGTAATAATATATGACATGTGAATCATAGATTGGTTCACACAAACGTGCGCAGCAGCCTCTCGCCTTTTCTGCTAATTGCTCTTATTTCTCTTGATCAGAACGGGTTCAATTATTGGAGCGATTCATCAAATGAAAAACTCCTCTGAAGTTGATACAATTCTCATCCTTTTTGCTGCTAAATGTTGGCAGATGTGTTGGCATGGTTGTCTTCGGCATCTGCACCGTGGATGTGTGTAAGCTGACGTGGTGTACCTCAGGGAATGTGTTGGTTTCGGTGTTCTTGCTTGAACCCAACAGAGTTACGGCTGGGAAGTTGCCATTCAAGGGACCAACAAATTAATGTTCTCATTTTTTTCTCAAATAAACCGCTAAGGTAAGTCCCCATTTATCCAATATCAATACCTTCTTATTCCTATTCATCCTCATGAGGGGCTGCTAGAGTCTATCCCAGCTGTCCTCAGGCAAAAGACAGAGTACACCATAGATATGTCACAAGCCCATCACAGCCGCTTAGAAGGCAAAGTTTAATCCACTAAATCTTTGTATCGTAGATAAAAAGAACTTGGACGGCTGGCGAGATGTGGAAGTCCTTGATGTAATCCTCTTTGTTGGAGGATGAAGACAACACCTATCCTGAATAAGCTTCATCAAAACAATAACCAGGAGACAAATAGTGAGTCTTTGCCTGAATGTGTATTATCCACATATCTACTGCCCATGGCAGAAGTCAATAACATGTCCTTTGCAACCTATTTCTTGACTCACTTTAGACATTTATCAAACACTCTTGAAATTAAAAAAAAAAAGAACAACCTCAAACTGCAGAAAGAGATAGTGAATCCAGTGGGACTACGAAGCTCTCCACCGTATGTCTCCATTAGAATAGCAGTGTGTTATCTGTGATGGCTTAGTGTGATTGTGTGTTTATCGGGATGCTATCAGGTCTGGATGGTCAAAGAGGAGGATGTACACGATAAGAATCAGCTAGTGGATCAATTGCAGCCTCTAAAAATAAACAATCTACTTGTGAATGTGTGTGTATGTGTGTGTGTGTGTGTGTGTGTGTGTGTGTGTGTGTGTGTGTTTCTGGGGGTGATACACGGTATAAATGACAGATAACAAGGAGCTATTCAGGTTGGCCTCGCCGAGCTCCATGCACTCTTTTTTTCCCCCTTCAGCCTACAAGATCAAAATTTGATGAATTTGGATTTATTTTAGGAGTGGAAAAATGACAAAGTGCTCTTTGTCACATAGGAAGACACCAAAAACAGACCCACAACCTATTTTAGATCACAACCCACTGAATTATAAGAACCTCGCGTGAGCCACCAAAGAGGTAGCCAACCTCTCAAGGTCACTGGAAAAGCAAGTATTAACTGTACCAACTTCCCAATCAACTATCTTCATTTTTAATTTCTTGAGGATTCAAGTGCCTCCTTGTTCCCAGCAAAGTTTAAGCAATACATAACCCAGCAAACTTCACAACAATAGGTACTGCAGGACCTAATATGCAGATTCACTGGGGCCTGAAAACTTCAGAGAGCAACCGCTCCTTTTTCCACGACCTGTTTCATCTTTTACTCTAGATTTGTGACTCATTCCCCCGTGCTTCATGTCAGCAAGAAAACTTTTTATCTATTTTGTTCAAATGAATCGAGTTCTTCAGTCACAGTCTCAGGTGGAAGGAGGGCAGGCCCCCCGTTGCAACAGATGAGGAACTCTTGTGTTCAATAAAAAGCACTTTGAACTGAGTCGAAAACCTTTTGGAGTGTCCACCCACTCTTTGCAACCCGGGAATATGGAGTGAGATGGCAGAAGTGGAAGAGATGGAGGCTGTCATGCTGTTCTGTAGTGGATAGCTGATTTCCAATAAGTATATTAATCAAGTAACACGTCTGACTGTACTGCTTTAATCTAAAGATTTTCCTCATTTTACTTTAAAACTCAAATAGCTTATTGTGTAATCCTCATGGTGTTTAAACAGAGCATCTGATTGCCTCTTCTTCTTTCACGGGGACGAGACTGCCACAGGGCCTCCCCTCCATGCTCACTGGAGGCCCCCTGATGAAATTATGCAACTGGTGGGCCAAAAGCTGTGCTACAATGATGTCTGAGCAGTGCGACTCCAACGTCAACCGATGTGCTTTTAATCTTGGTAAAGTGGAGAAAAACTACAAGTCAGTAGCATTAAACCAGCCAGGGTGAGGAAAGTATAATTATGCTTGTGACCTTCTCACATCCTCTGGTCCAACTTGTTCTTCTAACAGGAACCCAAGGCAGACAGAGGAGGAACAATGATGGGCTGGTCACACATCAGTGTGTTGTTTTTGTTATTATCATTATCAATATTAAATTAGATTTCTGCTGTTAAGAAATCCATCAGAAGGCTGGTCATCTGACTCTTCTGCCATCTCTCTCCATCACCAACCTCTAGTAGTTTGTCAAGTTTAAATATATCACGTACAAATTTGCACAACCTTTGTTGTCAAAAAAAGTAAGTGAACTAAGTAAGTTTGCTGTTCCCAAGAAGCATCTGCTGAACCATGGTCTTCCAAATAGGAACTCACTGAGGACATAGTTGATCTCCATAAGCCTGGAAAGGGACCCAAAGTCATCTCAGAGTGTTTTAACATCCATTACTTCACAGTTAAATTATTTGTCTATAAATGGAGGCAAGTTAGTGGACACCCAGTCAGGATGACTCTGAAAGAACAACTCAAACCAAAGCAGGCCATTGTTCCTCCATGGGATTGCTTATACAAGCGGTCGTCCAGACAAGGCAAGAGAGATAGGTTCAGAGATCCAAGACGCTTCAGACAGAGCTCTTCTCTTTGTTGTCCTTCACAATGAGAGGAGACAACTGAACCGGTTTAAGCATCTGATTAAGATGCCTTTTGGACACCTCCTCTGGGAAGTGTTTCAGGCATGTCAAACTGAAGGAGGCCCCAGTGCAGACCCAGGAAATACTTGAGGGATAGTATTTCCCTGGTGTTCTCCCTGGAGGAGCTAGAGAAGGTGGCTGGGAAGAGGGAGGTCTGGGCATTTCTGTTTAGTGTGCTCTCCCTGTAACCGAAACCTGGATAACAACAAGTGGATGGATGGATGGATGGATGGATGGATGGATGGATGGATGGATGGATGGATGGATGGATGGATGGATGGATGGATGGATGGATTTTTTCCCCATACTGTTTTGTTCAGAGTTAAAGACGTTAGGATTTTCTTTGGGGGTATTGCAGATGGACAGGATTAAAAACAATGACATCAGAGGAAAGGCCAGGTTTGTGTTAGAAGATGGTCAAAAATGAGAAGATCAGAGGGGAGATTTCTGGATGTGAGGAAATAGGATATGCAGTTAGGTTGGTGTGACAGAAAAAGATGGAATACGATGGAAATGGCGATCTGATGTGACTACCCCTGAAGAGAAAAGGCTGAAAGTAGATGATTGCGCACCTCTTCTCTTAATACATGTGTATTGTCAGTGTAACAAAATCAATGACAGGATATATGGGGCATTTTTAGTAGTGAGGGCTACATAATTGTACGTTCATAACTCTACTTTGGTGTCACTTCAATTGCAGGGCGTTTACTTGTAATTCTTTTAAGCTTTTTATTGGTGGGAAGAGAGAACATGTTGCCTTTATTGAAAGTAGAGAATAAGAGAAAAGAACGCAGAAAAAAAAAAAAAAAGGAGTCACATGCCTGGATTCAAACCTTAACCGGCTGCAAGAAGGACTTTGAGCCTCTGCACACGGAGCACCCTCCCATCCAGCTGAGCTCACAGCACCCCGTCCACTTGTATTTTTTAGTGCTGTTTTAGTGATTTTCTTAATTAACGGCTCTGAAGACTCCCTCCACCTTCAGATAACTTAGATCAGCAATTTTGAGGTCATGAATTTTAAAATGTGTTTATGTGAAGAGCCCCTTGAGAAGACTCCGCCTCCTCTGAGCTTGTGAACGCAAAGCTCCACCTCCTTCAGCCTGAATCTAGCTCTGCTCCAACTAGTGGTGAAACTAGACTGTCACACATCGAAAACAATTTTTTTTTAATGTGTTTTTTCACATTTTGCAGCCCATCGGTGAAACCAATGGCCTTATAAGAGAATGGCGCAGAATGCGTATTGACAGGTTTATAAAAAGACTTGCAGTTTTATTCCCTTCGTTTAACCCTGCTAGGTAGCAATGCCACATCTGACCAGATGGGGGCAGCATATCTCAATAAAGTATGTGTGCCAGCCCCTGGATGAAGGGCACCTCTAGTGGTGCAAACTGGTTTTACATGACATGCTGGCCATCCCCACTCAACATTAACATCGTCAACGGCTCTTCAGCTGAGCAGGTCTCTGCCCCCATGTGGGCAGAAGTGGTATTACTACATCGGGCATCTTAAAAAGGAAAATCTGCATCACCAGGTTTATGCTTTCAACACTTTAAACTTTTTTCCTCCCTTAATTGCACAACGTTAGCATTTGAGCTATTTTGGTCTCAATTCTGGTGATTTGTGAAACATGAAGATCAACACAACCAATGGACAATTAAAAATAAAAATAAAATGTTTTAGCATTAATTCAAACCACTGTCGCCAAACAACAACGGGCCGAGGGGAACAGACACTCCTCGTAACCCCTCTCCTGCACTTCTGTGTGACATTCAACAGTTTGATGGTCATTTTTGTCCCCACCACGACAAGAAAACTCTTAAAACCAGTTTTCCATGAGTGATTCCTCGTGCATCTTTAGAGCAACAGTGTGGTGAGGTTTGTTTTACTCTTTTGGCATGAGGGAGAAGTTGAGGTCAAATACAAAAAAAAGTAAAACAAGACAGTAAAGTAAAACTGGAACAGAAGAAAAAACATGTGGGTAAAGACTATGCAAATATTTGTATTGTTTATCAAGCGTCACAATGCGCCCTCAAATGTGAAAGTCACATGAGAAAAGCTGTAAAAAGAGTTGGAAAGAAAGAACAGAGTAAGCCAAGAAACATATACTTTATAAGCGACATTTGAATATTTCTGATTTATGTCCTGCAGACAAAAGCAAATCTAGTATCTCTAACGTCACCTTAAGGGACAATTAAATTATTTTCAGCAGCAGCGAAGCAGGTAATATTAGATAATGAATGAAGACACCGGTGGTGTCACGAGTCTCGAACATACTTTCATCTCCTGAATGGTTAAACATTTCCTGCACCCCCTCCTCCTCCTCCTCCTCCTCCTCTTCTCCTTTCATCCACTTGTGCTGTCCTTCCTCTCCTTCTGTTGATGCTGCTCCCTCCAACACAGATGTCCTTAATTCCTCCTACTTTGCCAGCCCTGCTCTTTCTAGACTCTGGTATGTTTTTATTTCCCCCATTCACTACACAATTTTTAACTTTCTTGTCCATAATCCATGTTAAAATAACAGACTCTGTCCATCCCAGTTTCATTGAGCTTGTTGACAAGTTAAACAATTTGGACAAATGCCCAGTCTGCAGCAACACAAGAAAATTAAAATGAGTGCCTTGATGGAAATTTAACTATTAGACAATCTCATCCAGACCTCTGACCCTCCTCGTGTTGAGAAGAGATCAAAAATGAGCTACAGGGACATCTCCACACGAATTCAGAAGCACCTTTCCATTTCCATGCAGTTAACTGTCAGAGTACTCTTAAATGTGGACTGAAGCGGCCAGATGAGAAACATGCAAAATAAGAAACTGAGAAGAAGATAATCCGAGTTTTTAGTCATAGCTTGTTTCTCCACTAACAACTGGGGCACTGCCTCACTCCTCCTCCTTATGTTTTATTGCGGATGCTCCACCTTTTGCGTCTCATCTCATCTGTCTCTCTCCATTAAACATGGCAATGATCAGAGAGGCATCTGGAGATGCCTCTTTAAGCTTTAATACACTTTGAATAATTAACATGTGTACAAGCACACACACACTCACACACACACACACACACACACACACACACACACACACACACACACACACACACACAAAGGTTGAGCATATCAGTGGCATACAGCACCGCCAGCAAGAGAGACCCAGAGGGAGAAGGGAAGCTTGCTCTGTGCCAACACCAGCTCCAGAACCTCCAACCGGGGCTCCTCAGAGCTGTGCACCAGCAGCCTGGGTTCCAGCAAGTAGAAACAATGAAGAGACAGTTGTAACTCTGACACCCATAGCTGAGAGACAAAAGGAGAGGGTGTCTGGCTCCTTCTAATTGACTTCTTGAGGGAATGTGGGAGCAGGCTAACAAGAGGAGAGACCTCAGCAGGCTAGACATCAAAAAGGAAAGCCAGTCTGGAGATGGGCTGGCAAGATGTGAGGCTTTCTTCTCACGCAACAGGAAAACGTGTATAGAATGGGGTGGGATGGTGGTTTCGCACAGCAGAAAACCAGCCATGACACTTATTAGCCAAAGAAAATCGAATCTCTGAATTTGTGATAAAGGCAGTGCTCCAGGCGGTTTGGTGTTTCCATTGAACGGTGTTTTTCGAATATGCGCCATTCTTGTAAATCTCAGTATCTTTTCCTGTGAGACTTCTCTTCTAAACAACAAAAAAGAAGAACTCAACACTGAAGAAGGAATGTGGCTGCGCCACATCCAGCACTACCAGAGACGTGCAAATGTACGAAAGCGTTTCCATGACACTTTGAAATAAAGTGGATTATCGACCTGTCTGAAAAACCACCTCATGAAACTGTAGAAAGGTTTTTGCGATATTTGGGAGTTTTTTAATTCGAGCCGTTTCCATTACAGGCTTTCTTTTTCAGTATTTGGGTTTTGCACAGATCCGGGGGTGACGGAGGCATGACTTGTTACTGTCCCCTGTTAATTCATTGTCAGCTGAGACTGTTCAGGACAGGAATCTATTACATGGCTGTAATATGATATCGTTAAAAAGGGTTAGTTTTTGGGACAACTGGTTAGGTTCAAATATTAAAAGTAGCACAAAGGGTTTTTTCCAGTATAGAAATACTAGTTTTGATTGTATCTAATAAAAGAAAATTTGATTACTTTTATGGGGAATTGCCTTTATTGCCGTCTCTCTTCCCGACAATTGACAAACCCTGACCTTTTCAAGTCAAATTAACTTTGGACTCCCGTCCTGATCATCTCTTGTGACAACTGTATATCACTTATATGTCCGACATCCAGACCAATGAAGCTAGCTCCCAGAGCAGCAGCTGACATCACGGCAGAGGAGCCCAGAGAAAGGATAGAGTGACTGAGGAGGAGACTGAACAAGAGTAAGTCCTGGTCAGTGACATAAAAGCAACCTAACTCTCCCCTATTCGGGGGTTTTCTGATCAAAAAGTGACAAAAGGTCATTTGTACTACTGTACAACTAGTTTGGGTACCTTAACTAAAGACCTCCACAAAGTGGGGCAGTTCTGGGTTACTAAGATTCTCTTTTAAGATTTAGACAATGAAACTCCAAGAAAATAGATAACTGTACCAAATCTGACCATACCGTACCAGTTACAGTGATGCTCGTGTAGACTCTCATCCAGGTCAAGGGAATCAAGGCAACAGGACTTCCTTGTCTTGGTTCCTCTTCGGGAACCACGAACCAAATAACCGAACAAAGAACACAAGAAACCAAACAAATGAGGAAAATCCTCAGACACCTATTTCATCTAACATCCAAGCTCAGTCCTCACAGTTGACTCTCCAAGCCATATGATGCGATTTTAATCGCGCCAGGCTCAGAAGAAAATGTGTAAATGGTATATTTTTCACAGATACAAAACTGTTTCACACCAAAGGTGCAGAAATTGTGAGATGGTAAAACCGTAGCCCTCTTGTTTTGTGTCGAGCAACATTCAGGTGACAATGCCAAGCTGGAATCCATGTATTTATTATATAAACGGTTATCTTAACATGGAAAAAGTGCTTTGTGCAGCTTCAACCAAGCTGCAATCTTCTTCCTTGAAGATATTAGATGGAAACATGTAATGTGGGTATGATATCAACCTATGATGTAGATGGGACAGATCCAGCCAACCAGCTTCTTAACCTGGCAGTAAAAACTGAAGCTAGGTCAAGGCTTGCCCTTCCAATCCCAAAGCAAACCGAGCCAAATTGAGCCATACCAGTCACTGGAATTAGGCCTCTTTTTTTTTTTTTTTTTATACACCTGTGGGGACTTGACAGAAACATATGATCATCTGACCGACACACTCATCACAGTGATTCATCCTCTCATTAGCAGTATGAAATCTAGCGCTGATCCACAAATCTATATTCACCTTGTATACATCTGGAACCTACAACAGACTGCTAATGATAATTAATGAGGCTTGAGTACAAAGCTGCAGTGATGCATCATGGGCCTACTGAACGTCATTAGCCGTAAGGGGGTCAAACTCCCAGAAAGGGGAGAGAGGATGAAGATGATGTGGGACAGCAGGGAAAGAATGGAAGAAGAGGCAAAAAAAACAAGAATATGAAGAATAAAAGAATGTGTCGTGGAGAAAAGAAAAACAAATACAACTGTCTAGTCGGCACGAGTGAGTGAGTCGCTTATTTATATGTTGAAAAGGTCAGTGTCTCTATGGTTAACTAAAACATTTTAGAGCAGCTGATGTAGAACAAGCGCTTCTTCTGACAGATTACGATGACCAAGGCTGCGTCTTAATAAATACATCCCGCTGAAAGAACCATCCATCCCTATCTACAAGTAAAAAATGGAAAATGTAAAACAAAAAAATAGCTGTATAATCTACTTCGATGTTAAATGTAACTACAGGCCCAGGGGTATTTTCTTTCCAGTGGTGGAGAAGCATTCCTCCAGGTGACTAATCCATGAAGAAGAGTGTAAAGCTCAGTGGCTTATCAGACTTCCAACGTAAATCTTGTAAAGTGGTTTTTACTACTACGGGGAAGGCTCTCCAGCTCTGAGACGTTATCAGAGAAACATTCCTTTCATCCTTATTTTAAAATCAACACAAGCAGGTAGTGTGACGATACAACATGTTCTGGTATCGGTCACCTACAGACAACATCACTTCCTAGACAAGAAAAGGGCTTACGATAATAATAAGTTAAAATAATAGACAAATATAATGTTCTTAAGCTGATAACACAATCAGAATTTTTAATCTTTATTGAACACGCTTTGGAAATATTTACAGTATTGGATGAAGATGCAAATTAACCAACGGAGGAAGTAGGCCTTTGAACCTCCTTTGGCAGCATGACTTAAGCACTGCAAAAACAGTCACAATTGTCTTATTCTAAGCAAAAAAATACATCTGTCAACAGGTTATGGTAAAGACAGATAAGACTCTAATTAAAAAAAGGAATTACAAACAAATCAAAATTAAAAATTAAAATCTACATCTTACCCCAGGTTTATGTAGCAACTACCCCGAACCCCATTTATGAATCCTACATTGCTGTTGTCTTTTGTCGTTTGTCTCGCGCCATAACACCAGCACCAACCGTGGTGTGGCAGCAATTTACAGCAGATTCTTTTTGGAAAAAAATGGGACAACGTGGTATCACGAGACATACCGGACCCCCCCCCGCTCATCACCATTCTTGTCAGTGGCTCGTTAGTGAACAAAGCAGACCTGTACGCCGTCTATTATTGTAATTTAGATAAAGATCGTATAACATTTAATAGAAAATCAGCTGGAAAAACCAAAACATTGAAAAAGGGCCACATACTCTATTTTCCCTGCTACTGTATTTTTCAAAACATTTCCATACATTTTTAGTCATTTAGTTCCATACTGTTCTGCATGTTCAACACATTTTCTGATGTAGCAAGTGACAAAAAAATAACGGAGCAATATAAAGTGAATAATTAGCATCTCTGATAATGACTAGCAAACAAATTGTTGCATGAATAATGGCGCATGCAAACACACACAAAAAAAGGAAAAGCCTCTTGCTATCAAAGCGCACATCAGGGGACATTATTTGGCAGCTAGTTTCTGTCTGTGCTGTCAATCAAATATCACATTAATTCATTTGTGGGACATGAAATACCCCCAGTGAAAAGCAGCCACATGCAAAATGAATGAACGACTTAATTAACAAGCAGCCGAATTGCAGTCAGTAAAAGAATAAGCCGGCAGGCTTGCAGACAGAAAAATAAATGCAAACAAACCTGCCTTTCTATTACTTTTGCTGTTAGTTTTTATTATTGCATTATTTTTCCTATTTTCGTGAATCTAAATGAAGTCATCTGAACCCACCTCCGGGCCCAGCCTCGGCCCAGTCGGCTCCACGGGCCCGATGCTCGGATTCATTGGAGCAGGGCGAATTTGTTTGTCTCTGCACTGGTTTGCACTGGTGTTTGTTTCTCTCATTGTTTGTGTTTATATGCTCTTTCTGTTGATGGCCTTCTCAAGTGTTTCTCCGACTCTAGCAATTTTCTGCCTGGTCGCCCCTAATGTGCTTCTCTGTTTATCTGCTGTCACAACACAGCTGATTTATACACATTTACAAATCCAAGAAGTGACAGCAGAAAATTATATTTGCCTTAAAAGGTCAAAAATTATAGATTAGTGGTTATCTGTGTAGACGCACAAGAAAGACAAAGGAAATTTTTGCGCTTTGCATATGTGCCGCATAGTCACAGATGCTATGAATTTTATCAGATATGAAGTGAAGTCAGCCTCAAGAAAATTTGACGAATGCCTTTGGGAAGATAACCACTGTAGTGTGAATTCAATCACTTTGGCAACTGACTGCTAATGACGCAGGGGGAAACTTTTCCAGGCAGCAGTGATGGGCAATATTACCTTCAGCAGGGTCTACAAACCGGCAAATTGGAACTAAATTGAGACTAGAGGAGATAAATATGTGACAAAACTACTGCTGCTGGCTTAAGTGAGCATATGCGTCACTTCAAAAATGCTGCCTGTTCAATGAACAACAAAGAGAGGAAACTGAAGGAAACATCTAAACACATCACCAAAGCCTGGAGCAGTCTGGTCCCCGATTCTGTCTGCTCTTTAATAATAATCCATGTAAGCCATGTTGTTGTGGCACAAGTATGCACATGTGCATCTATTTAATACAACAAAACCCCTCCTGACATTCAAAGTGTCTTGGTAACCATAGCAACGTCTGTACGCAAGGAATGTTGCATCAGGAAAACACAAAATTACCATGAATCGGTGTGGCTTATCAAACAATGTTATGTTTGGCGTGTTTATGAGGAATGTGAAAGCAGTTGACTTTTGAGCTGGTACCACAGCAAACTTTGACACACGTTGGGCATTTTCCCATCAGATTCGAAGGCAAATGGTGGCACGCTGTAGGGCGAAAAAGTATATATTTGTTCTATTTTGGCTCCTCACATAACTGCTGCTTTGTGCATAGTATTTAACAATAGTATAACCGCTTTGTTTCTTAAAAAACTACAGGTTTGGCTGAGGATCATATTTTCCTTGACAGTAAACGCATATTTCATGTTTTAACTTTGACAGCCCGAGTATTTATTCATGTGTTTTTGATAGAAGAGACTGGAAAGTGCAAGAGCAAGATAAAAGTAAGTTCTTGAAAGTGATCAAATTTTCCGTCTACTGAAATTTAAACTGACAGTTTAACATGAAAGAAGGTCCTTTGTGCTGCTTTCTTGGAAAAATCAGGGGTAAAGTGCCCACAGTTGCAGACAGTCAAACTTTTGTGTTCCGTGTCAAATTAGCAAAAAAAAAAAAAAAAAATCGATTCAAAATCAATTGACTTGAATGCACCTCAAATTAAAAGAAAAGCAATCAATTGCACTCATTATCACAACAAGTCAGCCTCAATTGTTGCCAATTACAGTATGGAGCCAAAAGCATCATTAGTTGTTCAATTTCTTGGCTGCAGACACCTGATGACCTGGTCAGTATTTTAGCAGACTTCCCACATCTACACCGGTCACCACACGTGTCTACAGAGAAACTAACTAATCATTTAAGGCTTTTGGTGCGCAAACCTACATGAGAGGTACCACAGAATCAACTTAGCTGACTGAAAATGGGCATAATATGATGAAACCAGTTGTCTGAAGCACATATTACATACACACCGATATAGACTAAAAACAAAAGGCAGAGACAAAAACACAACAGACGTAGATGCCAACACTCCCATACACACAGCTGCTTTCTGCCCACCCTCACTGAGAGCAACAAATAGCATTTTTTTTCTTTTTTTCTGATTATACCCTTTCAACATCTCAGTTTTTGCTGAAAAGAAAGTTAGAGCGAGTGAAAAAAAGCGAGTGAAAAGTGACAGAAGAGAATCAATGGTTGGGTGTAAATGTTAGTTTGTGAAAAGAAGGCATCAAGGACAGAAGAAAAAAGAGAGAAATGGTGACAAAAAAGCGAGCAGAGAAAAACACGGCTCAACGTGTGCGGGAGCATCGATCAACAGGCATAAAAAGGAAAACAGAACTTCATAACCCAACAGCAGATAGTTAAAGCGAAGATACTTTGGCATTCAGTGCAACCTTCTGAGGCTGTTCATTTTCTTTCTTTTGTCAATTAATTTTTAACTGTTTGTGTGAGAGCCAAGAAAAATTAGAGAGTTCTACGGAGGGTCTGAGAGAGCCGGCCAGCTGACGGGTGGACGGGGGTTGTCATGCAAATATAACATTTGGGACGACAGTGAACGTTTCATTTGCATACTCATTCACCCCGACTTGTTTATAAGTGAATAAATCCAGCACAGCTCAGAGTGCAACATCTGCTGCTGGGCCACTCGCAGCTCATTCACACACTCACATACGCACGATGAGATGCAGTACCGGTCCCAGCTGCACCCTTGGCATTACCATGCAGCCGTACATGCTCGTATGCGTGCATGAGCGTGGGCATTAATACTCATAAATGAATTCACATGTTGCTGTTTATGGCAGCGCCTCTGAATATTGTCCTGTGTCTGTGACAGATTGTGTAACTACACGTGCTCGTAAATGTCGCTATGTTTGTGTTATGTGTGGGTAGTCAACCCCCTCACCTGCGACATGTTGACTCGTCCCTCCTGGAAGGAGCAGTCGCCGGCGTCCTGCGTGCACATGTGGCGATATTTGCACCAGTGGCAGGGGAAGTTGGCGTTAACGCAGGACACGCACCTGGTGGAAATAAAGTAAGAGAAAACAAAACGAGTTTTTAAAGCGACAGTATAATTAGAAACAGTCACTAATAGACATTACCATTGCTGGTCTATAACTTAAACAAAAAAAAACAAACAAAAAAAAATCTATAAAGTATCAAGCGTCAGGAACAAACAAAACAAGAGCTTGAAGAGCAACTTTTCAAGCCCCGTCAGACATTCACTCGTCTCCATTAACCTGAGGCATCTGCCCCCCTCAGCTTCATGTCTGAATGAACACTGGCCACTTATCTGTAAAAGTCCTGACAGCCGTCTTCAAAGGGTCTTCAAACATTTATGTACCACTTCTCGGGAAAATGGTATATGATGTATTTTTTAGAGAAACCGTTCACCTCTCTTTATTAAATGAGTAAATAACCGCTCCTCTCAAAAATTCTCCCTTCTGTTATACGGTTGGCAACGTAACATCTTTGTTTTATCCCAACTCCTCACTCAAATTACTGCAGAAAATCTACTCCGAAAAAGAGATGGACCCAACCACCGACCAGGGACGGACTTCATCGATTATCCGCCTGACCAGCAGGTCAACCTCGCTTTTTTCCAATCCAGTCCGTTTTGCGCGTGCGCGGCATGTACGGCGGCACATTCAAAGTGAAAGCGTTGTGCACACGCTCAGCAGGAGTTACATGATAACGTGGAAATATTTTGCTGAGTGAACCATAAAATTAAATATTATTGGACAGACCATCTGGGACATCACCCCGGAGGTATCCAGGAGAGTGGTTTTCAAGCCTATTTTTTCCTCATAATGCAGGGCACCATGTTGTAAATGGACAAACGGGCCCGGGAAGCTGACTGGGACACGCCCACCTTATGTCAATCAAAATCAACCTTGGCTACCAGCTTCTTTTCTTCGGCAGTTCCACGCTGGAGAAGCTGCTGGAGAAGCTGCTGGCGAACGACTACAGCGAAATATGCTGTTTCCAGTGTGGTTTTGGTGGAGGGGTCAGACGGTCGGAGACCGGCTGTTTGCAGTGTGCGTTTGTTGTACGTTTGTTACTGCGAATGCACTTATGCACTAACTAGCAGGATTAAGTGAGCAAGAGCGCGACTTGGAACATATCCAAACATTTTGCAGTTGGCAACTCTATTCCTGTTACTGTCAGGACACTTAAATATTTGTGAGCAAGAAGCCAAAAGGAGTAGCGCCAAAATGCTATTTTACTTTGAGTTTGGCTGTTACCTACATCTCCATAAAGGAACTAACTAACTAATACAAAAAAACTAACAAATGACTGTATTTGGGTCTAAATCCTTTAGAAAAAAAAAAGAAAAAAAAACGGTTATTTATCACCAACAGTTCAACAAATGATAATCAAAAACTTTCCTCTCTACCATGCAGTTTTTGTGCAAAAGTGTCCCCTTATGAACGAAAAGGTTGACTTCATATACAATAGCACTCTTTCTGTCTCACACAGGTCTGGTTCCTCTGGATTCGAGGAAGGGATCAAAGAAACACCGGACAGGCACACGATTGGTCAGAGAAATGAAGAATGTGACGTTTCCAGTTCTTTTGCAGTAAAAACATGTTGATTTGTGACGGTATTAGCAGTTCAGCAGTTGTTTTGCTTGTTTTGTGTGATTCAGTTCAATTCAATTTTGTTTATATAGCGTCTGTTATGTTACAAGTTGTCTCTAGGTGCTTTCCAGAGACCCAGAACATGCCCCCCGAGCAATTATTACATAAACATGATATGAGTCATCAAATAAAGTTTTTTCCTGCTCCGTGGCGATTGGTTTGGTAGATTCAGTACTTGTGGAAATGGCTCTGAATGGGAAAATTCTGCCCCTCCCTAAGTGAATGGTTATGGATGGCCAAGGCTAACATCAGGACACTTTACAGACAAAGTGGGTAAAATAAAAAAACCTATTAGATATGATAATCCAATTATTCAGTTCAAATCAAATATATACGTTTATTGTTTGTATTATATCAATGAAATTCAGAAAGAGTGAGAGAAACATCAAAGCAAAGTCTTCAGTGTGGGGGAGGGATCACACTTTTACAGGCCCAGCACCGACGTGCATCAGCACAGCCGCATAACATCAAATGTTTATGGCCAAATCTCCAGAAATCATGTTGGACTGACAAGTGTAACTGCACCCTCTTGCGTGAAGGTTTTATTCCCGCTGTCAGCATGGCCAGAGCGGATGCTGAAAACAGCCGAGAGAGCTGGAAGGAGAACTTGGCGATTCACTTCTTCCTTCCTCATTTTCCATGCTTGGAGGCTTACAGTTAACTAAGCTGCTCGAGCAAGATAAGACGTTTTTATTTTTTTATTCTGTCAGAGTCGAGGAGGCAAAAGGAATATAGGATATATGCATTAAAACATGGATCAGAAGACACAACAGGTACAAAAAAAGAAAGCCATGAATATTTTGCTTTTTTTTTATATTTATTTCAGTGACCAGCAATAGCTCAGTAAAAAATGAACATGTATGCGAATAAGTATGAAAAAAAATTCCTAACCTTTCACTTTCATCTTACACCCAAGAAAATAGCTCTCAAATGTCAAAATTTAAAGGTGCTCTGCTCTAATCTTTTTTTAAAGCAGCACAAATACTTTTTTCCATGTTAAAAAGTCAGTTTCTTCATTGAAGAAATATTTGATTACTGTAGAAGAGTAAATCTCAGTGTTGTAAAAGGGGCTGCAGTCATCACCGAGTAGCTCACAGACCACGTCTACGTGTTGGAGGTCTCACCAGCGTTGCAGTCCGTTGACTTTGAATGATGTAACGTCAAGTATCGCCGTACATGAGTCAACAGTTAAGAAAATGCCAACGTTTGATGCTTCAGTACCTCAAACTTGTTTTGAATAGTGTCCCTTGGACGCTCCTGTTCAAATGATCACCCTCTCCCATTACGGTCCGTTCCGTATGTTCCGGGCGGCGGAAAATGGCCGTGAATGGGAGGGGTACCAGACCCATGTGAAGGGGTGGGGCTGGCGAGGCTCATGTAGCCACCGCCGTCAGAGCAAAACTGGCACCGCAGAAGGACTCAGGTACACCTGACAAACGCACAGCTTTACTACGTAGCCGCCAGGGGAAAATTTTATTTATTTATTATTGGTGTGACAAAGACATGAGCACGGGACAACGCTGGAGTACCCGGAGAAAGTCCATGCAGGGGCAGAACATTGCAGAGCCCTCCTGCTGTGAGACAACCGTGCTAACCAAGACGCCATACTTTTAATTTATTTCATTCTATGTTGTTTAGAATCCATCCATTATCTGTACCCGCTTTATCCGTTTCCGGGTCACGGGGGTCTGTCGGAGCCTATCCCGACGCATATCAGGCGAAAGGCAGGTCGCCAGTCCATCCAGGGCCACATACAAACAACCAATCACACTCACATTCACACCTAGGGAGAATTTAGAAAGATCAATTAACCTACTCTGCATGTTTTTGGACTGTGGGAGGAAGCCGGAGTACCCGGAGGGAACCCACGCAAGCACAGGGAGAACATGCAAACTCCACACAGAAAGACCCACCGGGCCGGGAATTGAACCGGGAATCTTCTTGCTGTGAGGCAACAGTGCTAACCACTAAGCCACCGTGCTGCCCGTTGTTTAGAATCTGTTTGAAAACCAAATTAAAAAGAGGGGATATGAAAAAAGAGAAATGTTATCACTCTGCCTGCTTATCTGTTTTAAATCCAACACACAGACAAATTTTGTGTTGTAATAGACGTTATATAAATAAAAAATAAAATTGTATTGAATTAAAGACCATGTAAGAACAAGATGCCAACAAAAAGAAAAGTCACTTATGCCCGAGTCATTGGCAAATTTTTAAAAGCGATGTCCAGGTAAGGTTGGTTAGGACTGAAGGTTCTGGAAGAACACAACCTCTAAAGAAATCTGTGTTTTCTTAAAGGAATTTCAACTCTTACAACTTGGAACACACTAAAATGAAATGCCTGAGTGCCTCCTCATCTTCCCAGAACCATCATTTCTATTTCCAGTGTCATTTTGGTTTCAGAGCAGACGACTGTGGGGGGAAAGGGTAGTTTTTTTCTTAATTTGCTTCTAAAACAGTGAAACCAAAGGACAAACAATACATGGACTCCTATGCTGTGTGTTCAGTAAATCTCTTCATAAATTTCGGCTCAAATCAAGGCCGTGGGTTCTCTTCTACAGCGCTCCAGCTTGCAGTGCTGAGCTTCCTGTTGTTTCCTTTCTTTTACCTCAGACATGAATCAAGCTGTCCCTAATTGCATTTTATGCCGGCTGTCTCCCTCATATGGGATCACTGCACTCAACCAGACCCCTTATAAAACACCCATGGTCAATGTTCATCCTACATCCATGCAGAGAACTGTTTTCTTTCTTGCCAGCACTAAATGGAAAGGCAAGAGTGACTATAAAGAATAAAATAATGCACGTCTTTCTTTATTCGGGTGGCCAAAAAAGAATATAAAAAAAAATCTATTTTGACACACGTTTGACATGTAAAACAGTGGTAAGATGGGAAAACGGTTGAGTCTATATCCAGTGTACCTAAACGTTGAAGGTCCGTCCAAGGGCTAAAGAACTTTGTCCAGATTGTTGTGAACATTTTGACAGTTGAGTCAAAAGAAAATGAACCACAACACCATGTTCACTGTTTCGCTGAGAGATGATCTTTCACAAGTCTTGAGCCAAATCTCCGCAGTAATGAGCCACAGTGGGGGTTTAAACCCCAGGTCCTCCACACTGAAGGACAATTTCTCAGCCACCCTGCTGCCAGAAAGCCTCACTTCAAATTGGATTTCAGTCTAATCCTTGCACTGTCTTTGTCTTTGTGTCCTTTTATTCAGATTTTAGAGGGTTAATTCCTAAATTGCTTGAACTAGAGTGACAGACTGACAGCAGAGGCTTTGCATACCCTGAGATAAGCTACTGAGACTAGATTTAACACCAGTGCGAGCTTTATAATCAATGCCAGTGGATTTCCGCAGGGAACAGGCAGGACTGAGGTTATGCTAACAGTCCAGTGTTTGTTAGTAGAGCTGGTGAGCCAGTTCCTCCTCACTATTAACCCCGGGGTTTATCGATTTATCGAGTTGCAGGGATGCGTGCATGCACATTCACAGGCCTGCAATTCACGCTCATGACTACAACAACACGCAGCGGCTGAATCAAACTTGTACACACAAGTTGTCACACACAGACATCGAAGGAATCCTCTGGGTCACCTGGATAGTGGTGACTTGTCCTGCAGTAGAGCCGTCAATGCATGAACAACCGGCGCGGGGTAAATGGCTGCACTGCTGCAGTGTAGTCAATACAATTCCCTGCTATTTAACAAGGCTGAGCAACAGAGCTAGGTCAAATGTTTTTTTTTTCTCCATCTTCTCCAGGCTTTTGTTCTTGTGAGGTTGGATCAATGGACCAAACCCACTAAAAAAATGCAAGTAAAGGCCCAGGCACAAGCACAGATGAAGGGTGTGAGCAATCATATCCTCAATTAATTCTGGTCAGCATTGATGAAGTCAAAGATTAAGCCACTGCTCGCTCCTAATTAGGAGGTTAGCCTTATATGTAATGCTCATCAAAACATGTAAGCAAGGGCCGACCCCAATAAAAGCAGACCACTCAACCATTTCAAGGCTTTAATGGCCTCATCAGTATGTGAGACAGCTATAAGCATGTTAAGATTCCAACAGAAAACTCTCATATGTATAAAATATTTCCTAAACACCAGACTGTCCCATATTTGCTATTATTTGGTTATGCAGTCCAGGGGCCAATGAAGTACTTTACATTCTCGGTGTGGACGGGAGCAAATTCCAGCAGAAGTGAGTGTCAACCCAACTCTAACTGTGTTATGTTTTTCCTGTGGTTTACAATTTTCTGACAGTTTTATGATAAATTATTATGTTGGATGTGACCAGAGGCTCAGAAAGTGGTAAATACACAAAATAAAAAAAAAATAAAAAAAACATGTATTTAAAATATATAAACATTTAAAGTATATTTAGAATTTGTTAGACAAAACTGGGTTGTTTCTAATTTCACGATAAAAAAAAAGAAAAAAAAAAAAAAAAAAGAAAAAGGACTTTTTGTGTATTATTTTACGTCAGGCTTTAAAAGGGTTAAAACTAGGTGAAGACGAACATAAGACGCTTGAACTAAACAAGATCGAATGCAGTGCAAGTTGGACCACAAAAACCGATATCAACTAATGGCTATGCTGTTTCCAAACTGTTTCCCACAAAATGAACCCAAACGTTATCAGCAAATCAACAAGAGAGGTGAGGGTAAGGGGGTGGGGGGTTGCTTGGAAATGTGAGCCATTCCTGAGGGCTGGAGTGTGGGCCGATCCCATCCCTGAGTGCCTCTTTTCACTGCATAGATTTCAGTCCTTTCATATTATAATGGTCATGGTGGCCTGAAGCCTGGCCACCAACCTTTCAGCTGTGTGGGACGCATTATTCCTGACACAATGGGCATAATCTCAGTCTTGTTTGCTAACACTGCTTTATATCTCTCTGTCTGTCTTCATGCCTCTCCAGCTCTCAGGGAATGCGAGTTCTTCTCTGTTCCACTCTTCCCTCCAGCGCTCTCTCCTGTTTATTCCTCTCTTTAAAGATGCATTATTCCTCCTCCCGCATGCTCAATTAAACTATTCCAAACCTCTTTTTTGATGCAAATTTCTAATATTGTAAAAGCGTATGTAAATAGCTTTCAGCGTAATTTGCCTTGCCAAGTTCATGCCTTCTGTGTTTGTGCGTTCCCTCTGACTGTGCGTGCACCTGTTTGTGCGTCTGTATAAGCATGTGCACGGCTGCTGATGCCAGTCCTGCATCCAGCTTCCAGCATGTGAGGCTGTGCATGAGCTCCGTCTGGGTGCTCGCCTGCAGGGCGTTCTCACTGACCATTCGTCCTGATACTGTACGTCTCAGAGCCCCTGCTTTGCTTTCACCTGCCCACCACACCCACAACGACGACTCCATTATCAGCCGCTGAAGGCTGAGACTCCTGCACTTGGCTTCCTGCAGGAGGGTCAGAGGCGAAAGGTGGCAGTGAGATGGGGAGTGGCGTATAATACATGGGTTTATGTCATAGAAGCAGCTGTAGCAAATGAAATTGTAGTTTTACAGTCCCACAGAGTCCTGAGGGGGGCCAACAAAGCTAACATCAAAGGTTTAACCAGCAGCGCGCCTGTTTATGCTGCAAAGGGGGAGGACTGGGATGGTTTGCTAATCAAGGGCACACAGCACAAACACTCCCACGTAAAATGAGCAAGAAGCCCAGCACACATGCAAATATGCAAAAACCAACACAAAAGGTACTCTTTTTGCAATTATTTTAACCCTTTCTGGCTAAGCCTGCTTTTCAGACTCCTATTTGAAAATGACATACCTAATTTAAACGGTGTATATCTCAGCAACTACAGGGTGTATTTGAACAAATTTGGTATCAAAATGAGGGTAACACATGATATTGGAGTGGATGTATGAAAAAGCATGAATATTGTCAGACCAGAGTAAATGACGATGGTATAAAGCAGAAAAAAGAAGTAAGAATATGTTCAAATATGAAAATATTATGGGTTTGTATGAGGTCACCTTCTCAGTATGTCTCGTCAGTGGAGGACTTGCTTGGCTGGGAATGTTTGCCACATCCACAAAGCCTTGTCAGGAGCAGCCTGAAAGGTGAAGGTGATTGACACTTTCATGAAATCTTCATACCCAAGAAAATCAATAGGTACAGGGCCGGCCCTAGGATTTTGGTGGCTCTAAACAAGAGAAAACTTTACAGGCGCAAAGACCAAATCACACACACTGCTTACAACTAAATGAACAGAGCCATATAATAATAGAGATGGAAAAACAAATGATCAAAAAATCTCTTACTTTATTTGGAAAGGAAATTATAATATCTTAATTACCTTATAAAATGCATTACCTAACATTTTCAAGTTTTTATGATGCATTCACTTAGCCTCTTATTGACAAAATTGTGTTTTGTTTAGGCGGAAATGGTCTTTAACAGCCTTAAGCTGAGATTTTTGTTTCTCGTTGTTGTGCACTGCATGTGCATACTGTATCATGTGATTGAAAAATGGCTTGAATGGCCTCTGTGTCATCTGACCCCCCCATCGGCGGTGCTGCTTAGGTAGAGGTTAATGCATCTTGCATCTCATAAAAATCCACACACATTTGCAGAAATGAACTGCGCTCTTGAGACCTTTAGAGGTGGCCCAGGTGAGTCTTCTCTCCCTTTTCCTCCAAGCCTACTCCATTATGACCATCTCCACGCGTGCGCCCTGGCTCGAGCTAATTAACAACCTATTACTATGCAGATATATGCAGGGCCAAGAGCAGAGCGCAGGCAATAAATAGGCTTGATGAACGAGAAAGTGGGAGAAAAAAAAACGGGAAGAGGGGGAGGAGGATGGAGAGGGCTGAGGGGTGAGGACCAGGGGACAAAGAGACGGGCAAAGTGTGAAATGGGAAAGAGGCATATAAAAGAAGGTGGGAGGACATGACAGGATGAGAGGGCCTTCGGGGTGGACAGTGTGAGGGAATGATGGCAGCAGGATTTGTCGGTTCATATTTCCCCAAAACTGAACCAGAGCAAAAGAATTTGGTTAGATGTAGCCATTTCTTTCTTAATTTGCTATTGCTCTTTTGTCTCCATCGTTGCAGATAAAAGCATAAAATACAAGTTGTCCAATAATGCCTACATCTACAAAGTTAAAAAGAAAATTATCTCTGCAAAGTGACAAACTACTCCTGATTGGCCTTTTTCTTATTTTATGATCACAAGTTACAGGTGGACGTTATCTACTTAAAGAGTACTGCAGATGCATCACCATTCCAGGTGCATCAATACCACTAAGTTTAATGCGAGATCTGAGGCTGTGCCAGATGGAGAGAAGTCTAGAGTGAGACAGAGCAAGAGTGTCCGACCCCGAGGGCACTGAATCCCACTCGGTGATCGCTCTGAGCCAGCCAAGAGTCATTTAGCAAATGACATTTTATTTATTTTCATTTAACCTTTATTTAACAAGGCAGGACAATTAGGAGCACATTCTTCATTCATTATTTGGTTGATCTCGTGGCTGCTCGTCAGTCTCTCCTTTCTCACCCTCTTCTCTCTCTGTTCAAGTTCAAATGGCGATCTCAGCGACTGCAATGAGAGGACAAAACACTCTTTCTACTTTTCTGCAGTTGACAAGGGTTGGCTCACTGAAATCAGCACCAATGTTCCAAGCAGAACTGCAGAAACAGAGGGTGCAAAAAGGTCACTTAATTAAAGGAGGGCCAGTCAGATCTCAAATGAAGAAAAACAAGCCGCAAATAAATTAGCAACGATCACTTTATGCACATATTTTGACTTGTATCTCTGTCATATCAGTTCCAAGCATGGCAGCTAGGATTATCAATCAATATAAATGAATATTAATAATACCAATAACACTGCAAATAATGACAACATTTATTCGCACCTTTCATGTTTCTTTTTTTAATATACTTTGTATATAATTTTTGAATAATGAACATTTTTCTGCACAGTTTTGGGTGCTGTGCTGCTTACACAACATCTGCTGGTAATTCTGGCACTTTTCAATATCTGCTGAGTAACCATGACAACTGGAAGGTTGTTTATAGATTGGAGCAGCTAACTTTATTAAAGGCCAGATCTAGATGGGCTGAAGAGGAGATGTTGGGGAGGTAGAACAGAAAGCAAGGAGGCAGTAAGGTAAAATAATAATTATCGTAGAGTATGTGAGATCACTGGCACACAAAACGGAAGATCTTGGGCACTGATGAACACAAACTGGGTCTGTAGGTGGCCAACTGGGCGTTTTGTCAAGACGTGGCTGCAGGAACCTATTTTGGATCCAAGCATCTATACCTACTGTGATAGGAGCCGACAGAAGGGGAGACTGAGGAGGGACTGCAGAGTCCGTTAACAGCAGGATTCATTCTGGAAATGTTGCTGTAAAGGAGCGTCTCTGCACCACGGAAATGTGCCTGCTGGCTGTGACATCTTATTTGTTTTCTACTGGGAGAGTTGTAAACAAATGCATCAAAAGTTTACATTTTTCAACTTATATATTCTCATTATATACTACCACAATATACCATCATTCTTTTTTGGGGTTTAATAAAATATCATCCAACTCAATTCCATAAGTGCCTGATGACACATTTTGGCACCTTTACAATTGCCACCAACTTCAAGGATAAATTTCAATGTTTTGAAACTGATTAGATAAAATAATATACTTTAAAACATGGTACTCTGCCAAACCACAGAGAACACGCCGGTCGTCTGGCTGCTGTCCAACATCTAATTCATGGTAACGTGTTCGTTTCAGTCTGTGTCTCTCACCCCATCCAGAGTCACAGATTTTAGGTGGGCCAATGCAGTCGGGCGTCCACGAACTCCTCATAAAAGCTAAGAGAGTAAAGCCTTCACACATGATGCCGTTTAGATCACAGTCTGACTGGCTGGCGGTTCTACGGTTCTAACGAAACAGAAACAGACATTTCACCTTCATCCCGAGAGGCATGTTCAAAGACAGTTCAAAGACGAATGATTAATTGCTTTCAAGGCAAATTAAAACATTTAAACCGTAAAAGTGTTGGTCATTTACTTGTGATAACTGTTGGAACTAAAAAAAAAAAAAAAAATCAATTCTTCAGCTTTACACCACTATAATACAAATAATAATCAGTTAATTACCACTATCTCTGTAAAGCACCAATGATAACAATTCAAATTAATTACTCTCTTCAACACGTACAATAAACAGTTTCTGACTTAAAGACTGTACCAGTCTCTCTTTTTTCTTTTTTGGCAGCTTTTCTTTCTTGAATAATACACTTTGGAAAAGAAAGGAAAGAATGTAAGAAGAGCTTTGAAACCAGCGCTGAGAAGTAAATCAGTATTCCTCCACGTAAATGAACGATAATGAATTTACAATGAACATGACTGACGTGTTTTAGCCTCTCAAGCTTGGCTGCTCTTCTACGTCTTGCATGGATAAGAATCGATTTATTATTTCACTCACCAATAGTCCCTTCATTGCTTGAGATTTAATTAACTAATTGATTTGTTAAAAGCTTGAATACATTGAATACTGAAGAAGCAGAGGCTGCACACTGTTCCCTCCATTCTCCATTAAATGAGCTACTTGCAGCCCAATATGTCAGCGCCGCTGTTTGTTAAAGAAGCACATCTACACATTTGTTGATTATTGCTTCCCGCCGCCATGCATCTCCCTGCGCGTGCGATACCACCGTGTATGTTTAACTGCCCTCAAGATATTTAACTTGGAAACAATAAAATATAGAACTGGAGAGCAAAGTCAACTTACGACTGGTGGACGCTGCAGTTGTAGAAGACAAACAACACACTGGCAAACTTCTTCCCCGTCTCCTTCGATTTTAGATACAACCTTATTGCACGTTGGTCACCTAAAAAAAAAAAACACAGAAAATTAGGTTTTTATCCTGCAGGATTCTCGCAGATCCATCTACAGCACAGTAGCCTTTTATTTCCACAAAGCAGTGATCATGAACATTAAGTCTGTGAAAAAGATTTCATGACTTCAGGATGGGCACATTTCAATTAAGTCTATTTAGAACGATATGTTAGTAGACTCATCGTAGTTATCTTTGTTGCAAATGTGTCTCTCTTTTGTTTGCCCATAAATATGCTGGAAATGGTACCTGGGGTTCTTGCAAACACTGTGGAATGGCTTTTTTTTAAAGATTAGATCCCAATCCATCTTTAATAACAACAGGATAATGAACTCGTATGCCCACTGCAAGTTAAAGACGACATATTTTGCTCCTTTATTAAAAGCTGACAATTTCCTGAGGTCTTACAGAAATGTCTGAGGCACTTTTTGTGTATCTTTTTTTCTGCATCTGTGCAGAAAATTCTTTTCTCGTGTGCTGTCCGAGAAACTTGACGTGGGGATCGTTAATGTGGAAAAGCAGAAACGTCGTCCCAGCTTTTCCACTGGGGGAAAGTTTGTAGCGCAACACTTTTTTCCATCTCTTCGGCAATCGTAAATAGTAACAACAAATCTTCCTCATCCTTCATCAACTGTCAACCGCGCTGTCGCTGTTTTGTTGATGTTGCGGTACATCGCCAGGGACGCCAACTCCGCATATTATAAGTGACTAAAAATGTGGGAAGTTGCGGGTTCTTGGGCACATCTGCTGCCTGTCCTTTGACCTGCGTAGAATCTCCACGTGGCCTCGACTCGACATGGCAGCTGTTTAAATGTAACCAAAGTTTAGCAGCGGGAAGTGACAAAAAAAAAACCCACCGCGGCGCGTGACAGCTCATTATGTAGAGGCATATAAATGTCACACACTGTACTGCGTCTACTGCACACGCGCTGAACACGCCATACATCCGTACTGTTAAATAAAACGTGAGCGAGAACACCCTCTGCATCTCAACTGTTGCAGTGACGTTTGAAACTGCACGGAGTCATAATGATCCATACTCGTTCCATGATGGTTTCTCCACACTAGCGTTTGGGTTGGCGCTTGTGTCTTCATCATTCAATGACTGTTGCTTATTTTTCTTGAGAGATCTGGCAACCCTGTGCATGTGGTGCACTGGGAGGGTCCGGTGAGGACTTCCAGGAGTTCTGCACTCGAATTTAGTACAAAATGTCCCGGCCAAGACCAACTGTGTCTTTGTTCCTTGTGGAGTCTGTAACAACCTGAAGAGGAGTGGACTCAAACTGCAGCTGTTCATAACTCTGAAATATTTATTTCTACAATAAAAGGTGGGATATAATACATGTTAAAACAATTTCCTTATCAGTTTTGTTCATTTCTGCACTTATTTTAAAATTTTAGATTTTACACAATATGCAGAATCTGCTAATATAATAATGTATTCAGCTTTTCTAATCCATCTAATTGAGGGCTTTCACACCTACAGCCTTCAGTCTGCTGAAAATGTACTGTTTTAAGCTGATTTCCCTGCTTTGCCGATAATCAAACTGAAGAAAAGAGAGAATTCTGTGAGGACCAAAACACCCACACTGAGCTCACCACAAAGAGCTGGTACTGATTTGAATCATCTGGCAAACTCTTGGTTAGAACACAGAACCAAAATGAGACTAAATGCCTGGAATCACATGATTTCATGTAATCTCTTTCTGGGTTTTCATCTAGGAAAACTAAGAAATTCATCAAGTAAAGCAACTGCGGCGTTCAAGCCAGTTTGGAGAGATAATTGGATATTTTATTTGTTACCCTGATCTCGTGTGATGGGTGCAATGTCTTTTGTGGATGGAGACAGGCAGAAGATCCGTCCACTGTAGATGCGTCCTTCCGTCTCCACGTAGTCCTCGAAGGAGCAGTTAACTCCGGCAGAAAGACTCGGCGCATTCTGCGCCTGAAGCACCAGCTAGGGAGGAGGACAAGAAAGCAGAAAGATGAGGTGCAGCAGAAATTTGAATCAATAAACTTCATTACTGATGCCCCACAGCAGAAAAGACTGCCCCGATGTGTGGCTCACAACTCGCTTTAAAGCTCTTACTCCAAATGACTGCCGATGATGACACAACTACAAGCCTGATTTCATATTGTTTCATGAGTTTTTGCTCATCCTCTCTGTCCATCTTTATCTCTTCACCATACAGTCTTATACACACACGCTACTAGCTCTTCTTTTTGTGTGTGAAAGCATTAAAAATCATTTGATTGAAGTCAGGTTTAGTATTAAGCAAATGTAGCCTCAGACAAACAATAGCAGGATTTTTTCTTCCACAGTGACATTCATTAATTCATTATTTGACCAAAACAAAGGCAAAAAACAATTAAACATCAACAAAAAAGAAAACGCATATGGGCAATACCAAGTACCCCCTTATGGCATTACTGGATTTAGCCAGGTGCTGGGGTGTCAAGACAGGGGATGGATTGTTTGTTCAAGGTCGTACTTGTCTAATACTTTAATACTAAGACACACAAGGATCAGGAAATCTTTTTATCATATTTTTACCTTAAAAAAAAAAAAACCCACAAAAACATACAATTAAAATAGGGGGAGTTAGCTTTTGAACACTGGGTTTTAAAAAAAATCTGATAAATCTGATAAGAAATAAACAAATGTGTACCTGCACTTCTGACATGGTGACAGAAACGGTTTCAGGGTGCACGGAGAGATGAACGCACTGCTCGGCCCTGGTGGTGAAGCGCTGAGGCTCCTCGGCTCGCTCACAGCGATCCCTCCTCGAACATCTACCCAAGCAGAGTAAACTACATCACATCTCTGCACAAAACCTTTCCAGCATCACATTCAATTCAAATCCACATTAGTCCTGGAAAGTCACTGTCTTTGTGTAGGCATCATCATTATTTTTATTACTTTAATGAGAACGTGCCTTTGTTCAAAATGTGCATGTGGTATCCTTCTCAACTGGGCAACATAAAAAGTTCTTGCTCACAGATGTACAATCCTGGGTTGCTTAGAGTGCTGAAATCACTGAATTAGTGATACTCGGTATTTATTGAACAAAGCCAGGATGCTGAGTTTCAGGCGCAGAGCTTGTTTATTAGTGAGTGCAGAGATGCATGGAAATTAGAAGTAAATTAGAGAGGTGCAAATTAACAACCTATGCATTTAAAGAGCTTAACACAGCAATAACTGGAATATATTCTGTTAAATAGTGACATGACATTCAATTCAGCATTTTTTCCGTAGCTCTGTAGCATTTTTGAAGTTGCAGACCAACATTGCTCTCATTATCAACATCCTGCAAATTCTGCTTTTGTGTATAAATATTTACAGAAGTAGCACGTTAAACTAAGGTTCCCTCAATAAAAATTGAAGACCATCAGCAGATAACTCAATGTTACACATTATGTCTGATAAAAAGAAAATAAAAAATTTGCATCGCACCAACTCACAGAAGCACTCATTTGAGCTCTAACAGCAAAATACAGCACATGCTTGCAAAAAGAAGTTGGATATTTTCTTGGAGTTCACATAGAGAGCAGCCACTTTTCAAAAGAAATGTCTAATTACAACCCCAAAGAAGTTAAGATGATGTGAAAAATGCAAATAGAGTATGGCTTTGATTTCCTGATATAGATATAGACCCAACCCATGAGATTCTTCACCGTCTTCATCCATTTTTGCATTTTAGGCTCACAACACATACCATAAAGTTGGAACATTAAAGCTTTTCCCACTTTGTAATAATATAATTCCTGCTCACAATATTAAAATATGATGAATGATGAATTAGTTTAATTTTTTTTGTCCCCTCATTCCTGGAACAGTACAAGATGATAGTTATTGCAGTTATTATTTTTAAATTCTTGATGCGCTCTCTGTTTCAGACAGATCGGGATTGCAGGCAGCCCAGTACCTGTACCCTCCTCTTCCTCAGCAACACCTTTGTAATATAATCTGCTGATGCACACGCTGAAAATGACTGCAGGAATACAGTCCAGAGAAGAGTAGCAGGACTTACGTGTTATGCAGCACACACCAGCCACAGTGAGGGTCTCCTGATCCCAGGCAGTCTCTGCAGGAAGTGTACTGCTCACAACTCTCCACTGGGACACGTGTCACCTTTGGGCAAAACAAAAAAAAAAAGAAAATGTAATAGTGCACAAAAAGATGGTTCACGCCAACAGTTGAAACATTTTTTTTAGTACAGTGTACAGGAGGTACTGGTGGTGTCCTGCATCTGGAACATGGGATTGAAATAAACAAACCCGCTGTGACTCTCACAGATAAATACATCAGAAAGAGCAGGTTCCGACTCCACACTGCTGCAAACACAGACAGCGAGGGAAGGAGGAAAGTATGTTAGAGCTTAAACATTCAAACATTTTACAGGAGGGACAAACATGGTGGGCCAAACAAAGATGAAAGGAATCATATCAGGCCTAAAAAGATCCTATTAAAACAGAGCCAATTAAGACTTTCTAAACTGGCTTAACTGGAGGGGTCTGAGCCACAGCTGCAGTCCAGCTGCTGCTGCTGTTTGCTGCAGCCGAGCCACCTAGCTGGACCACGGCCCGTTTCCGCCTGGAAACGGATGGACATAGTAACTCCTACAGAGCTTGGCCCGTCCTCCTTTCATTTATTGCTTTTATAGAAAAATCTGACACAGGGATGGACGCACAGATTCGGTCAGAACAAACAGATTCAGTCAAAACGGACGGATTCAGTCAGAACGGACGGATTCAGTCAGAACGGACAGATTCAGTCAGAACGGACAGATTCAGTCAAAACGGACAGATTCAGTCAAAACGGACAGATTCAGTCAGAACAGACAGATTCAGTCAAAACGGACGGATTCAGTCAGAACGGACGGATTCAGTCAGAACGGACAGATTCAGTCAGAACGGACGGATTCAGTCAGAACGGACGGATTCAGTCAGAACGGACGGATTCAGTCAGAACGGACAGATTCAGTCAGAACGGACAGATTCAGTCAGAACGGACAGATTCAGTCAAAACGGACGGATTCAGTCAGAACGGACAGATTCAGTCAGAACGGACAGATTCAGTCAGAACGGACAGATTCAGTCTGAACGGACAGATTCAGTCTGAACAGACAGATTCAGTCGGAACGGACAGATTCAGTCGGAACGGACAGATTCAGTCGGAACGGACAGATTCAGTCAAAACGGAAGGATTCAGTCAAAACGGACGGATTCAGTCAGAACGGACAAATTCAGTCAGAACGGACAAATTCAGTCAGAACGGACGGATTCAGTCAGAACGGACAAATTCAGTCAGAACAAACAGATTCAGTCAGAACAAACAGATTCAGTCAGAACAAACGGATTCAGTCAGAACGGACAGAATCAGTCAGAACGGACAGATTCAGTCAGAACAAACGGATTCAGTCAGAACAAACGGATTCAGTCAGAACAAACGGATTCAGTCAGAACAAACGGATTCAGTCAGAACAAACAGATTCAGTCAGAATGGACAGATTCAGTCAGAATGGACAGCTTCATACAAAATGCATTAGCTCTGATATGGGCTGGATCTTGACATAAAATCTCTATGCGACTGTTTAGGGCCAAAAAGGTTAAGTCAATGCCACATGAATAAAAACATCCCAACTGGGGTTCAGTTAAAATTATTTATCACACAAATTGCACAAAATCATTTCCCCATGAAAGTTAATTTGAATAATATTTGTATTATTTTTATATAAAGTGAGAGATTTTGTTTTTTATAATTCCTTCGTCCATCTCTTTTACGCGTGTCTGTTCTTTCATTAGAACAATGTGAGATTTGGTGTTTCTGCTTTGGGTGTTTTTGAGGCCACAAACAAAATCTTGTTTAGAGCCACCAAAATCCTAGGACCGGCCCTGGCTGTGCTCAGTCAAAATACCATCTCCCAGGCCCATTAGTTGTGTCCGTTTCACCACTTTTAGATTAGGAGGGACTGGGTGGAGTCAGAACATGCCCAGCCCCATCCCCATAACAACCCCCCCACGCTTCAAAAACTCTCTTAGAAACCTCCTGCCGATGCACCAGAGGCTTTGTTCAAGTCTCTTTATAAAGTCATGGCTGTAACACAGTTATGCTCAGCTGACTTGACACTGCACAATTCCACTGGAGTTCACACGTTATCCAAGGAAGAACATCACGCATAAAGAGCACAGCCAGTCTCTCTACAATGAAGGGACCATTAATGGAAAGAAGAGTGAACATGGGCACATATAATATAAAAATACTACATCAAAAGCCATACGGCTTAAAATTTGTCAATATAAGATGCCATTTTAAGTTACAACTGACGAGTCTTCCATAGAAACCACACATCTACAGTCTCATACTCCCAGTATACCCTCCACGGTTTCCATGGATCCTGCCCTCTGTGTCATTCTAATGTACAGTTGGACAAAATAGCTTATGACAGATTCATAGCATGGAAATAGTAACCTGTTTCTGATAGACATTAAAATGCTGCCATCACAGGGGACCGGCCTCTTACAGGACACCAAATGGCAGCAAATTGCTGTCATTACTTGTCTTGTGGTTGGACATATCATGCTTGTAATAGAGGCTATCTGATAGATGGAGGAGGAGGGGAAAAAAACAAAACAACAACAACAAAAAAAACATGCCACTCTGAAGCACAATAGTCAGGGAGAAAAGTTTATTCAATGGGCCTTTGTGATGGCGGACCAGATGATGTATTCCAATGGAACAGTTCAATTATTGAGTTTTAGAAAACAGATAATGGGATGGGAAATGGGAGATGCTCAGCCAAAGACTCTTTGTCTTACTCAGGTGGCAAGGGATTGTGTGTGTGTGTGTGTGTGTGTGTGTGTGTGTGTGTGTGTGTGTGTGTGTGTGTGTGTGTGTGTGTGTGTGTGTGTGTGTGTGAGAGAGAGAGAGAGAGAGAGTGCGAGAGAGAGTGTAAGTAAGTGAGAAGCACCTATTTATATTAAATATGGCATTTTCATCCCTGGCCTATTTTGCTGCCGCAGAGGGAATACATCCATCTGTGGATAGGGAGGGAGGTGTCGGGGAGGGGACACGGGAAGACAGAAAAAAAAACTTAGATCATGGAAGGAAAATGTCCATTTAAATTCATTATAGCTTTGCACTGATAATGGACAGCATTTGTTGGTTAAAAGAAAAGAAACAAAGAACCTCCGATCACATTGAAACACTTTACTTTTGCCATGTTTTTACTGTAGAGGAAAGAAAGGAACAGAGGAAATGACGAGCAGAGTTTATTACAAATAAATAACGGCTACAAATGAGCCTCCCTCATTTGGGTCGTGATAGAGAGGCTCTTAATTTGCCTTGTGGCAGACGAGAGCAAAGAGGAGGGGGGCAGTGGGCATGGGGAATGCCGGGAAGGATAGATGAGAAAGACACACAAATGTAATTGCAACTGATGTTTCATTCCACATATGGGGCTCCTTCAGCCCGGCTAGCAGCAGTTATAGGCCTAGCGATAATTGTCCCATCTGTATAATACAGTTGAAAATATAAGGTGCTATAACTACACAATAGGCTGATGGATGGCTTCTTTGGTCGGCAAGCCCGGTTCAACGAGTGCTGTAGACATCAGAGAGCAGCCCTGCAGATATGCAGCTTGATGCAACACACTGGGTGACATTATTTGAACATTATGTAAACAACTTCAACATGGATCCTATTGAAATGACACGTGCACAGCGTTCACGCACGTGCACGCATGAGAAGAAAAAGAAGAAACAAAATCTGGATGGTAAATCACATGACACAATCCTCATTTCAAAAAGGTTGGAACAGCATGGAAAATGTACATAAAACAGAATGCAAAGGTTTGCAGAACTCTAATAAAATGTATTCACAATGGAATATAGTCAATATACCAACTGATGAAAGTGCGAAAAAATACCATATTTAAAAAAAAAAAAGAAGGTAATTTTGAATTTGATGCCAGCGACATGTCTTAACAAAGGTTGGTGGAGGCTGATGTCTTCAGTTCATAAACGTCTGGGACCCGAGGAGAACTGCTCAACACAACTGGTCCTTTTTGTTGCTTTTTTTTTTTTCTTTTTTTCCCCAGTTGAAAGGTCTGGACTGCAGGTGCAGTGTGTGCTTCAGCACTGTCTTGCTGAAAAATCACCAGCTTCCCTGAAAAAGCTGTTCCCTGGATGGAGCATCCATATGTTGCTCTAACTCTAACTACTTGTATATCCTTTTCAGGATTGTTTCCTTTCCAGATGTGCCAGCTGTCCTTTCCATATACACTAATTTGCCTTCGTAACATCAGAGATGCAGCATTTGCGAACTCAGGATTGATAATAAACCAGATGTTCCTTTGCCGCTTCAGTCAGGAACATGGTTTTCCAAAATTAACATTTTGATTCGTCTCACCACACAATGGGTTTCTAATTTGGCCCAGTCCACTTTAAATGGGGCTCAGAGAAGACTGTGGTGTTTCCGGATCATGTTCACATCTGGTTTCGTCTTTGCATTGTAGAGCTTTAACCCGTGTGTCTGGATGGCAGGGTGAACTGGATTCTTAGTGATTTCCAGATGTGCTCCTGAGCCGTGCAGTGGTTCTCCTGACAGAATCATGTCCGTTCTTAATGCAGTGCTGCCTGAGGGCCTCGTGGGCATCTAATACTGATATTTGGCCTTGTCCAAATGCACAGAGATTTCTACATAATTACAGAGGATAGATATTCAAAAGCATTGCGATTTTATGCTGAAGAACTTTATTCTGCTAATGTTTCACAATTTATAGACATACTTTTTGCAGATTGATGATCATCTGCTTCTCTAAGAATTTTTTTTCACTCCCAATCTTGCCACTGACATCTTGCCAATAAGCATAATTAGTTGCAAGACATTTCTCCAGAAGTTTATTTATACTACCACTAACTTCTCCAGCCTTTTATTGCCTCTGTACCAACTTTTGACACTTATTGCTGCTATCAAATTCAAAATGAGCTGTTATGTCTTATGGCATGGTATAATGTCTCACTTTCAACATTCAGTATGTTTTCTATGTTCAATTATGAATAAAATATGGTTGTATGAGCTTTACAATTCATTGCATTCTGTTTTATTTACATTATCAGCAGGATGCACGGAGTAAAAAAAATTCTGCAAATGAAGCCATGGATCAGAAGCAACCACTGAACAACCAAACCATGGAGGAATCACACAATGAGACACAAATGAGCATTACAGAGCCTTACAAAGAAAACATCACTCCTTTTTGTTTTTAAAGCCCATTGTTGTCTTCACGAGCACAGAGATGAGCGCCGAGTACCAGGGCTGCTCCAATCATAGGAACACTCTTTAGTATGTTCATGTGCAGAAGCATACTGATGGTAGAAAACCTATGCACAAACCCTCTATGCCTCATCCTTATATTGGTACCTGTTATAATCCTTTACCAAGGCATTTCTACGGAGGCAGTATTTTATTGTCTTTTATTATCCAGATCTAACAAAGATCACTTTAGCAAGATTATATCTTAAAGCCCAACTGAGCCTCACCTCATCTCGTCAACGCCGTCTTGGTTAAAGCTCTCAAGTCAAAATAATTTGATTAGATTAGAATATGTCAATATTCCCTGCTTGTTCTGAATCAAATTAAAAACGACATTTTAGGCCAAATCAGCATCTTTATCTCTTTTTGTTCTAGTTAAATATGAAGCGAAAGAGCCAGCTAATCAGCTCAGCATGACTGAAAGCGTCTAGCCTTTCGTCTAAGAGCAAATAAGACATCCGTTTGGATGGAAAGAAATGAAAATCTTTCTGGAAAGAAATGATTTTCTTTGTCAACGACATGCATTTTGTTATCAGGAGTACAAAGTCTTGAACAATACCAAAAAAAAAAAAACTGAGATACCAATATGTCTTTCAGTAAGCCGTATGGATCTGCAGAGCTCCAGGTCTGTGATGTTACAGATAAGAGTGGAATAACTCAGGTTCACGATCTTTATCGCTACCTGGTGTACTTTATGAAAAAAGAAATCGAAACTCTTTTTCACTTTTTGCTTGATAGTAACAGTGAGATCTCCTCAGTAATTATACAGTTCATTTAAAGGTAGGGTAAGCAATTCTGTTATTCTGTCATCTTGTGACCTTCTGCCTACTAGCTGTCCATTTGTGAGAACTAATAATGCTCTAACACTACTTCTGTTTGTTTTACATCCTGACATCAGAATTACACCTTTTTGCAAGACAGAGGCTGGAAATTCCAATTTGGCATTTATCATCAAATACACCTACACCAAGACCAGGGCCTGCCTTATAAAAAAAAAAGATGTAAGAATCAGTTAAATGTTGCCCATATTAGCAACAATTCTTAGCCTGAATGCAGAGATTATTATTATTATGTCAGAGGCGACTAAAGACTGAAAAAAAGCACACGCTTGGCAGGCAATACTGCACTTTCGTGGGCTCCGTGTGAATGCACATCTGGAGAGAGGAGGTGGAATAAAAAGGGAACGTCCACAGCGTTGGAAGTGGCCGATGACTTCTTTTAAGCACAAACTGTCCATAACAGAACCGTTGACGAGCAAAATCTATGTGTTTAAGAACAAAATTGCCATTCACAAATGTAGTATTTATTGTGTTGTAGTGCGAGTTAAACTTATAACAACATACTTTAGGGAATATCGAATGTAGAGAGGACTGGAGCCGCTCACGCTGCTGCCTGACACCAGCCTCTGTGCACAGAAGACCGAAACAAGCTGTCCTACTGTATCCCTGCAGTATTTTTACAAATTATGTTAGACATTTTATTAAGGCCTTCAAGGAATTGTGTGAAAGGAGTATAGTTCCTCTGCTTGTGAACAGAGGCGTTCCACCTCTTTCTACCTGCAAGCAGCTGTCTATGTTAAGCCAAACTGTCTGTTTCCTGCAAACACAACATATGAAATGCAACAGGTGCATTAATCCTGTAATCCATCTCCTGAACCAAGTTCTCCACTCTGCCTTTGATGCCAAGTTGTCCAACTCACAGCAGCCATGTACAACACAGAAACGGCAAAAGCCAAACGCACCCAAAAGCTTTTGCTGTCTTTTGCTTACTACCACCCATTCACAGACACAGTCACTCAGTTTAGGCCTTTCATAAATCAACTTTAACCCATTTCACTTCGAGTCAAAGTCACACTCGCTCCCAACCACATTAAGACATCTCTCATCTCCCCTGCTGTCCATCTCTTTGACCGTCTCACAAATCACATTCTGATCAGCCAATCAGTCATCTCTCTGCCGTGGGAGGACTGCTAATGTGTCAGTATCCGAGTGTCCGTAAGAACAGGACAGAGGCTCTTAGCAGATACATAGTTTGGACATATAAGTAATCTAATATGAATGACAACAGAAAGCCTTTATTAACCATTTTCACTTGAACAGAGATTTGGATCGATGTTCTGTTCTAACTGGCTGCAGCGTGTCCAGACATTTCTGGTGGAGGACTCTCTCAAAGTGTTTCCAGTAAGCCTGCTCCATTGTTCTTAATAAATAAGATATTTCAGCCTGAACCTACAAGGGGTAACCATAGCAACAGAGAGCTAGTCAAAGCCTCCGTTTACATATATTGCAACATTTGAACAAGCCAACATCCCATGCAGACACAGTGATATGAGAAGTGCAGTCCTTCAAGGTTTGATTGTGTGAACGCCAGGAAGCCAGAATGACGCAGGTCCTTCGACTGCACAGATACTTCACATCATACAAGCAAAAACCTCGTATCTCAGTCATCATTCTACCCGCTTTTCCTGCTACAGCCAGTTGACCGCTATAATAAATACCAATATATATACCCATCAATCACTAAAATCACTAATGAATAAATAGAAGTGAAATATGCAATGGGCAGCACGGTGGCTTGGTGGTTCCTGGTTCGATTCCCCGGCCTGGCGGGAATCTTTCTGTGTGGAGTTTGCATGTTCTCCAGTGCTTGCAGGGGTTTCCTCCGGGTACTCCGGCTTCCTCGCACAGTCCAAAAACATGCATGTTAGGTTGATTGATAATTCTAAATTGCCCGTGTGAATGTTGTTGGTCTCTGTATGTGGACCCGAGTTGGACTGGCGACCAGTCCGGGTGGACCCCTGCCTTCTGCCTGTAACGGGGGTCTGCTCCCGTGACCCTGTGAAGGATACAGCGGGAATAGAAAATGCAGTAAACCATGAAACATATCATGCTAAACTTGATGTTAAACATCCCATTAAATCATAAATGTTACCGACGGTTAAAACCATGTTTAAGCTCTCAGATGAGCCGAACGATTGGAGCAGCAAAGCGGTCCAGAAGTGTCCATGTTTTCATGTGGCATCAACGGTTGTTTTCACACACATTAGTCTAGTAGACTCGTTACGACTGAGGGACTACCAGGGGAGCATGTGCTGGACGGCCCCTGCAGGTCGCTGGGTGCCCGGGGATCCGGCCCGCGCTCCTACTGTCTGGGTCTTGTCCTGCGGGGGGGTGCCTGGGTCTCGGGGGGGGCCGGGGCTGCTCCTTGGCTGCGGCGCCTGGTGCCGGGGCTGACTACTGGGAGGGGCCCCCTGGTTGGAAGTAGTGCGGTGGTGGCCCACCGGCCGGGTGCGCCGGGATGTGTTGGCGGGCTCCTTTTCCCTGGCCTGGCGTGGCCTCTGGGTGTCGGCTGTGTCCCCCCCCCCCCCTGCCCCCTGTTCCTGTCCCTCCGCCTTGGCTCTGTAAGTTGGCGACTGCGGGTGGTGGCTGCCTCGGTCCCCCGGGGCTGCTCGCTCTGCCCGTGTTTCCTCTCGCCGCCTCCCTCCCCTCTCGCCGCCTGGCCCCCCCCCTCTGCCGGCCCAGTGCTGTTCGGCCCTGGGAGTCTGGTGTCACCGCTGTGGCGGCCGGACATGTGGCGGTGCGCCGACGCTGGCGGACCGTGACGGCACCGTTCTTGCTTGGCGGGGACGCGCCATGTTGGGTTGCCTGGGGGATCCGGGGGCGCCCCGCGCCCTTGTCTTCCTGGACTTGTCAGGCCCCTTGCGAAGGTGATTTGACATGGAAGGGGAGGTGGGACCGGTGGCCGCCTTCTCCTCTGTCCTGCTCTGCTGGGTGGGTTGGCTGCAGCCGCCTCTTGAGGGGGGGGCATGGGTTGGCCTGGGGGCGGGGGGGCAGGGGGGCGATGACCGGTGACGATGGGAACCAACAAGGGCTTTGTAAGAATAATTACTTTAGTAAAGTTAAAAATAACTATTCAAAGGAAGGAGGTATGTAAATGATTTGTTGTTGTCATTTTTTATTGTGATTATTATCATATTTTTGTATATGTATGTATTTATGTGCACAAAGAATTATGAGTATGTAGGTATTACCATATATATATATGGGTTTCAATGTTGTCGGTGTGCATGTACATGTGTGTGTGTGTGTGTACGTGTGTGCGCATTTACACGAGTGTGTGTGTGTGTGTGTGTGGGGGGGGGGGGGGTAGGGTGTGCGTACACGTGTGTATGTGGGTGTATGTGTGTGTGGGGGGGGGGGGGGGGGGGGGGGGGGGGGGGGGGGTGTGCGTACTCGTGTGTATGTGGGTGCGTGTGTGTGTGTGTGTGTGGGGGGGGGGTAGGGTGTGCGTACACGTGGGTATGTGGGTGTGTGTGGGGGGGGGGTGGGGGGTGCGTACACGTGTATGTATGTGTGGGTGTGCGTGTGCATGTACGTGTGTGTGTGTGTGCGTGTGCATGTACGTGTGTGTGTGTGCGTGTGCAGGTACACGTGTGTGTGTGCGCGTGAGAGTACACGTGTGTGTGTGTGGGTATATGTGTCTGTGCACGTGCGTGTGTGTGTGTGTGCATGTGTGTGTACATACACATGTGGACGTGGGTGTGGGTGAGTGCAAACACATGTGGAGGTGTGTGTGTGTGGTGTGTGTGTGTGTGTGTGTGTGTGTGTGTGTGTGTGTGTGTGCATGGGAGTACACATGTGGAGGTGTGTGTGTGCGTGTGTGGGTGTGTGTGTACATGTGCGGATGTGTATATGTGGGTATGTATGTGTGTTTGTATGTATGCATATATATAGATATATATAAGTATGCACTAGGTGTTTATATGTTGCTGTGTATATGTAGATGCATTTCTATATGTGTATTAATTAATGTATAGGTATATATATATATATATATATATATATATATATGGACAAATACAGGATATATGTATATGCACATGAAACTAAAAAGCACAGGTGCACATGATTGTATCATGTGCACCACTCATAATATGTATGAATAACTACTTACTGATGCACATGTATCTTACATACATAATGCTTCGAGGTCAACACATGGATCATTGCTGGGTGTATGTATACGGGTGTGTGTGTGTGTGTGTGTGTGCATTGTGCATTGAGGTACAAATTGAGTTGCTCTGTTTACAATGTATAAAGAATATGTACTAGATAACAGCATACATGTCCACATATGTATGTGTATGTATGTATGTAGGTATTATATATGACTACTCAATACTGCCTCCAGCACCCCCCCAACGCTCAAACGATCAGAAATGTGATTGTAAATATGAAACTCCTCCTCCTTTTTCCTCTATTTTCCTCTATTTTCTTTTTCTTTTTTTTTTTTTTTTTTCTTTCTCTTTTTTTGCTTATAACGACTGATTGTCTTGTGTCCACCTTTTACCCCTTAAACAACACATTATAAACTTCTTGACAAATATTACAACATAGACACCAAACTGCACCACCACTGTCTTGTCTCTTTCTTCTGCTCTCTCTCTCTCCACTTTCCACACCCGGTGACTATAGCCCTCCTCTGCAGAACATTTACACCCCTCTCTCCGACTCTCCCTTTACTTTTATCTTGTTTGATTTCTCCAGGGATCAATAAAAATATAAGTTTGACTGTTATGAGGGCTGGTGAGGGTAGCACGCTTGCACACACTCACCCACACACACAAAAAAAAAAAAAAAAAAAAAAAAAAAAAAAAGGACTCGTTACGACTGAAGACGCGGTTTGATTGGAAATGCTATATTAACACTTGGGTTGCATCTATTTACTGGAGCTGACACCAACATTTCTGTTTTCCACTACAGATTCCAACGCTTCGGGCACTAGCTGATTAGTATCAACCAAATCTAATACAAATCTAATCCAATACCATTTCTATTATTTTATTGTAACTGTTTTTACTAGCGTAAAAGATAGACTATCTATGAAATGTAGTAATTCAGTATTGAAACTTAAAATGCAGCCAGAAATGTGTGAAATAAAAAGACATTTATATTTAGACATTTGAACACATTGGGGGTCCAAACGTCTGCCATAAAGCTGATTGTCTTCACTTTCAGCTGACACGAAACCTGTTCAGTCAGTCTGCCGGCCGTTCCTGACAGTTCCTGAGATGTTTGTCCAACCTGGGAAGCTGTACTGCAGCTCCACATGTTCAATTACATAGTGAACTCCAACATTTTCAATGACAGACAGAGGCTACTCATCTGGGACACTGAGATCTACAGTTTTGACCATTGTTGCTCAGGATTTCTCTCTTTTTACTTTTTTTGGAGAACTGCTCTCATTTCTGAAAATCACATTTCAAATTTGCTGCTGTGGTTCCTCCGTGGTGCTCTTGTCTTTTTATTTTTCCTAGGGACCCCTCCGTTTTATTGTATACCATCTCCCTCTTGGCTATGGCATTAATTGGTATTAATGACACCCAGTTATACCTGCCCACCAAACCCACCCACTCCCTCCCACCTGCCTCCCTTTCCGATTGCTTACAGGAAATCAAATCCTGGTTTTCTTACAACAAGTGATAAAATCGAGGTCCTGCTCGTTGGCGCTAAATCCAGTCTCTAAGATAAATAACGTTTCTATTTCTGTTGACAACGCTTCTGTTTCTCTTGTCCACAGGTTAAGAGTCTGAATGTCACTTGCTCAGCTTACTTCCATCTACGTAATAGGTCACGTCTGCGCCCGTCTCTCACACCCAACACAACTGCTATTTTGGTCCACGCCCTGGTTACATCCCATCTTGATTATTGTAATTCTCTTGTGTTTCGTTTCCCTGACAAGTCCCTTCAAACACTTTAATTGGTTCAAAACTCTGCTGCCCGAATTATTACCAGAACTCCTTCCCCCAGCCATATCACCCCTGTCCTGCAGATACTTCACTGGCTCCCTATTAAAGTCTGTATAATCTATAAACTTTTACTACTCACCTACAATGCCATCAACAAGCTCACCCGTCCATCTGACCTGACTGAGCTCCTTCACATTAACATATCCAGTTGTAGTCCCAGCTCTTCCTCCTCCTCCATCCAACTCACCCTCCCATCCGCCCGCTCGTCCACCACGAGGTCGGGAGCTTTCAGGTGCTAAAACCCCCTGTAGCTTCTTGAAATTTTGTGTTCGAGCTTTTTTTGACAAAACTTCTGATGTACACGCACAAAAGGGTCGACTAGCTTGATGCAGTGGGTTCCATAACCCCGCCAGCAGCAGAGAGCGAGATGTTTAGGAACAATGTAGAACAACACGGCCAGAAGCATCTACTGTTGGCCAAAAGGATTTGTGGCTGAATATCAGAAGAAGAAAATGTTCATGTTAACTGGTGATAATGTTAGCAAGTGGCTGCTATGGAAAGTTAAGCTTTTATTTCCTGAGTTTTATGACAGAACCCCTCCAACTCCGGAATATTTCCAAAAATAACCATCTTATCTTCACATGGAAAAATTCAGTCCCTTATATCAAGTTGCCTTTTACTCTTTAATATTGGTCACCTGGCTGGACACGGTCATTCCCCTAACAGACGTTTCATTTCCGAAATGCCTACACATCCATCCATCCATCCATCCATCCATCCATCCATCCATCCATCCAAAATATTGCATTGCTTGGAACATCCACATTTAATATGTCACATTTTGCTGCAGCACAGAGGGGTTTGCTCTTTTTAGTTTGTCTCAAAACACGGCACGTCTTGTTCAGCACATCCAATTAGCTTCACACACGCTGTTTCTGTGCTTGTTACCACAGATTATATATATATATATATATATATATATATATATATATATATATATATATATATATATATCATATACATACATACATACATACATACATACATACATACATACATACATACATACATACATGCATACACACACACACACACACCTGTAGCAAAATGTTATCAGAAGCTCAGAAAAAATTTTAAAAAAGGGTCTGGGAGTGAAAGCTGGTCTTTGTTCATGTACCCCCCACAGGAAATCTCTTTGTCTTTGTTGTTTGGACTAATTCATTTTACAAAGATAATCCAAAAATGTGTGCACAAGGATGCCGCTAAAGATTCACAAGGGTTTATGAGTCAATAAAAGTCATGTGCTGAATCGAAGGGCCTGGCAGCTACAACAGACTTCAACATTTATTCACAATACTCAGTCATAGCCTGCTTTACATGACAGTGTCTTTAAGCAATAAACCTCCCTGCTACTAATTTCAATTTGCCCACGCATAACAAATGCTAATACAAGCTGCTCTGAAACTCAGCTCTCCGACTGGCTGATAGAGCCAACGGTGCTTCCAATAGATTTCTGCCTGCCTCTTCATTATTCTACCAGTCATTGCATGTCTTGACTAACATTTTAACAGTTTCAGAGTTGGACAAAAACCGAAGACACTGCTTTAAAAGGAGGGCATGGCGGTCTTAGTTTTCCTGACCTCCAAGAGCAGTAAATTGCTGAGTGAATTGAATGTGAACCCTCTCTCATCCGATGCCAGGGGTAGGGTTTCTCCGCTGTGCAGTACAGTACGGTGCAGTACATTTCTGTACAGCGCCTAAATCGATACATGGAGGTACATCATCGGACATTATTGCCAGCGTCTGAGCAACCTCACCGGACGGGGCCATTTGCTGCCGGCGGGTCACCTTATGAAGCTGTTTTACACGCAGACAGGCTTGACCTTCCCCCTTGAGTTCAAGAGGGTAAATGTGGTCCCGACGCGACAACAAGGAAAGATCAGAGAACAGGTTCCTTATATATTGACATACGAAGAACACTGCAAAGTCCTAAAGCATTTAATCTGCGGTGATGTAAAAGTATAACGCATTATCACGGGACTAAGTCAGAAAAAAGTCACCTCATGGTACATTGTGGTACAAAGGTACAGAAGAAATCAATAGATTGTGAGCTGTAATCCACTTAATCACTTACTTTAAAGCAATTAGGTGATGTCATGCAGAAGGACATGCAGGATAAAAGAAATATTTCTGTCTCAGTGACGTCAACAGCAGAGAGTGATGACAGAATGAAACATTTCACTGAACCTGCCATTTTTTTAGACTGGGACGATTGGAACATGAAACTGGGAAACAGCAGCTATGATAAAATTGATTTAGTGCCATTGTTCATTTTTATGAGTACAAAAATGAGATATCAGTGAAGAGACAAACAGATCAAAAGCTGCAGGCAGACGAAGATACATGGAGGGGAAAATACATAGTGTGTTGTGACAGGGCTGCGTGTACAGCAAAGACATGAGGAGAGGTGTGTATAAATCTACCCCACGCTAATCGAAAACTCCTGCAGTGAATCAGTTTTATGTTTTCTCACCGTGTGTGTTCTTATATGTGAGCTGGTACTGCTGTACTGATATGTGGTCTATGTGCTGCAGTCCAATTCAACACATTTAATTAAGTGCAAGTGAATATGGGAGCAGGTAAATTGCTCTGTCAAGCTGGGAAATGGACTTCTTGATGTCTGAGCTCTCATCTCTTGGCATTTCTATTATTCAAGAACGAGAGGGACTGGAGGGATGAAGAGGAGGCGAGGAGGAGAGGAAGACAAACAGGACGAGAGTGGAATTCACGTCCAAATGTGATAAAAAAAAATATCCATGTGAAAGGCTTCCACACGGATGACGGGAACAGTCTAAATCCAATGGGACGTGTTGAGGATACTGTCACTTTCCAGTTTCAGCCATTTAAAAAGCCACAATTTCCCATCACACCATCCCTCATGACCTTTTTTCATTACTCATTATTGTAGCGAACGCTACCCAGTTCCCTCCAGCTGGTGTGAGCAGTTAGTCAGCTGCATATGATGTCCAGCTCCTCGAAAATTTGACAAAAGGATATAAAATCAACACAGTAAAAAAACTGACAGCTTTTCTCTTGTTATCGATAAGTGCAGTTTCACCACTCGCCCCCACCCCCACCCCCAGGCATCCCAAAGGGATGCTTTGATCTGATAATAACATCTGATAAAAGGCCCAATATTGTCTGAATAGTACTTCAGTATATTATATATCTGAAAATGTCTTACATTTTGTTTTACGAAGTTAGGAGGGAAATGTTTAAGCTAAACCTGATGCATTCAGTCTCCAACACATGAGTGGGATAAGTTCCCATCAGGTATCAGCCAATATGCGACGCCCAGATATCTGCATTGAAATGGGGACCAAAAGAGGCACACAAATAAGGTACTGTGGAAAAATATGGCAAGTAAAAAAAAAGAAAAAGATAATTAAAATCAAAAAGACTTTAACTGATTGTCTGGTAGCATAAAATCATGCAGCAATATCACTTCTAACCACATGGGGGAAGCATATCACCTTATGTCAATCAAAGTTAGCAGTGGCTACCAGCCGCTGCAGAGAGCTGCCAGTGGACGTGCACAGCAGAATATGCCGTTTCCTCGACAGTGAAATCAAAAATTAAAGTTGTGCTTGGCTGTAAATCATATTAGAAATAACACAAACTTTTCTGACATGGTACAAAAAAATAAAATAAAAAAAATTGCCCACCCATATTTGTCAACCCAGCAGCCCCCATGTGGTCAGAGGTGGTATTGCTACATAGAGTGGTTTTAAGTAATATATAATATAAAAGAAGAATATATGACATAAAAGAAGGTTGCAGCTTAGACTCAAGAACATACTATAAGTTTATCACATAAAATGAAGGCAGGAAAACTTGAAAGTTCAACCTGCTGAGGCCTTTTTGGATTCTTCTAACCAGATTAAGAGTAAGTTGAGTTTCTGAAAGACAAACCAACTTACGACACCAATAGGATAAGGTCTTATCAGTAACCTGGCATCTTCGCGCTACGTTTTAGCTTTTGTCACCCACTGTAAAACAAACACTGTGGCCATTGTATTTCATAACAAAATGTGAAACATCCAGATGAATGCTTAAACCCACTAGGAAAATTGTTATTTTAGTAATCTAGGGAATAAATAGGGTCAATCTCTCCAAGTGTACAAAAGCCACAGGTTTTTGCAGGTCACCGTCTACTGGCCATTAAAGAGAACACCCCTGTACAGCGGAACTGCTTAACGCACATGTTTATACTTTAAAAGACTACAAATCTAAAATGTAGCATCAACCGTTAAGCATGTTGAGATGGAAATTCTGCAGCTTCTATGAGGCTTTTCTCCTCGTAGAAGACCTCCCCTTCTGTCACTGAACTAACATGAACAGACATGTAGGGGAACATAACAGTTCTCATCAAAAATAAAACGCTGGCTTTAATAATTGAAAAGAACTTTCTGGTGGCGATAGCAGTCATCTTCAGCGCAGATGACAGGAAATAGAAAAGAAAATCAGCAAATGCTGCTGGCACGGAGTTCCTTCATCCTGCTGAGCAGCTGCAGGGCACTGTCTGCTAAGAGAGACAAATACTAATTGATATTGTTTCAGTCTTACAGTGGCCTTTGCCAGATAACCAATATATATCACTGTGGCGCTACTTCCAGAGACATTGGCAAAGAGATTTTTTAATGTAAGTGCTCATGCATAGTTTCCTATATTTGCCTTTCTGTAAGCTGCAGTTGACCCTTAATTGTAAATGGTTTAAGAGTTAAACCATATTGTGTGCATAAACTGAAAACACAATTGAGTGTTTATTAAAGACATCAATTTGACATCCGCAGTGCTCTTGGAAAACGTACGTAAACCCTTTGAACTGTTCCCACCTCATTTCGTAGCAAAAACTTCAAGTAAATGCATTCAGTATCTCTGGATCTCCTCACCATTCTGGAGGAATTCTAGACAATTCCTTTTTCCAGGATTGCTTCAGCACAGACACATATGGAGGCTGACTGGTGTGGACAGATCTCTTGATCCGTAGCACCTCTATGGGGTTGAAGTCAGGGCCTTGGCCTGGTTTTGTTCTTATAAAGCCATTCGTGGTAGATTTATCGATGCTTAGGGTTATTGTTCTGCTGTATCACCCAACTTCAACGGCAGACAGCTACCCCGATATTATTCCAAAATAAAGGAGATTTTGATTAACTGGCAAGTGATCCAGGTCTTGAGGCCGAATGTTAAGCCTAAATCATAATATTCCCTCCATCATACTTCACCAATGTGATGACGGTGGAAGGCCATGTCCTGTCTTTACCACACAGTGTTGACTACTCATCTCAAAAAGGAGCAGTGTGTAAGATTGTAGGTTAAAAGTGCAGTCATGTCACAAAAGTGATGACTATGTATGTGGCTGCTAAGATACATACTGAGTTAGTAACTGGCTTCAGTCCGTCCAGTCTTGTAATACCAGTTTCTGCCATGTGTGATGGTAGTGAGCAACATAGCAGGCTCAGTACAACACGATGACACAAAGAAGTTCCACGTTTTTTGAGCAAACGTTTACTTGTTGTCAATCATGGAGGCCATTTAGGATAGCTTAACAAAAACGGCAAAGACCCCACCACCACCACCACAACCACCCACTACAGGGAACAAGTTCAGAGGCAAAACAGGGCAGATAAAAACCGCTATAACCAGAGTAAACATCAGCAATGCTTTCCCTGGTTGGACAAGCTCATAGACAGCGACGACACTAACAGATAGCTGAATGTTTTGAGACGACTGCGCCGCTTTCCAGCCTAATGCAGGTCAAATATTCTTGATTAAATTGCTTTAGTTTTTCGCCAGTATTGGATCAAATCAGCAGGTTCTTCACCTGAACAGCATACTTAAGTCTTCTATCAATCTAAGTAGTTCTGAACCACATCTTTAACTCTTTTCATTGATTGGACGCCAGGTGAGCAAACCGCTTGACTATAATTACCTTTTGTTAAAGTAGTCAGTCTATGGGCTCACTTACTTTTCCTCCAGCACTTTGAATGTTTAATGGTTTTGTTCATTAAAGATGTGACATTATAATTGTGTGTTATCAGCTTAAGCACATTGTGTTTATCATTGTGACTTAAATGAAGATCATTTTATGACAAGTTAATGCAGAAGCCAGAAAATTCCTAGTTCACATTCCTTTTCTTGCCATTTCAAGTATTTATTTGCATTTAAGCCTTATTTAAGCTTCCCTGACTACCGTTTATGATTGTAGGGCCTCATTTCTTCCGCTGTCACGTCGTCGGTGATGCCATCCATTTGTATCAATTACACTCCACTTCCTCTTTCTGCTCATCCAGACACATGGAAGTCAATTAAGCCTAATTGCTGGTATATTACACAGCACTGTCTTCATACTGGGGAAGTCTCGTTGAAGGTTATCACATCTAGGTCGTTAACCATTATGAGATAAGAGTCGTAGAAGGAAAGCAATGAGAAGACTGAAAGTGGCAACTGCAGAATAAAACTGAAATTGAGCATTTTTAGATAACAATAGATGCCAGAGTTGTAGGATTTACTACCCATGATGACACTCTACTGGTTGGATCAGCCTGAAATACAAGAAGCCAATAGGAAGCCCACATATAAAACCAGAAAAGAGCAGAAATGTCAAAACAGTGGCAACTTTATTTTTAATACAGAGGTTATAGTGGGCTGTGGTGGCACTGATGGGGCGGTACTGTATTCAAAGCTATTCTGTGGAGCAATATGACTTCTGACTACACGAGGACATATAGATCTGCTGTGTTCTGACAATACTGTCCTGATAAGTGGGAACGGTCTTGTACGTCTTGTAACACCCCTTTGTCCCCACTAGAGGTGACCTTCAACGTGTCTTACACCAGGGGCTGACGTCTGAACGTGCGTGTGATATTCTGCCACCATGTGGTCGGAACTGGAACTATATAGTTGTTGGCGTTGACGCTCGTTTGTGTCGCTCTGTAAGCACACCAGCACACACATTTACGTAAACGGTGGGCTGGGGCTAGGGTCGATGCTAGCGTGAGAGCAGAGCCCTCACAAAGTTAGAAAAAGAGGCCCGTGTCCGTGGAGTCCTGTTAAGCTTAAAAAATGTCCATGTGGTGGATGTGCTGCTGTATGCATCTAATTAGCTTGATTGCTTGCATTCCCAGCGTGCATTTTAAATACATCTTTGCTCATCAACTCCTTATGGTGCTCCTCCACCATACTCATTTTCTTATTCTCTTCCCCTAATCATCGCTCCATCCTTCATACTGAGGAGAAGTCTGTGTTCTTTAATGATTACTCAGTAAGACATGATGATGTGAATGCAGGCGTCTTGAACTGGAAGCAGTGTGCACATGTTTCTGCAAACACACAACTTTATTTATGTGCGATAGGTAGTTTTAACGAGTTTTAACGTACCTGTTTATCGGTCAGGGCGTACAAGAACTGATGACCCGGGCTGAAGAGCAGATCTCTCAGGATGGCGTTCCCGTCGCTCACAACCACATTCTCATACAGCAAAGCTGGCTGGGAAACAGAGTTCACCTGAATCTGGAAGAAGACGGAGGGGAAAGAAAAATCATCAATACATGATGGGTAAAGGATTGTTTTGTAATTCAATGAATAACAAAAGTGCATGTGTCCTTGTTGCACTCTTAATCACACCAAAGAACTCACGCTTTCCATTGGAATATTTTCACCAAAAAAAAACTATGTACAAATGAAGACCGTATTAAAATGTTTTCATCGCTCAGGGAGGTGGCATGTAGTATGATAGTAGGTTTACCCGTTTACCTTTTCAGCATGACATTAACTAAAGTCACACTCTCACTAGCAGAGTTGTGCCTTGCCATGCCTGCACTCGCATCACTCCAGCCTCATCCTGCTTCAGCATGACTGTCGCTTGCACTTGTGTCATCACATCGGTGCCCGCCACATCCGCACGGCGCTACTTCACTCGTCATTTTAAGTCGTTCAGGTCAGACACAGCTCTCTCTCTCAATTGTTCAGTTTCTGGGTGACGCCAGTATCATTTTAAATGACCCAGAAGGAAATGTTGCGTGTACATATGTTTATTTTGAGCACAGGCCCACATACATGTACAACTGTACCCTGCACAAGCGCACCTCTTCCAACGGTGCCAGAGACCTGGAATTGTGTCACGCTTGAGCACAGAACAGAGCAATCACACGAGCCAAACAAACCACAATCTAGCGGTCAATCGTACAGATTTGACCCTGCAAAATCAATCAGTACTGTTAAAATAATGAAAAAGTAAATGATGGTTTCTTAATCAGTGCTCGCTTTTATGAGTTATTTTAGTTATATTACAGCTTTGTCTGTCTGTGATGCTTTGACCAAAGCCTGTCACATATGTTTTACTTAAACCTCATGAAATGTGTAAAATACAGGAATAAGAGGCACAGCATCTCTCATTTTCAGAAACATTTTGACGTTTTTACATTTTATTTACATTTAACCGATGGGAATTTTCCATGAAATTGCATTAAAATAACAGCTTTTAACAGATGACATTGCATTAGTCTCAAGTGATTTTCTTTAAACTTTAAATTAGACCAGCTTGTTATGGTTCTGCAGTGTTGAGGGTGTAACAGAACCACCCAACTAAATAACATTTTCCTGATCGGCGTTTGACAGTGTTTAGTCTACTCGTAAAATTACAGTTATGGCAGTCTCTCATTCCGTAGCAGCAACTCCGTTTTTTCTCCCCTTTTCCTCTTGTTGTTTTTCATCTGGATCTTTTTCTAATTTCCCAGCGTCTATCTGCTCATCTATCACTTCAGAGCAGTTTAGTGTGAAATAACTGTGTTTTTCTGCACTCGTTCTGTAATCTATTGTTTTTTTCCACTTGGTCTCAACAGCTTTTGTGATCATCATCTGTCAAATCGCTACAGCAGTTTCCTTAATCTTTCTCCAGACAAAGGGTTCATTAACAGGCCGTTATCACCACGTGTGCTTTTGTTACTTAAGAAGATGTGTAAGTTTTGTTTAAAAGTCAAGCGCTTTGAAAATTTACCTTTGGGAAATCCTTCAGTGGGAATAAAACTAAACCACAAATGGTAAAATTTTCAGTAGGAAGGTAAGACGGGATACCTGAACAGGCACCTCGCCGCCGGCGCACTTTACACGGCAGCTGGAGACACGTCAGCAAACAGCCCCACTAAACACTGCACGCGTGCACGGTGCTACTTTAGGGGTTAAATTAGGAAGTAAGAGGATTTGGTTTTTTCCTGCAAAAACAAACCACGATAATATTAAACCCCGTCCTCTTTCAGCGATTCACGCCCAAGAAGTAACTTAACCTTCAGACCTGTAGAGCCAGCATTTGCAAAAGTACGCTTGTGTCACTTAAAAATAAATGTCTAATACTGCAGCAGAGGGCCGATGCTGGAGTTGGAGCTGACCTATTAGGAGGGAGGATTTGCGTAGATGGAGAGGCTCTGGGTTGCGACGCAACGGATTTGACAGAGAAGCATAAGTTAGGCTGGGAGGTTGCTGGCTTGGATCAGCAGGGCCGTGCTCTTTAATCCAGGGGCTGCAATTTGTTGTCACAAAAGTTTTGGTTGCTGTTTGAATCAAAGTGAAGACTGAACCACTCTGTTGACTTGACATTACCTCACCTATTTTACTCTTTGTGATTCTATCTGAAGAACGGAAAATAAAATATTTTTTCCACTTTAAAAAGTGTGTGTGTTTGTTATTGTCGCTGGGAGTGTGTGTGAAGTGTTTCCCAGTTGTTACTGTCCAAAGGTCATTTGTTTCAGCGGTCTCCTACGCTACTTCAGCATCAGCACACCCAGTAAAACTTTTATTGACATAAAGTGAGTGCAACCTTTCGTTCCTCTGTTTTTATGGCTCTGATGAGTTCGCTCTCTCCGTATGTCAAAAACAAAACACACAAGTGGTGAGCAGCAAACACCGTTTTGCCGCTCTCCGACTTCATGCCCTGGACTGCTATGTGATTTCTGGTGAGTGACGGACTGCGGTGGCGTGCCTTGCCCTACAGCTCGGGGCAGAGGGCAGTTGGAGGGAGGATTTAGGTCAGCTGGCACAGAGGGGATGAAAGACCGAGGCAGGTGACTGTGAAGTTTCATCTCGTCTGCTCGCCTGCGGGTTTGTGCTCTCCTTCTGCGACCTCTGCACTCTGGAAGTCAAGAGTGGCCAAACAGACGGCTCCAAAGAAACGGCAGCAGCAGAGGACGAGAGACTCAAACTCTGTTTGCTCACTAGAGAAGTTAACCCTGAAATTACTTTGCACTTTGTAATCACAACAACTGAAAACTGAAACGGCAATAGTTTGTTTAAGTTCAATAAAAAGCATCGTTATAAGAGCTGAAACACATTGAAGGGATAACGTATCTAATATACTTCTGTATAAATATTTGAATCATTAGGTGAATAAAATATCTGTGCAAAATTGAAATAATACAATTCAAGAGAAAAAGTCTTAATAATGGCTCAACTTGGTGAATATTAATTATGACTGCACGCAACGGCTCAAACAGGCACCTGTGAGGCCGATGAAGGTGTGACCACGAGAATCGATGGTAGAAAGAGAAAAAGAAAACACAAACGCAGCTGTGTAGGACAACTCAACCCAAACGTTCAGACTCAAACTTTATCTGGTAACAGGAACCGAGTGTACCAACAAGAACTTACACAAGCAAGGCACGTTCATCTGTATAGCGCAATTCAAACACAAGGTGGTTCAAAGTGCTTTACAGACACATTAAAACATCACATAAATAAAAAGCATCACTTCAAATGTAAACAAAAGAACAAACAATAGATAAAATCAGTGCACAGGAAAAGAACATCACAATAAATGAACTGAAACCTAAATTCAAAGCTAACAAAAAAAAAGAAAAAGAAAACTATGGTCGACAATGGTGCATCTGGAACTATTTTGCATCTCCAATTTGTCCGGTTTCCCGCCGTCTGGAACTTATTCACCAGCTCAAAAGATGAAAGCAACTCTACTCATAAAACACTGTCTACCTGTTTTAAAAAGTGCTTATTAAATATGCTTTAGTAACTGCTCCCACAATGATTATTAGCCTGAAAAAGACCCATCAAGCTCAATGCTTTGAAGTTACTGAGAGCTTATGAGTCATTAAAAAGCTGCTCTTTTACTGATTAGTTTACCTCTTTGAAGCCAATCACACATATTTCTATGTGGCTCAGCAGTGCCACTCTGGTGAGTGCCTTGAATATAATTGCTGCTTTTTGCAATCAAATTACCCTCCAATCAATTAGTTTTATAACACAAAAGAATAAAATTGCATATCCATTTAGTGGCTTCAAGAGAAGATGAGGTATTGTGCAGAGCAGGGCTGCTGCTCTTTATGCGACGGTTCAGCTCTCCATTGATTAAATGTTCTTTTGAAAAGTGATGCACTTTGAAGATACAGGTACAGGTAGCGTGGGCTTGGCCAAGGAGGGGGCACCTTCCAGATGCCATCCGCATGTTATTCAAGTTTCCACGACTTTATGGCTGCATCACGGTGGAGAACATTTGACACAGGATAGAAGTGAAACACGACCCACTGGTGATTTTTAGCTCAAACACCATCTATGCAGTCTCCACCAACCTTTGTCTAACTTTCTTCCCCCTCTTTCTTCCATCCTCCTGAGAGCAGGCTCATTACCAAACCAAAGCTGAAGTTACCAAGGACGTAGAGGTCTGTGCTTTACAGTTGAGTTAGAAGCACAGACACAAACGTCAACAACAAATTCAACGCCTTTGAAGACCATTACAAGCTTAGTGATTCATCGTGCTCTAAAAGATCTTCGACGGTTTCACATTCAGGCTTTTGAACAACTATCATCCTCGTGAGGACGTCCCTATGATGTGTACTTCCGAGCCGGTTTCCAGAAGTGGCTGCCAGCAAGGTCCTTTCGCTGCTGTAAACATGGACCATGTTCACAGCAAAGATTACAAAGGTGAATGTGCTCCGTTTTCAAGAATCACGCCCAACTGAACTTGAAACATCACAGCTATGCTGCAATATGGACAAATCTGACCGCTGAAGATGAGAAAATGAAACTTCTCACTGAGGTGGACTTCAAACCTGCAACAAAGCGGCTGAATTAAGTCCATGGACATCCCACGTTTGTGAGGTCATGACTCCGTCCTCCTGTTTTTGGCTCAAACCAGCACCTGAGGCATATATTTGGCTGTCTGGTGGCTTTTTAGACCGTTTCTTTAAAGTGAAAGCCTCCAGCACATGGGGTGTGTTTATTTTAAAATCTCTCCTCCATTCTTTTCACTTTATTCCCACATTTCGTCTTCACCGTGGGGGGCGGGGGGATGTCAAGTGACGAATGCAGAAGGGGAGGAAAAAAAAACAAGGGGAGGTCAAGAGCTTGTTAACCTTTTGAGCATTTTTCACTGAGACCAATGTTACAAAGGTCCGTTGAGGACAAGTAATAAACCAGTCTCCTAAATGTTCACGTCATTCCTTCATGATGGAGGGAGGACGAAACGCATCTCCTTAATGAATAGACGGTAGAGTTTGTAGCTGTGTGCACATGTGTGTGTTAACAGACCCTCAATGTATTCATGATCCCTAATGAAATTGATTTTGGTTTCATCTGTTGAGAGGATGGTCCACACACACACACACACACACACACACACACACACACACACACACACACACACACACACACACACACACACACACACACACACAAAGAAAAAGGAATTGCAGTTTAATACCAATGAAGTAAAGGGTGACAATGAATTTTCTATCTGCAGCCTGTCACATGTCCAGAGGTAGATGGTAGGAGGCGGGGCTCATCAGGTATGTGTCTATCTGACCCTGACTGGAGGGCATCTGGAGAATCATGGCACACCTGCTGACTGCACAGTCCACATGTCTCAGTCACACACAGAGCTACATCAGCGGGACAGGTTACTCCGAGTGAAATTAATCATCGTTCTTTTGTCGCACGGCTGCTCTCGCAACAGGAGGGCAACCCCAAGTGACACACACATGCGCACACGTACACATGAATATACACACACACATACACGGTGAGAGTGACAGTGAGACGGCGGGTCGTGACAGTTTGCCTCTATGAAGCCGTTTCCTAACGGCTAACATCTGGCTCAGTCCAGCAAATGTTCTGGATACGGTATAATATTTTTACAACTATCCTTGATCCACTAACAGCAGTCAAAAGTTAATGCTTCAGTCTGTGCTGGGATCACTCTGCGGTTGGGAGGAAACTGATAAATATGCTTTGATTTACTTTTTTGGAGACGCTGGCACAATTTCAACTATTTTTGTTGCTTTACTATCATAAATACTTTTTCAAATTTTCTTGCCAGATTTAGAACAAGACCCCCCCCCCCCCCCCCCACACACACACACACACACACACAAAGGCCTTTTTAATGTTACCAGTTTTCTTTAAGACTATTTAACTATTCAAAAATAGTCAAACTTTTGTTGTTACAGAAATTCTTGATCATGAACCTGCACATCAACCAAAGTCCATCCTCCAACCGAGTGATGCCGCTAGTGCCAGCGCCTGAAAGGTTCAACCTTTCTCAACTTCTGACTCAAGCAACTCCCAACGTGACCCAACGGACCCACTATTCAGTTTAAAAACACTCTGCGTAATGCTCCCAATGTGCACGTAGAAATAATACTTTAATAATCCACATAAGGGAAATACGTTTGTTCCGGTTGTTCAGTCAAGTCAAGGAAGACACTTTTTCTTTTTTGGAAGCTTAAATTGATTAAAATGTATATACATTTTAACCTTCAATCGTGGAAAAATGAGGACAGAATTGTGTGTGGAGTACTCTGACAACCAAACAACCATCTGAGCCACTAATGTGTCTTTTTGTTAGAAATCACTCCATTAATAAAGTGCATAAAATACTCCTGCTCCAAAACGATTCATATTGTGCGAAGGGAAAAAATATTTAAACTGAAACTGACTAATGAGTCCACTTTAAAGTATTAGCTCTTATTAGTAGAGACTGACGTGTTAAGATTTCCAAAAGCGCCGTCTTGAGAGTCGTTGTTGCCTGGTCTGTCTCAGCTGCGAAGCAGGACTGGTGGCTAAAGACGAAGGAGCAATTAGATATTCTCATGTACTTTATCCCAACGACAATGTCTGAGTTGCACTGATTGTATTTTTTCTTCCCCAGACCCCTGACATGCTTTATTAGCCCCATTAGCAATGTTAGGATTTCTCATTGACACCACACACCTCTGGGAGCGTCAAAATGTCACTGCAGCGCTTTGACTTACATCCCAGAGTATGTGCTATAAAAATGACATTTTATAACCCGAAGACACCAGCAGAAGACGTCTTCTTCGATTCACGAATTCAAGTCAGAAGCACACGACTGCACGCGCACGCGCACACGCACACACACACACACACACACACACACGTCCCTTCACCGAAGCCACAAGGGAAGGGTACTTTTTCTGTGATGTTTTGGGCTGGTCTGGCGCCGCCGCATGTGTGTTTGCGGCTGCAACGCCTCTTTAATCTTTTACAAGCGCGATAGAGTTGAGTTTCCCCTCTGCAAAGCCTTTCCAGGGCGAACACACACGCTGCGCGCTACCGTCACGACCACAGGCTGAAGCAAGTCCTTGGAACAATCACCAGCCTCCTTCTGCATTCCCTTTGCTGCTTTGCGCACCAACTCTTTCATCCATCTCTCAGTTTGTACCACGTCTTTCTCTCTCTCTCTCTCTCTCTCTCTCTCTAACCCTCCTCCTCACCTGCCACAATATGCAATTTACATCGATAGAGTCTTAAAACACGGCAGCCTCTCTCACTGGCGGGGCTCCTTGATTCTGCGTTAGGTGCCATTTCTGTGGAACATGGTAATGCAGATCACTCAACCGGCGTCAAAAAAAATGACAGCTTAATCACTTGAAATCTTAAAATGAGTTGATTTGCATTGAGACCGAGTGGAGTCGCCTCACCCGCTGGGGGTTTAGCATTACATTAAAGGACTTGTTGGAGCCCTTTTTGAGTGGGTTCTCTTGCCTTCCCGCTTCAGCCCCGCTGTGCCGCGCTACCCCCGAGAGCGCTCCTGACATAACTAGGTCTCGCTGTGCACCAAAGCGGCAGCTCTCCGTTCCTCCCCGCGGCAGCTTCTGCAGGCAGTTGCCGTTGTGACTCTAATGACATCCGCACTCAGCTGCAGGACGTCTCGTATTCTAGGCACCGGTTAGGACGGAGGCCGTGATGACTGATGCTCACAATACACAGGTTTAACGTGCATGCGTTGCATTTTTCACATTCGCTCCCGTCTCAGTGTGTCTTTTATTCAGAAAATGCTCCTGGTTTAAGGTGATTTAAGTCAACTCTGGGTCCGTTAATAAAGTAACAATCATATACACGTCTGTCATGTACAGCAGAATAAAATGTTCAAAGCCAAACATTTGTTCATTGATTAGAACATATCGTTTCCAAATTATCAGCATTTTGCCAATAAACTACAAAAAAGAAAAAAAAATGCAATTTTTCATGCAACCTTACAATGTAGAAATATAAGAACAGACTGCAAGATGTCTTTTTAACTGCAAATGGGAAGTATAGTTTTAGCGAGGTCACACGCCCCCACGTGCAGGATCTCTTCCCAGCAGACCTGCTGATCATCTGGGATACAGCAGGAGACCGACGCCGGTGAGGTCTCCTGCGTGTGTTGACGGTGTCGCCGCCTTCAGCGCCTCGCAGCGAGCCCCACGCCCGCGTTTAAGATGCTGGAATGCATCAGTCTTTACCTTTAGTCGTCACGGAGTGCAGACAGACCACAGCTCCATGCGACGTCACAAACCACTTCCCGGCGACTGGAGCACCTGTACCTGTTACTCACAGGGGGGCGGACGAGTGATGGATGCTGCAGAAGCTTGTGGAAGCAGTGCCGTGCCATGATTATGGATATAAACGTGAAAAAATATATCTTACTTTTAAACAGAACCATAAACTTGAGAAATAATCGATTAAATCGATTTATCGCCCGGCCCCGTCTTGCAAACCCGTCTCTTTACTCCCGCTGCTGCTCTTCTACCAGACAGAAGCCGCTCCAACCTGCCCACTGTCTCCTTCACCTCTTTTCCACACTTCCCATTCCTCTGCGGGGCTGAGCCCGAGTTTAAAAACCTCTGCACCTTCCACACTTCTGCCCCGTGCATCCTCACCAACCCACCTGCTTCACTTTCATTTCGTTTCATGTCAAAAATGCAGAAAACGTAAGGTAACTGTTTTTTTCCAGAAGTACTATTATTACCACAAAAAATAAAACGTTATAGACTTGACATTCAACCAGTAAAAGATGTAAACATAAAATGATAATCGTCTCAACACCTCCACAACGACTCATATTGCCCGTGACACCTGGATGATACCGCTGAAAACTCGGTGGAAAAAGACTGAAGAAGTTCGCCCTCTCAGCCTGAATATTCCAACACGGTGCTGCTGCTCTGTGATTGTACACGTTTGGGGATGCCCTTTGTTGCAGGAGACAGAGGATTTCAAAGTGAGCCAGAAGGCGCAGGTTGATGGAACGAGAGCGACCCAGAAGGAGGCTGCACCCAAATATAACTGCTGGCCCTGAGCTATTGTTTTCAAACTCCCATCACAATAGTTTTATCTTGACAGCTCTGATACGAGGACAAGTGAGGACAAATCCTCATGTCTCCAGCTCTATCTGATGCGATGTGTGTTTGCGAGTCTGCATTTGCATCTACACAGCGCTTCGCTCCCATCGCAGTATCTGATTTGGCACCACCACTCTTCTCCTCAGAGCTTTGGAAACAATTGCATTTCTCTTTTGTTTCTCTCCGCCTCTCCATCCATCTGTCCTACTCTCATTCCGCTCTTTCTTCAACTTGTCGCACTCTTTTCCCTCCCCTGCTTTCTTCCCCTCCTTGATGTACCAGCTCAGCTGACACACATGAGCAGCCAAGCGGCACGCTTGTGTATTGCGCAGCCTAGTAGTGTGTGTAGGTGCGAGAGTGCGCACGCTTGTGTGTTTTTCCCCTGCAGTGAGTGGTGATACTATTACTAAATAGATCAATTTGTCAAGAGCACAGAGGTGTGGGCCTCGAGGGCCACCGTACTGTTGTCTTCAAGGTAAACAGAGGAGTGTGGATTTAAAAGAAAAGAATTTCAAGTATAAAATAGATGCCACACTAAAACTTGGTGTGCATACACCCACACACGCACGTGCGCACACGCGGTTCTGTTCTTTCGGATCAGCCTGACTGGAGCAAACACCAGGAGGAAAGGATACTTCATCACTGCCACTCCTTCAGTGTGTGTGTTGACTTTGACAAAGAGCGGTCAAGACCTCAATGTTGACTGTGCATTTTATATACATGTCTGTGTGTGTGTGTGTGTGTGTGTGTGTGTGTGTGTGTGTGTGTGTAAACAACAGCTTCACACACCCCAGACGGCTCCAGCTCATTATTAAAGGGGGACTGCATATAAATTATCAGCTGTTGGCCCCAATGAACCAAATAAAGAAAACAATGTCACAGTTTGGTCACAGGACGGCCATCGACTGAGCAAATGATGAATGTGGTTCTTTTTTTTTTTTTTTTTTTTACTTTCCTCCCTTTTGGGCTGTTGCCACAGCGAATACTTGCACAGAAAGGAGAGCGAGCGGCTAGAGTGACATGTTTAGGAAGTTTAACTTCAAAGAGCAGCAACCACACAGAAAGAAGCGGACAAACCCTCTGTGCCGTCACCCATAGGTTTTCTGCAGAGCGCGTCTGAAGCCTCTTTGTCGTTCTGCGTAGAGCCGCCAGCAACCGGCTCTGCTCAACCAGAGTTTATCCAAAAACAGATCCATAGTAACCGGAAACGACACATCAAACTTACTTTCACAGAAAATGATTAAAGCCATCGGAAATCGACAGTGACACAGTGATCACCAGTGATCACGTCTGCTGTCACTGGGAATACTGGCTTAATAAGAATTCAGTGGCTCGTTAGGATGGGTTCAATGATACCAGTGATTCTTGTGCTGTGGAAAACATGCCCTGCAGTAAGGAGGTATTACTCCCTGAGGTGTGCTGGGCATTGCCTCATTCAACAAGGATATTACAGTTTAATGAACAATTACTGTATGACTTATTTGAAGCCGTAATTATAAAGTAAAAGTCCAGGGCAGAGGAGTTCACATTGTGGAAAAAGTTGGAATTTGCTGTTTTCTAAACAGATGGTAAAAATGCTGCTTATAAAATGTGTTTTTGGTCTGCATATTCATGTCATTTCTGTTTAAACAGACGCCGGGGATGCTGCGTTGTTACAACCCGGTCCGAGACGCTGCCTCATCTGAGCCACTATGTTAAATTACTCTTCAACGTCCAACTCACTTTGACTCTAAGATACGTCCATGTTCAATTTAAAGGGTTTAAAACATTCAACCCACAACACTCCTCACCACATTAATTTAATATATGTGGCATACGCCTTGCTCATTGTGCGTCTTGTGATTTTACTCTATGAGTTTGGTTCGTGTAGCATTTTAACTCTCCCAGTGTAATAAAAACATCAGTAAACTTGATTAATTTGAGGCAAATGACCCAATGAGACAACATTTCTCACATGCTTCTTTAAAATATAATCCAACAGACGACAAAGCTTTAGTGCAGCAGATTTGGAGATATTTTGTGACTTACACCTGGTAGACACATGCACCTACCCAACCAGCAGTCAGAGCTCACATTATTATTTTATGTCCTGAAAGTGAAAATAAACAGTTAAACGACTCCTGTTTTTGTGGGTCAGTTGAAGCTGGTAGCCACAGCTAACTTTGATTGACATACGGTGGTTGTGTTCACGTCGACTTCCAGAGCAACATGGCGACAAACCCAATGAGTAAAAAGTAAATATGCTTTATGTATTTTACAGTCTATGGGATAAAGACACTTCAAAACTGCTCTTCAGAAAAACCCATGTGACACGTAACTGATGCTTCCTGCATTGTAATTTGGAGTTTTTTACAACTGCATCCCTTCTTGTTTGTTCAAACTACCGGTCAGGATGAGGGTCATATTTCCATCAACACATGCATTAATCTCTACCTAAAACAAAAAACAGTTGAATTAAATACAGTTGGCATTAGCGTGTTACTAATGCTTTATTAACACGTTTGACAGCGCTACAAATTACTTTAAGCAATTCATTGGATGTTCAGTTACGACATGAAGGAACAGTCACGGTGGTCCACATCAAGGACCCAGAAACTTTTAAAATCATTGTTTGGGCAGATAGTCAAAACTTCAAGAACCTACATTAAAACACTTGAACGTTGAATTTAATTCACTGGGCAACAGGTCAGGACTGTTTGGTTGTTGCAGGACTGGAAACAATCTGATATTGTCCCACTGTATATATGAAATCACAACACGTTTTTAGTTGTAGCACAACTACTCTTAATATGACATTTTTGTTCCACTGAAACGGGCTGGTTGACGTTATGCTGCATTTGACTCCGCCCTCTAGAATGACGAGGGAGCATTTAAACTGAATCTCTGTGAAATTAGACTAAATAATGCCTCAGACGTTTCATCAAGAGCTCATGAAAACGTGTCAGTGTTGGTGATGACAGAGGTACCATATGTGAGGCATCTAGTTTTTGGGACAGCTTCCACGGCCGATGTCCTACTGTATTCAGCATTCCCTCTCACCTCGCTTCTCCTGCTCTCTTGTCCTGGGAGAGAGTGCACAGTCAGATTAATGACCACCACCTCAAGCACTCTCCTCTTTATGTCCATCTGCCGCAACGGCATGCAGCAGCCTCACATCTGCACTGGGCCGAGGCGCACTGGGGAGAAGTTTGAAATTGAAGAGCAGCACTGACATTTTTTGGTCTGTCTGTTCTCCTGCTGCTCTGTCATTTATCTCCACTTCTGCATATTTGTTGCAGCTGTCAACATGAAAATGAAATGTCATTTCCTGTCGCAAACAGCCAGAAAGTCAGGCTGGTTAAGAAGCTTCGGGGCATTTTCACAGGTGGTGAATAACTGCAAACGTGAACGTGAAGATGATACATGCACGCCTTATCCATGTCCCTGCATCTGTCTGCGCTCGTGTCTGATTATGTGTATATTTCTGTCGCCCTGCTCAGATCTGTAATTACAAAGGGGAAACGATAAGCCACTTTTTTCTCTCCTCTGGGAGCTCACAGCTAATTATAGAGCCAGCGGTGCCTCAAATTGCCATTTAAAAACAGAAGTACGGTGGGACACAATAACACAGTCCCCTGGTGGCACCTACATGGAGGTATATCAGCAGAGATGATTTCAGAAGAAGCAGCGGTAGTGGGATTGGAAAATTTTAAAGTACCCCGCAGGCCTGTGGGGCAAAAATGACTTATTCACTGAAAAGGAGCCAATATTTCAGAAGCTAAAACACCAGAATTATAATAAGAAGACAGCTGTAGGTGCAGATAAAAAGGAGCGATTCACACCAATAAGAGAGGTATGTGGTCTTCAATTCATAACAACCCCTCCCATTCGTGGAAATTTTCACCGGTACAGAATGTACCAAACCAATGGAAAATAGTGGGAGGGACGACTTTGTGACAACTCATACTGGATCATTTCAAGAGCCACTGAGATATTAATAAGAATAGTTCTTAAGCATTATAAACTGATGATTTGAATTTCAAAAACTTTTATGTAAAAGTGAACTTGCACAGAAAACGTGTTTGATGGCAGGACTGAAGAGCAGTAGAACGTTTAGCACTAATCGACTGATAATCAATACTGATCCTCATATCGAAGGCCAGTTGTGACCTTTTCATTATTATTCATATATTTGGTTTACAATGTGAACATTTTCAGGATTATTTTTATCTTCTTTTTTTTTTTTAATTGCTGTCATCAACTCAGTATCTTATCAGGAAATTACACCAGTATTGATCCCTGATAACTGATCCTGGATTAGATCATCTCTGGTAGCTTTTAGTTAGTAGATCTGAATGTTTTAACATTACAATGTGACAATATGTTGTTTTTTTTTTTTTTTGAGTAATTATTATTATTTTTGTGTCTGTAGTGGCGTTTATTGACAGCATTCAGGCAGGAAATGGGGCAGTGATGGTGGCGGAGTCACAGGCTGAGACTTGAACCCGGGCCGCCTGCGTTGGGAAGGAAGCCTCTGTATGAGGAGCCTGAGCTTCTGGGAGGGGAAAAAAAAAAAAAATCCTTGGAATAAATGCGATGGGGAAGCAGTCGGTTGTCCAGCATGTTATCCTTCCTTCAACAGCTAAAATCACTGAAGCATCACTGTAGACGACGCTGAGCCCAGCGGTGGGTGAGACGGTTTCATAAAGCCGACATCCACACTGAACACCCAAATGTCCATCAAACAAATAGAGAACCGCATGTCTGATTATTTGGGTGAAGCTCTACTCTCAGTATCATTTTTAATCCCCTTGCTTTTACCATTTAAACAGCTATAGGAGCTGAAATAACTGACTTAGATTTAAATGTTTTATTGCTTTTTAAAAAATTTTAACTCTACAGAGTGTTGGGTTATTTAGCATGAAAACAATGTGTTGAAATCAACCGCTTGAGTTAATTAAGCACTTGAGTTTTTGCAGTGTAGGTATGTGCGTTTCAAATAATCCCGTTGCCGTTTATTCATTATGTGTCAGCAGCTCAAACCCTTGATAACCAAACAGACTGGTTTCTACATTAAACCGCACAGCAGTCTGCCAAAATAAACTCTAAAACACTCAGCTATAGAAGCACTTGAGTCAAGAGAGACAGATTTCTCCCTTTTAGTCAAGATGGAAGCCATCGGAGAGAAAAAGAGAAGGGCAGAGAGGAGAGAGAAGAAGGATGCTGATGGTTGGTAGGAGGGAGAGGCACAGATGCAGAGGGAGATAAGACCAAAGAAAGCAGGGAAAAAAGACTAAAGAAAAGTAAAGAGCGAGGCTTGAGAAAGGACGGAGGGATTTATGGTCTGTGGTTGAATGTGCTTCGAGGGAACGATCACTGCCAGCACACACACACACACACACACACACACACACACACACACACACACACACACACACACACACACACACACACACACGAAAATCTTTCTCTGCCGATGGCTGTCATCCACGCAGTCAGGAATCAAACCTCTTACTTCATTTTCTCTTTCACACCAAAACCACAAAAAAAAAAGGAGGCCTTGCAAAAATATCCTCATTCCTTAGAAGCATGAACACAGCACGGTGTGATTTGTGAGCACGGCCCAGTTCCTCAGGAACATGTGAATAGAGTTGAATAAACTCAGACGTGCACCAACACCAACAGTGTGCACACACACGGACGGACGACATGGCTGCAGGTGGTTCTGTGGCAGGATAAGATGAGAAAACGAGCCATCATTCAATTTACGTTCAGTATGAACTATTACAGCCACGAGGGAGTGTGAGAACTGGTAAAGCAGGTATGGAGGGTGTGCGAGCGCCATAACACGGATGTGTGTGCACTTCTCCTCGCCGTGTATCCTGACAACACTCTCTTGGGTTTACATGGACCGTAACTCATGTATCAATTAATTACCAGCGTGCATGCGTGTGCACGTTGAGTGTAAGATTACAGTCCATCAGTGTGATGAGTGTAAGACGAGCAGTAACCAGACACTGGTCCCATCTGTAACTAAGACCAGGATGAATAAAGGCAGATATCAGTAGATGACATGTTACTGTACGTCTGTTTTTCCAGTATTTGTCGACGGTCTCTGGCAGGTGAACTCATAGTTTGTAATTATGAAAACGTATCAGTGTTTGGTTATGTATTAATCAGGGGAACCAGTGCAATGAGAACAGGTGAGTTAAGAACCGATCAAATTTTGAAGCCAGTAAGGACTCGCAGACTTTTGAAAACCTTTGTAACGACAATTTCTTGTTGTTTATCAATAAAAATGCATTTGTGATATCGCAAACTATGGAACAGTTTCACATTTAAGAGCCATTTAATATGAGCTTGGCCAGCCATACCCAATCATTTCCTGATAGTTCCCTCTCGTGAAATGGCGCTGTGCCCCTCCCATCATCAGCCACTTCCATCGATACAGAATGTACCAATCCAATTGCAAAGGGAGGGGGCGGGGTTTATGCCATAACTTAGGACACTCAGCTAAGAGGTGGATTACATTACATTACTGTAATGACGGGGGGAGTGAATGTGCGTAATTCAGCTGAAATGTCGTCTCGTGAGACTTCTCTTAATGAGCATGACTGTCCTAGACTTCTCTTAAAAACAAAGAAGAAGATCTCAACTTTTAAGAAGATGGAGAGAAACATCTTTAGTTCTGGACAAACTGTTGTTGAGAAAACGGAAACCTGAAGACGAAAGCAGCGGATCATTTAGATGGTCGTATGGTCTGTTCATGCAAAGCAGGAGCTTATCTTCTGAAAATGGTCTATATTTGGCACACTAGACACCGGTCGGCGGTCGGAGACGGTTCAATGCCGCATCAGCGAGTCTCTGACACATCTGAGTTGTTCACACATGATTATGGAAACATGCAACTCAAAATCTTTATAATACAGCAACCAAGGTAAAGAAAAGTTACCCCAAAGACATGAACCGTCAGGTGTATTCATCCATAGTTGTTAAGATATGATGCATGAGAACATGACAGCGGTGCCGTAGAAACTCAGGAGACCAGAGCCAGTAGCCTCTGCAGCAGGGTGACCTGATGCTGGAGAAAACTTTATGACTTTTATCCAGAAAGCAATTCTGCACTAGTGGATAAAAGCCACCCGTCTTTAGTCCACTTTGAAATGTGGTTGTTGCATAAAGCTTGATCCTGGTAACACATGCAGAGCATTTCCCATGACTGGTAATCTTGTTGCAGCGCAAGGCAGTAACATGTACACACTTCCACAAAAACTTCAGCCGGCTGACCTTTTAAACCTCCCGCTCTTGTGCTTAAAGGCTCCTACTCATGCTGCTTAATGAACTCTTACGTTTTTATGGTGCCAGGCAACAACTGGCATCGAAGCCACAACAAAGGAGCTCTGGAGAGTAAAACCACACTAAAACCGAAGCACCGTTTTTACGAGAGCTGAATGGTGTTTACCAATCTTTAACAGCCTTCCAAAGATGATAAAAATCTTTATGCTCTGAATACATAGTGAACACTATACAGAGGTGCATTAAAGTGCAACTCAGGTTTGAAAAGATCTTTTATGGGCCAAAAATAAAAACACTGCTTTTGTGCAAATAACATTGATTTTTGTTTGTACATACAGTATATTAGCTTGTGATTATACCTGGAGGTCCCTTGAAATTGTTTACCCTCCTTTAAGTACCAGAGACACTGCAGACAACCTCTGCTTATAAATGCAGCTCCTGCAGGCTCGACACCACATGACTATATGATACGAAAGGTTAACTGTATTTATGGACATGTGGTCTTGTCTCAGTGTCCTGAAAGCCACTATAAAGGCTCCCATTCCACAAAACAGCCACCCACCAGGTAGGAAACCAAGCCCACCTCCAGGCACTTATCTAAATATAATACCAGACAAAAGTTAGAGTAGTTGTATTTATAACAAGATCCCTTCTTCGACAGAATTGTCTTTGCTGACAGCCCCCCCCCCCCCCCCCCCCCCCCCCATTTTTTGCATCTCTTCTGGTCATTTCATAAAACTTTCTTAGTTTACCTCCTCTTTATTCTTGCTTATAACTTCTCTGTGTGTGTGTGTGTGTGTGTGTGTGTGTGTGTGTGTGTGTGTGGTCATTTAAATAGAAAATATATAATAACCTGCCATGGTTTGGGTCAAAACAGACGGGCGAGTTGTGCGTGGGACTCGGCGTTTGCAGCGTCTTCTGCCAATCAACCAATCAACGTTTTATATTTCCAGCCACCACAATTATAGAGGTGGCGACAGCACCAATTTGATCTTTCATTACGTACTAATGAGATCTGGATGAGTAAATGGATGATGGCATGGGGCTAAAGGGCAAAGTGTGGAGACGAGAAGGGGGAACTGGGTGCACTCCACCACAGAGGAAGAAGAAAACATTGTCCTTTTTTATTTTACAAAAGATAACGTACGTTCCATGAGAAGCTTGTTCATGGCAACGTGCATCACTGAAGCTCAATAGAACCCCCAATATACTCAGCAGCTTGACCGTTTATCTAACTTATCTAAAACATCTGCTTTGTTTCAGAAAGACAACTATGTCAAACAGCAGTACACGTAAACATAAAGTATATGACTGGTTTTGATGGGAAATGGAGATAAAAGGAAGCTGCTTGATGACAGAACCAGCGAGCGAGCGAGCTTCTTCTCGCCTGCCGATGGTGCCCCATCCTGGGATTGATCTCCTGTCACGGACACACACCTCCAACTCACTCGCAGCTCTGGGTTTTGAATGAGAACGTGTCATTTCCAATGTTGTAGACCTGACACCATCATCATTTGAATGTGACCTGAGGAGCCCGACGGGCTGCATGAAAGAAAGAAGTCATTTTATTAAAGTGTGGCTTTGTCAATACTCGGTCGGGTTGAGCAAGTACGTTTGTAGTCCAGGATGGCAGGGCTCCTAATCTTTCTGTGAACTGCAGCTTGTAATAAAAATGATGACTTTGGAGTGATTCTGAAAGCTTTATATGAAGCTATGAAGCGAAGGGAAAATGTGTCAAAGCTGTTTATCCATTTCCTGAAATCAGTCTTTACAAAATAGAGTAATTTAAGTTGCAAATGAGAAGAGGGAACACCCGTCCTGCATGGTGACCTTGATGGGCCACAAGTGCTTGTGTGGTCTCTTGATCCTCTGGGTTATGTTGTCGGGACCTAAAAAAGTCCTTCTGGGGTCTCTGAAGCCGAACGGGCGCCGGCTGAAAGTTTAGACAAACAGGACATTTGTCACACGTGGCTAAGGAATAAAAATAAATATCGTGGCCCTGCCTGTAACGGAGAACAAGGCCTTCTGGGTGCTCAGACTCAGGTTAACTATTTTTTATTTTTTATTTTTGATTTGTTAGGAACACTCAGCCTAAAATACAAATCAAGGTAAACTTTAATGTCCCAACACCGGCAGGGTCATCCAGCCACGACCACTACCAGAACCTCCAAACACCATCCATTTAGTCCTCACGGTGATCTGGAGAAGGGATGGATGGAAGGAAGACAGCAGCAATGGAGCAACGCGTCTTTCTTAAAGGAACAAAAGGTTATTTAAACTCTTTTAGCTTTGCAAGGGGAATCTATTTTTTTTCTTGCACAATAAAAGGTTCCAGCTGCTGAAAAGTGTGCGGTCATCTTTCTGCGACTCTTCTTCAGACACATCTGGGGCGCGGCCGGTCAGACAAACACCCCGTCTAAGAGCCCCCACGCTTGCAAGTCACTGTGTTGCTCAAGATAACCACAGACGTTTTGGGAAAAGACGCCGACTAGATGGCAGCAAGGGACTTTTCTGTTTTTTTCCTTTGCATTTCAGGAATCCATTTTCAGATTTGTTTACACTTTGAAAATATGTCTTCTAAATAAAAAAAGTCCAAGTACATTAAGACAATTCAGACTTATGTTTTTGTCCATATATCACATGCTTCTGTATTTGATGATTTGGAAGAATCAAGTTTCTAGTTCATTTAAATTGTGAAGTCTGTCAATTTGACGTTTGTATAAGGGCTTTATTTGTGCGAGGTTCTGAGGAGAAAATAATGTGCTCGTTAAACTGAGTTCAGGCTTTTGCCAACTGCAGTCATGTGTCGGCCTCAGCAGTTGTGTGTTGGGAGCCTGGGGTGGGGGGTGGGGTGCCAAGAGTTGGTTTCTGGTGCTGTGGGTGGGCCTCGGTGCCAGGCAATAAAAGCTACCAATAAGGCTCCAAGAACTCTAATCCCTCCACAATTCCTGCAGTTTTTCTGGCTCTTATCTAGTCTTCTTGCTTGAAAGGTTTTCCCTTTTCCCTTAGTGGAGCATGATTATAACCTTTTCATGCGTAGCGGTCACTACAGTAGAGTATGTATGATTTTTATTTACTTGTGGTCGTCCCACATCAGTTAAATGTGTCTCTGTCTCTCAGCTGTTTGTACCACCATGACCAACCACATACGCGAACCCAAGTCGGACCAGTGGACATTCTCATAAGTTCACATTTTTCCAAACCCGTTTATCAAAATCTCAGAGTGCCAGGTGGATTCACTTTAGAAAAAATTCTTTTTTTTCAACCATCACGTGTACAAATTAGTAACTTCCTAATAAGTATTAAAGGTAATTAAAAAAAAAAAGAAATTAAAATTTTGCACATTTTTAAAGGGTAAAACGTTGAATAATTCATGGCTGAGAGGGTTAAGGAAACGGATTGATATTAATGAAATATGGGAAACTAGATAAGTGTCAAGGATTTTATGATGGTGAGAACTAAAAGTTTTTCCCTAACCAAAACAGGAAGCTCAGCGCTGACAACGGTGAACTGAGAGGAGAGAGAGTGAGGAGGGATGGAAACGGCCCACTGGAAGCATGATGTCAGGATTAGTGAGGTGCGACCGTCCTGCAGTCACACGGGCACCACATGGATGCCAGTGGAGAACACATAAAATATCTGCGTCTCGCTCTAACCAATCGCAGCTGCTGCAAGAAACAACGCAGCCATTGTTGTGTCTAACCTCCATCGTGTGCTTACAAACACACAAAGCACATGCGCAGCAGATCAGCACTAAAACATTTTCATTCTTCAAGCTCGCCCAACACATAAAAGCTAGTTGACAAACTCATTTAATGCTGCCGGAATAAAATTGCCCTGGAAGAGAACAGATTACTTTGTTTATCTACATCATTATATTTTCACTAGGAATCCCTCACTCAAATTAAATGAACTTTTTCCAGATTTACACATTCAAGCATTCAATACAAGAATACAATGCTGCCATAAACTGGCTAAATTATGTAAACGGAGTTCAAGATGGGAAAAAAAGTACCACATACTTTTGTCAGTGTGAATAAGTGCTGTTGTATTTTGGCTCCCGGTGGCAGATTAAATAAAAGCCTGAGCAAAGTTTCAAACCATCCTAACTGGAATCTCTGAACAAGGTTGTTTCTCAACCTCTCGGTACTCTTGAGAGTAAAGAGGAAAAAAAAAAAAGGAAAGAAAGCTGTGTGAGTGGGGAGACAGGCAAGCAAATACAAGCCAACAGGTTAATGTTCGCCACTGAAGATCAACAAGATGACTAATTAAAGACCCATTAGAGGGGAGGGGATGCGAAGACTGGGAACAGCCTGGGAACAGCCTGGGAACAGCCTGGGAACAGCCTGGGAACAGCCTGGGAACAGCCTGGGAACAGAGGACTAAATCAGACCAAACCTGTGCTTCCTCCCTCTTCACACTCTCTTTTCTGTGTTGTACTAAATTCTGACAAACTCGTGGCTGTTCAACTTTTTCAGAAACTAAAGAGCCAGATCCATTTGCTGAAGCACACAAAAGCCGCGATCACGTGAAAGAACAGCTGCGCAAATTAAGATGTTCCAGTTCCACAAAAACACAAACCAAAAGGCTCAATAACAGTTTTTCACCCTCACTACCTTCATCTGTGCAGACATGGAGCGCACGTGATGACAAATGTTCACCATCTACCCACGTTCCTGCAACTGCCATGTGTCGCTACGTTCACCTGCAGCATCACCCTACCTTCCTACAGTACATAGAAAACGACGGGTTACTCGTCATGGGCAGGGAGGGGTGCTGGAAGGTGTTGGTCTGCTGTCTGCCATGGACGACGCTACAGGATCTGCTACAGAACCATTTCAAGTACTGACAGGCCACATTTTCTCAGTTGGTGAACAGTCTGGACTGCCGGCAGACCAGTTCAGCACCCAGGAACGTTTACACTGAAGCTCGAGGCCACTCGCTTGAACAACATCGTCTGTATGCTGTAACAACTGTAGACACTAATGCACCCACGTACTGGCTGAGATGCAGGCTTCTGAACTGAACAGTGATGACGAGCCTCTTTAGTCTGAGGGCACCATTTCAACTTTCAGCTCTTCTGACCACAGGATGTTTCCACTTTGCCTCAGTGTCCGAAATTAGAAAATCGTGTCAAGTTTCATCTGAGGGCCCAAAAATCACGGACATCCCGTATTTACTTTCAGCCATGTCCCATGCGCACAGAGGTTTCCCCAGATTATCCTAATTCTTGATGTTATATTCAAAGTGGACAGACTTTCACATTAAATAGCATATATAATAAAACTCAGACTTAAGAATATTGTCCTTTCACCTTCTTTTGTCGTCGTTTTTATGCATTACGCAGCATCGCAACGTTTTTTTGGAAACTGGGATTGAACTTCATGGAAATCGATATTCGCCTGAAAAGTTGGAAAGTTCAAACTGCAGGGTTTGTAAACAGGTCACGCGTCACCGGAGCATCTCACAACAAGCGCGCTCATTTAGACGGCGTACAGAAACAGAGCCGAGCGGAAACTGAACCGATCCTCCATCCGCAAAGCATTTCACAAATACAGTAGAAGAAAATTAAATGATGAGGGTAAGGAAAATCAGCATCAGTTTTCTTTTTCTTTTTTTTTTTTTTTTTGGGGGGGGGGGGGGTTGCATACGTGCAGTGTGAAGGAGTATGAAGCAAACGGAAGCAGTAATCATTACGGTTGCAATATGCCGCTCTGTAATGAATGCAATTTCATTTTTGTCACAGTCAGTGTCAGCAAGGTGTGGAGCCCTAGCGTCATGCCAAAAAAGCACCCGCTGTATTAATGTGAAAAAAGATGGAGAAGATAGAGACAGAGAGATGGTCTTTGTGTTTTCCATTATTCTGAAGATGAAAAATTTGCCGCAGAGAGCGAGCGAGCTGTCCGGCAACGCTGGCTCCTCACAGGAACACGCTCATTAATTCAGGAAGCCGGAATGAACTGAAACCTCCTGCTACTTTCCGCTAACAAACAAGAGGATCACCTGAGCACATGCTTCATGTTCTTGGCAGAATAATGAGAAAGACTCGGGCGCGGGATCACCCGGCTCCTCCGGCTCCTCCGGCTCCTCTCCGCATCGCTCCGGTCATTCGATTCAATCAGCTCGCTGAGAGAGACGGATGAGATCACAGTTTTGACCTCCACTCATGAGCAGTCATCTTAGGAACACGTGCACGATTCAAGACGAGTAGGGTCCTATTTGAGGAAGTGACATCATCATCAGCCGTGCTGTCACCAGGGTCAGGGCTAGCTGGAACTCATCTCATCACGTCGGAGATTATACCACCAAAGGGTTATTACACGGCTTATGAAGGATTGCTACGACGAGGGTGACTACAGAGACACCCCGCCCAGCCAGCCTCCCCCTCCTCCTCCTCCCCCACTTAATATGGATTGATAGCACAGCCCATTACTGATAGATAGATGAAGCCGATCATTGAACGCTCCATTAGTGCCACTTCATATTGGTAGATGGGGTTTCTGTGTGTGTGTTAACACACAAAGGTGAAGCGAAAGGTGTCTTGAACATCCACTCGCTGATTATAGTGGAGGCTGCATAAAAGTTATCGCCTGCAGAAGCAGTTGGAACAGGACCAATCAAAATGTGAATCAGAGATCTGATTGTGAATGCAAAAATATTTTAAACCTACTCAAAATGCAAATTTGATGCCATCTTCAGAAAAATCACATGTCTCATCCAATACCTCTTGTAGTAACTTGACGTATGGTTGCCTATACACACACACATATTTTAAAGCTATATATATATATATATATATATATATATATATATATATATATATATATATATATATATATATATATATATATATATATATATATATATATATATATATATATATAGATGAGTTTACCTTCAGATTTATTTGGGTCTGCACTGCACATTTATTTCTAAAGAGGTACAGAATGATTGTTTTTAAATACAGTTCACAAACAGCATTTTTATCTCAAAGAAACTTCTCTCCGCTTTTACCTTTCAGGGGTCACCACGTAGGAGTATTGTGGTCCAAAGATGGATTTGGCATCACTTTTTCACCTTTGTACTTCAGATCCTCTTCCTGACACAACCCTCTCATTTATTCGGGCTTGGTACAGAGCCCTGAGGCCACTCGCTCGAGACCGTTTAGTGGCTGCTGTTTGTAATGGAAGCAATGTGGGGTTCAGGGTCCATCAAAGAGCACTTCAGCACATGTCGCGATAGATCCACCAGTCCTCCACAGCCATACTCACTCCGTTTTACCCTTCAAGTGCATTTATTCCTCTCCTTAGAGAATAAATTAAATAAAAATATCAGTGCAACAATACAGTTGCCAAACCAAAAAGGGGCAAGTGGACAGGATTACTACCCAGATGTGGAAATGTACATGCATATAAAATGATTCTTAGATCTTGACAAATTATTGTAATCATTATAATAACTACTTTATTTTTGAAGTGACTAAAGATTTTGTAGAACTGAACATTTGTAAAACCCTGAACTAAAATGGGTTTGACGCGCCTGGTCTAAAAAAATAAAATAAAATCAATTAAACTTTGAACAGGTATCCACTTTAATGACTACTATAACAGGTAAGTTGAGCAGGAAAAGAAAAATCAGCAGTGATTTTGAAAACTAACCTCCATTGACATCACAGAGGCAAAGATGTAAACGAGTCATTTCAATTTGGCTTAAGAATAATCTGAGTTTTAGCATGTTTGGTTCCAGTCCATGAACAAATATTCGTACTGGAGCAATTTACATTTAAAAAAAAAAAAACAACAAATGTATACAGCCAAGTAGCAGCGGCTCTGCAGTACTGGGCTGCACTTTCATTCCCAGTATTGTTGGGATCTAATTGCTCCAACATGCTCAGGCGCTCACACAGGCAATGTAAACACACTAAAGTTAATCACATATGTTCCCCGCGTAAACTTGTTTACCATTTTAGTCTGCCAAGATTTGCAAATTGCACTTACAGTTGAGGCCAACAGGGAGGCTCAGGGTTGTGGAGGTACATGCTCATTAAAGGAGACATTATGATCTTTAGTTTCAAAACCTGAACCAGTTTGTGACTTGCTTTGGTAAAAAATACAAAAAGGATCAAGTATGAAATAACCCTTTTCAACCATATCTTTAGAGCTCTGCTCATAAGAGACGGTGCTATGGGGCGGAGTCAGACCCTCACACTCAGCTCCACCCCCCTCTACTCTGTTCCAGCTCTGCATAACTAACAACATAAAGGAATAACAAGATGTTAGTTTGGATGGGAAAAAGGAGAAAAGGAGAGCAGGAGAAACGTACTCTGATGTCCCAGTACCCAGTTAATCTGAACAAGTGAATATTTTTAAGCTGAGATGGTAAGAGACAAAGTAGAGCTGGGAGACTTCACACATGTATAAGATGTATTATAATATCTATAGTGATATAAGTATTATATGTCAATTAATATATCATGACATCACTATGCACTTAATGTTGTTTTAAGAGCCATTTGCTCTCACCTCAGACCATCAATGGTGTGAGCTGAGCTTTGCCTGCTTATACCAGCTGTTAAGCCTACACGTGTGAATATATGCAGTGATGCAAGTATAAGCTTTATTTTCACAATATTGCACCTTTATAGAAAGCCAAATAGTGAGGCCAAAACTGCTCATGCAACGGTTGCTGCTACTCTGCATGGAAATCTTTTCATTGTTGTCTAAATGCTTCACAAAAAGCCAAGAAGTTCTCTGCGTTTTGAGTCCTTTGTGTGTCCTTTGAGAGTGCACGACAACATTAAACTCTGTGACCTGTAGCAACACGGCACTAAATTTTGACAGCAAATATGTAAAAAGCGACTTGATTTGTGCATCTCACAAAAGGAGTGGATATGCAGTGGGAGGACCTCATTATCTGCTGCACTGCTCGCAGAGTCACACCACCACGTAATATGGATGCACGAACACACATGCACACCACATGTATCAAATGATGCATGAGCAGACATGTAATACTCTCCTGAGACAGTGACCATGACTCCCTCGAGTCTGCGTGCTTTATTACAAGCAGCCGCCACACCTACATACCTTGACCTGAGACGAAAGAGGTGCCTTCAAAAAAAAAAAAAAAAAAAAAAAACCTCCCGCCTGCCTCCCCATCCCGTTTCCCATCTCAAAGTATTATTAACCCCTGTGGACTCGGCGGGAAGGTGATTCACTTCTGTTGAGATCATGTCACTCGTCTTCACCTCATCTGTTGGCTAATGGTGCCTGGAGGGCTGGCTGACGTGGATATTTAATCTTGGGACAAAAATGACTACCATTAGGAGTAAAAAAAAAAAAAAAAGTCATTGGGTATTTAAAGGTTCGAGATTTACTCTTCATGTTCAGTTGTGTTTAAAAGCATATATAATGCACATTATTCTGCTAATGCTGCTCTAGGTTAATGTAAATCCACCCTACAGAAACACGGGCATTGATCTGAGACTAAAGGCTGATGTGAAATAACCACATTTAACAAGGTTCAAGTCCATAACCATCATTTCTGTGTCTTCTATATTTAAATGCGCTGTGTAATTAAGTTCATTACATGACCTAAGCCTGCTCCCGTCATCGGGGGAGGCTGTGAATGGATTGTGGGAGTTGGAGTTTGCAAGCAGGATGAGTGCTGGCTCTTTTTAGCCCGTGGTCACCGATGATCAATGAGTTTTCACCGTTACCACTTCGAGCACCACTCTTCTTACTTCTCCACTGTTGTTCTACTCTCTCGCAGGGCTCCCTCCATTACATTTCTCATCTGCTCACCAGCACTGGCGTCCAGCGCCTCTTCCTCTCTCCTGGCTCCGCCGCCCTCGCTTCCGTCTCCTGTCTCATCCATCTGTCTGCATTTAATCTCTCCCTCTCCCTCTCTCTCTCTTCTTCCGAGTCATCCCCCTCTCTTGCCCCCTCTCTTGCCCTGTGCTGCCGAGTGACAGCACGATCAGACTGTTACAGACTCCTGCAGAGGAAGCAAAGATGCAGCACGGCACAAAAAGACTAGGGTGTGCTCGTTTGGGGCGTCGCAAAGTCAAATATAAGAAGGATTGGATTCAACCTGATTGATTTAATCACTGAGGAAGTCACGGGATGCCAGCAGAGGGGAAGAAGGTTGGCGTGAGGTGAAGATGTTGGATAAGAAGTGAATTTTAAAGAAATTGAAACACTTACACCCGCGAGAACATGCGTTCCAGTCCTCCACTGCAGCTTTGGAAACTAGGTTATGAAATGTGTGCTAAGAGAATTATTTATAGCATTTAATTTTCAGCGTTCAGTTTTATTTCATTTATAATGAAATGGCTGTCAGGTCCTGCCAGCAAGTGATACTGTGTTTAAGTATCTTGGCTTATGTTCTCTAACCAACTGCCAGGAAATCAAACCAACACATTAGCATCAGTTTCATAATGATGAAACATTGAGTTTCCTTGATGTTAACACCTGCTTCCACTTCATTTAATATTCTATCCATCCTGGTTCTATGTAAATTCACCTCCTTTTTTCCTTTTGAATTTGTTGCGCACCAAAAATAAAAACTTCCACCAGGTTCTGTGACATTTAGTTTGCACTTAGTCCACACAGGTTTATCAGAAGTAAAGATCAACAGTGAACTACACAGACCAGACGATTGAGCTGTGAACTTTATAACATGTTCAGATGTTCAGATTAGAGCAGAGGGATAACTGGCATAAATCAAATGTCCGCCACGTAGCGGCAGCACTGCTGAACAGCTGCTTAGACGCGTCGGTGTTGATGATGGTCATCTATGAGGAGACAAAGGCTCGTCACAGCTGGAGTCTCGCTAAGACCCGAATCGGCGCCACCTACGCCAGGTAGGGTGACATTCATGTCCGTGTCTTTTGACCCCATGTCCAACGTCAATTAAAAAGCACAGAAACTCAGCGTTTAGATGGTCGAGCGTGTAGCTGTGCTTATGAACAAGAAGGGACTGGCGGACTGCCTCCTTAAGGAACGCGGTGGCGAGCGACTGCACAGGCTGAAAACAAGCTCACCGCAGCCTCTAGAATAATGTGACGGTATTGGTTTCTCTTCAAAGATTGAACTTTATTGTTACCATTCCAAAAAAGTTGGATGTATATTTTATTTGTGTCCAATCTGGATGAAGCACAGCGTGGTGAAGAAGTAGAAAGAGTAGCTTCTGAGGCAGCAGCTGGCAACATGAAATCTTCCATGTCTGAAGCCAAATTCAGCTTCAGCCACACTTCCTGTTTAAACCAGTTGTTGTTGTGACTGTAATAACGGGCAAGCAGCTTCAACTTCAAGCAGCGCTGTAGATGAAACTCAAATGTTGTAGTTTAGGAAGCATCCTGCTGGACCACAGCTACGTTAGCCCCACACCAACAGACGGTGCCTATTTGTGTCTCATTAGGATTTAAAATAGCTGCAATTATCCTCTTTTGTGCTGCACACCTTTTTTAAAAACGTTGCTGCAGACTTGTTGTTGCCACTCGGAGTGGTCAGAGTTCAGCTGAGGTCTGAACTTCGCTGTCAGAAAAGCCCGTCACAGCGGTGGGACGTCAGCAGAGAGCAGCAGCTACTCTCAGCCTGAACATGTAAAACACGCACAGCTACACAACGCACGAACGTGGGCCCCCAACTTCATCATCCAGCATGACTCGGCTCTGCCACAACAGCAGATACCACGCACAAACAGGCACCCGTTCAAGTCCACTTGATAAAAACTCCTGTCGGGCAGAAGATTCTTCCTTTCACCCCCTGCCATAAATATTCATACATGACAGATTTACTTTTCTGGTGTGTGTCTCCCCTCGTGTGTTTGTACGCTGCACATAGCAGGACACTTCCACCATCTCGCTCTGTCACAAATTACCTCATTAAATTTCATTGCATTAAAGCCACTTTTATGAATTTAGCGTGGTCCCAGGCCCATTGTTCGCCTGCAAATGAGATTAAAGCAACATTTGCCTTCCTCCCTGCTTTCAATTATATTTCTGGAAGGACAGTTCGGGCACGGTGCTTTAATGATAAAAAGATATATATATATATATATATATATATATATATATATATATATATATATATATATATGAAGACAAGACAATGGAATATGTTAAAAAGTGTGGCTAAGAGAACTAGCACCAAATTTAGGAAATTAAGCCTTTCATTTCCAGTTCTCCAGCTTCTATGAGGTGTTCTCGCTCTTCTTTTTTGGTGTCAGTGACATCATTGCCTTTCAATGGAGCCCTTCTCATAGGAGTGAGTGGCATCTAATTACAAATATGGTGACTGCTTTTATCCTCCCATTCAGATTAATTATTCATGTGTTCCTGCGTGTGTGTTTTCTGTAATCAGAAGTGCGTCGTGCTCTTCTTTTGCGGCCCTGTAGGGACACCGAGTAATGAAACGGAGTGAGCCGGTGTCCCTACACAGGAGGCAGATTACAACAATGGACAGAAGAAACACACATTCACACACATATACGATGAGCTAATGGTCAAGAGCTCACGTTGCTAGGCAACCCATTTAACTCCTGCCAGTTAAATGCTGCTTCTGCATGCTGATAAAAACCTTTACTCCAGGAAGTAAAAGTTAAAATACTGGAGGCTTGAATGTTTTACAGCGTTTTAATCCTTGACCCCCCCCCCCCCCCCCCCCCGCAACAAGAATCCCCCCAGTAGAGTTATTTTTCTTCACGATCGGCACTCATGTAATCTTTGTTGATTTGTGATATTAAGACATTTAAATTTCACTGCATGCAGGCGTGGCTGTATCTCATCTAAAAACGTACATTTTTGTAGATTTGACACAGACCGCAGGAAACGTAAAAACGATTGCTGCTCGACATTTATCAGCTACAACCTGTGTAAAATGTACTTTATTTGCTCCATTGGTATGTCTGAGCTACGTACCGGAAGTAAACACTGTGATCCACTGAAAATAAAAAACAAAAAGAAAAAAACAATTCCACCTAGTGGTTAGCGGTGTAATTACAGAGTGTCACAGCGCAGAGGTATAAAGGGTAGAGGTGGCGTTGGCGTTGGCGTTGGCGCTGCGCGTAACGGCTATGCAGAAGTATAAATGAGGCCTTAGCAGCACCAGAACCAGCACCAGCACCAGCTTTCTCGGATGGTGTTTGATCTTCTATAAAAGGCCCAACATGTTTAATCGGATTTTACTACAAATGACATTTAAGCACTTAGTGAAATGGATTTTGGATCATGTTTGACCTCAGTTTGTAGGAATTGTCATCTTTCAGGACTCTGTTGAACAAGTGAAGGTGTCCACTCCCAGGCTTGCTCCTTGGTGACTGCAACATCATGATGTTGCGGTTTTATTGGCACGGATCCTCATTGATCAATGTTCTGAACTGACTGGCCCTAAATGGGCTGATTCCATCACAAGTTGATCAACTGGTGCACTTTTAGTGCTCAGATGTCACTCAAAATGTCAAGACTCAATGGGATGCACTTACAAAAACAAATAAAAAAAACCAAACTATTCAGCCGTGATAGATGATAGAGGCTTGTGCCAGAGCCGCAGACAAGTCAGGAATTGCAAATGAGAAAGCTGGCAGGGCAACATCAAAGCTGACAGTCTGAAAGTCTGATCACTGAGAAAGAAGTGAACTTATCTAAAACAAAAAAAAAAGGAGAAAACGAGAACTTTTAACAGTGGCTGAGTTTACTGGTTTTACTTTTTAGATAACCTTTTCTGTTTCACTGCATCTTACTCCCTCTCGAGGTCTTGTTTTGGTTTGATATTTAAGAGGCTTTGTATGATTGACTGAAATCTGAATCCTCACCCAGAAGGACGTTTTTCGTCGCAGCTTTTTCCAGCGCCAGCACAAACAGGACCCTTAAGCAGTCGTCCGAGTCAACAGCGGCGGCCGCCAGCGCCGCTCTGCACTGACAGAAAGGAGCTGGTGGCCTGTCAGGAAGCCATAACGAACAAGCGGCTTTTGTTGAGGAGTAGAAAACTATAGCAGGTCCATGTGAAAGGCTTTGTGGAGAGGCTTATGTGGCTGATCGGCGAGAGCAAAACACGAGGGCTTCGTTCACCGGGAACACGACGCTTTCGCCGTCACAGAAACGGGTTTCGCGCATGTACGTAGAAATGTGCAAACAGCAGAGGCTTTTTGTGCCTTACAGGTCAGTCGACATCCGTAAAGTGATTTTTATTTCACAATTTCAAGAGTTGGTTGATTCTGAAAAAACAAACAATCCCGAATTACATGAATTTACTTCAAATGTCCATTGTATTTTCTATTTACACAAGGACCAGAGGCAACACTGCAGGGAGGCTGGAGCGACCGTGGAATCCCAATTTGTTCTGTGGTGCATCAGCCAGACGAGCACTGATTGAGACTTCCTCTGGATTTTTTATACATTTTTAGTTTTTGTGTACGAGAGAGGGAAAGAGAGAGCAAGAGAGAGAAAATGTGTGTAATTTAACAGAATGGCAGCAATCTCTTTTTTCTTTTGTACATCTTTGAATTCAACTCGGACTCATCTGTATTCGTGAGGACTCAGTCAACGCCGGCAGCCGGAGATCAAGGATGGGTTTTTTCCCCTTTTTCTTCCAAAGGGTAAATTGTTGAACAGCCAGCACAAACCACACGATCAAACAACCGTCATGACAAAAGGAATTAATAGATGATAGGTACAGGTTTTGAAAAATGATGAAGAAAAATTACAAACGCATGAACAGCCAAATCTTCCTCAGATGACATTCCTCTCAAAGGTGATTGCTTTTCTCCACACTTTTTCTCCCCAAATCCTTCCTTCCCACCACTAATCTGCTCCTCAGCCGATTTGATCCATATATTACCTGCTTATGTCAGTGTCAAAGTACATTTGTGTAAATATAAAGTACCCCCCCCAAAAAAAAATGTGTCCGCGTGAAACAGAATAGATGCGCGGGTTTAAGAGCATCTTAAGTGTCTTAAGTGGCAGCACGCATTGGTTTCTACACACTGGTGTGTGTGTGTGTGTGTGTGTGTGTGTGTGTGTGTGTGTGTGTGTGTGTGTGTGTGTGTGTGTGTGTGTGGTTGATAAGGCAGAAGGCTGGCGGATGTGACACACCACATCTTCCTTTTCCCTGGACCTCTGTTTTAATCTGGCAAAACAGGCTTCGGATGTAATGACCTTTAGAAAGGGTGAAGATAAGTAGATGAGACTGACTGTGAGCAGCATTGAGTTAGTGTTTAGACGAGCCAGTGCTGAAATAAAGGAGGGGGGGTAAATGGATGAGGGGATTGGATAAAGAGGAGCATTTAAAGAGATAGGAGACAGGCGGCTGGGGAAGAGGGCAATGACGCTGAATTTTAAACCAAAGGCGCCCATAACAACATTCTTACATCCCCATGGAGTTGTAGCGCTTCATTGTGGAAAACCACAAGTGCATTCAAAATCCGAACATTTTGAAACCAAAATGGGACAACAGAAGTAGAAGAGAAGCTAAGCAGGAGAAAGTAATCAGAAACTATGAGTATTTGTTTTGTTTGAGTGGTGGAATGCTGGGAAAACCAGGGCGCAGCGCTGTTTTATTCCAACCTGAACACTTGATGCACCGAGGGTTCAGGATCCACACTCCTGGTGCCGTCAGTGGACTTTGTGACGACAGCACCGTCAGTGTGAACTGACTTGGGACTCGGTCATGGATTATTACAAGCACAATACACGGAAATCATCCACGCTGTTTTCCAACCAGATCTGCAGTCCTTGCTCAAAAAAGAAAGAAAAAAGGACAGTAAGACAAGAAAACGGCATAATTAAGCCATTTCTGAGTTAACATTCCCCGACCGATCAACACTTTGATGACGTTGACTGATTCGGGGCCAAACGGCTGCGACCGGTGATTAACTGAAAGAGCAACGACGACTCTGAATTGTTTGCTTACTGCACACTGTGCAATATTGTCTTTTCTTTTTTTTCTTTTTTTTATAATAACTAACTCAGCATATATTAGTTGTGGAGTATGGTTTCTAAAGCGGATCACATTTTTGACATTGAGGTTTTTCAATTCAAAATATAATGATTTTTGCAGCCTGGACGAACTAAAAAAAAGAAAAGGAAAAAAAAGGGGAACAACAAACGTAACCCTATTCTTTTAAAACGCCGTCACCCCACTGAGCTGAGAGGCTAAAAATAACGCTGGCAGAGCACCCAGGCAGCAGCCTCGGGTGTCTTGTACAGGCTGATCAGGTACTGGATACCTGTGATTGTAAAACTGGCTGAAATTGGGAGGCCACACCTTTACAAAAGTCAGAATCAGCCAAGAAAACTGCAATCAGTGCATTTCTACTTCTGTACTTCTGATCCTGATGAGCCTGCACATGAAAGAGCTGTGAAGAAGGATCACAATTTAACGGAGAACATGAACCTCAAGTAGCACCAAATTGAATACAGTGAAGACTTTGTGTGCATTTTTTATTTTATTCATAGAGTAGGGTATCAACGCTTTCAAACCTTGCAGTTGTCGAGCTGCACGCATCCCCACCACAGCTGTTACACTTGATTCTCCTCAACATCACCACTGCATTCCCATGTAGTTCTACAGCATTCACGGGCATTTACGGGCACACCTGACGAGCTGGGAGTCTAAACTTTTATACCCTGTACCTCAGAAGTGTAGTCCACCCAGGCCAGCGCTTGTAAGCTTGTAATTCCAAGATGCTGTGCTAAATGCCTTCATGGTAATGATAAGGATGAGCGGATGAGGTCGGGGGTACGGGGGTTGAATGGAGCTGTGAGGTGAGAAGAGGAACGGAGTGGTGGCAAAGAGACTGAGGCAAGGATAGAAGGATAAGGGGACGGCTAAAAAGATGAAGGTGGCAAAGGATAGTGAGGGTGTGGAAGGATGAGGCGATGGATGGTGGGCTGAGCGGCTGAGGGATGATGGGATAAGGGGGAGAAACGCAGCAGGGGTTGGGAGTCGGTTCTCGCTAGCCCCTGATTATACTAATCCTAGTGACCCACCCAGCCACTAACACACACACACACACACACACACACACACAGTTGCAGATTAGCGCCTGTACACATGCACACACACAATAAAAAGAAAGACCCTCGTGCCTTCTGTTGCCCCAGCACATGATGATTTGCCCCGCTCAATAACACCCCACTGCTTTAAAATCCCTCACAGACTGGGCAGAAGAACATCCAGCACAAGGAGGCTTGGTAATTAAGTCATGATCACCTTCAAACACTGCTGGTTTCAGATCAATCCTCAGCTTTGAGGCTTCTGTTCAACTAACAATTCAACTTTCTAAATCTCTAAACCATCACATTTAGGACATGAAGGTGTTACTTGAACATCTCTACATATGTTGCAGCTGCTTTGTTGATGGTTTTAAATTCTTTCTCCTTCTTAATACCCACAATGGGTGATTAAAAGCTTTTGCATTCCTAATCTATGGTGTTCCAAGATGAGGGTCACCACTGATGTAAAATTGCAACTGGAAATTGCAGTTGGAAACTGAAACCTAAAGTTCCCATTTCCTTCTGGTATCCATTTTGATCCTTTAGCTATTAACATGAATCTTCATGTGATGAAGATCTCCCTCCCCAACCTCTATGCATATGCAGGTACAGGACTTCCACCTGCCAAAACCAAACGCATTATGATAAATCTGAGTGTTACATGAACGAGTCCGTCTTGGCACATACACAAGAAGATACAGGCGACTCCTCAACACTTCCCCGGATACGTTGCATTTACACTGCTAACAGTCACATGTTGCCCAGACCACCTCTCAGTTCGGTTTGCACCACCAGATCACCTGAACTTCAGGCTGTCCACTTGTGATCGGATCACTCAGGATGGGTCTCGACACCGATTTAAACAGAGCCTTAAGCAAGCCAGTGCAAGAAAAACAGCAGGATCGTCTCAGCGTTTAACAGCTTCACTTCGTCTGTCACAACCTCTATGCACTTTAACACCCATCCGTGTGTGTGTGTGTGTGTGTGTGTGTGTGTGTGTGTGTGTATATAATCTACACACACACACACACACACACACACACACACACACACACACACACACACACACACACACACACATAATATATATATATAAATATACATACACCCCACCCCCGGATTAATAAAGTATTCTGATTCTTGACTTTGTAGTCTGAACATTCATTTTGGGGGGGAGATGGGATTTTAAGAGCAGCAGCGAGACAGAAGGAAAGTGTGAGTCGGGTAATTCTCTCTCCTTAAACGTCTAGATCCATGAGTGAGATTGAGTAATTGTGATGAACCGTGCAGAGGGGTAAAAACGAGCATAAAAAGCAGCTCAAGACGTCTGGCTGAACTGGCTCACAAGCGGCTGCCTCATTCTGCGCAACAACGTGCACTTCAGACATGGAAAATGAATCAAGTCATTTTAACTGGCAGTAGAGCGAAGAGATTTTCAACTCCACTCTCAGCACACATCCAGAAACTATGTTGGATTTAATCTACTGGGTGAATGCAGTGGTGAAGCAGCAGACTGAAGCCCCGCTCACCTGACCCTTCCCTTTTAAGACCATAGGATAAGTTCCTGTATGCCTAAACATGTGAAAGGGTCACAACAGTGGCGCTGCCTGGTTCGTCCGGTCTGGATGCTACAGGAACAACGGAGTCAGTGTAGGAGGACTGAAAATATATGGTAATGAAAACCCCTCGATTCTCGACCAAGAATCCAGCTGGATATCTACCAACCTATTCTTACCAATTCTGTTCAATATGAGAACGTTAGCTCTAATAAATCCAGAAAAAAATCCAGCCCTTTAATGAAAGAATTAAAGTAGATTGTAGAGGCAGGGTAGACATTAAAACGATTTAATTTAACTGAGAATCCATACGCATCTCCAAAGATCCATCTCGACACCAACCCAACAAACGCTAGTGAGGAATCACTGAGCCGAGTTTTGTCAGCTACCTTATTTCTATTTAAAATATTTACTTCATTTGGAAAATTAGGAAAAATTGGTTTGGATTATGTTTATGGGATGAATTGTCAAGCAAAAGGCTATTAGAGTGCACCGTCTCCACTGTACAGGTTACATTTTTTTTCTTTGTACCTTTAACTATTTATAGGTTTTCAAATATTTTATTTCCCCCAGTATAAAAAAGGAACAGAAATTGTGCCCTTCGAGTCCCTGTTACTGTGGATAATGCAAAAATATGCACAACACAGCTCCAAAGATCCAAAAAAAAGGGGAAATATAAAAACCCTGTGTGGATAAAACAACAAAAAACGTCTTCCGCTTCAACCACATCTAACTGTGGTTTTGCTGAACAAGTTTAAATATGTACATCGACATTTAAGAAGATAGATGTTTAAGAGAACAAGTGTGATGAGCAAACATTTCCTGGCTGAGACGCTTTAAAAGAGGAAAAAGAGAATATAGGAGGACAGATTGTGTCACAGTAAGCTGCTAGTCAAGGATGTAAAGACGAGGGCTGAATGGCAGGATATGCTTAATGTCAGCCAGCCTGCATAGTGCAGCACTTCTCACTGTAAAATGAAACCAAATGGATGAAGACGGATTAGAGAACACAGCATGCTGCATGCCCCCCCCCAAAAAAACAAAAAACAGAGTTACCGGCTAACTGAGGCAGTCTACAGAAAGTCACAAATGTATTGCTCCGATACACAACAGCCTTTAAACATGTCTACAAATCATGCTCCTTGTCAGGCATGTTTTCCCTGAAAATGTCACAGTAGATAAACAAGAGTTGAACCAGTCCCCCCACCATGAATGTGTACACCCCGCGACGCTTCACACTTAGTTTCTTTACAAGTGTGACTAGTTATAGACAGAAATGTCATGACGCACTGCGTTTAGTCCGTTTTGACCTCTGCCTCCGTCTCAGTTTCACAGATTAGATGGACAAACACTGACCCAAATGAGTTTCTCTTTCACAGGTCATTCAATACGCCTCCTGCAAATAGGAAAACTGTTTGAGATTCCACTGAGAGACAGAGGGAAGGGAGGAGATGGAGAGAAAAGGGAGAAAAGGTGCAGAGATAAACAGGTGACAACAGAAAAGATGAGAGCGAGATGACGTGCTTCTGGTTTTATTTTTAGATCAACTCTTTCTAGTGATTCATGGATGTGGGTTTTGATTTCTTTTTCTTTGTTTTTTTTTTGTTTTTCTGCACTTCTGATGAACTAATGGTGCATCTAGTAAAAGGAAGCCTAGTCTCTTTGCATCTCCAGGTAAAGTTTGTTAAGGCTGTGAAAACTCAATGTTCCTTCTTTCTACCTTTTTTTTGGCTCCCTTATGTACATCCTGGTACCGTTGAAATGCCACCATATTCTTGCTCGACTGCCTTTTCTCGTTCCAAAACATCCAATTAGAACAAGAACAAGAACAAGAAACAAGAACAAGAAATAACTTCTCCCATGTACATGAAACAACTAGAACCACTTCAGCTGACAGGTAAAAGGTACATGTACTCAACGTGTTCACATACACGCCTGAGCCCAAAAAGGTTTTGTGGACAAATTGAACTGACTGCACGGCTGGATGCGTGTCTGCAGTCATTCCTATGGAAACGTTTTGTCCGCTGTTTTTATTTACATCAGGTCTGTTCAAATATTTCAAGTCATGCAGTGGATTTCGGAGAAATTCGTGAAGATTATGTGCTGCGCTTGCACTCTGTGCTTGTTAGACAGCAGGAATAACAAGACGACGTTTGACGAAATACACTTTCAGTTGTTTGACAATGTCGATGACTTATGCAGGCTGCGAGTGTTGGCTGTTAGGCAGACGAGAGAATAAGTTTCCGTCTCGTGGCAGCAGTGAGTTAGCGGGACCAGACAGTTGTACTTCTTCACACCTCCTCAGGGTTTCCCACAAACTGACCCAGGCGAGTGGATTTGAGGTTCCACCCCATCGCTCCGCCGGACGCAGAAACGTCACCAGGCTGTTCAGAAGTGACCCAGATGGGACCATTCGCTCTTTTACATCACAGCCAAGTATTTACTTTTGTTCAGTCTCTTACGTAGTCAGTTCACCAGAGTTCACCCACTTCTGGTGTTTTTTTGGTTGTTTTGTTTGTTTTTGTGTCCAATATTTCAGACAGGAGGCTGCAAGAGCTAGGCCAACATTTATGGAAGTAATCAAATAGTGCTTCTTAACTTGAACTATTTTAAGATGAGGAAAAACTCCTTTATGCTGATTTAAATGTAGGCATGCTGCGCATTCTTGACCACATTCACTGAAACATTTCAAACAACAGCTTTTGTACATACAAATACTCCATATGGGAGGTAAACGGTTCATCATCAACAGCCACCACGATCCATCTGCAATTTAAAAACCGTCAACACTGGAGTGGCCAAGCTGCAAAATAAAGGAAACGACCTTGGGAATCTCCTTTACCAGAAGACACGGATGGATTAAAAATTAACAGACAAAGAAAGTTATTAGGGTTGAAAAGTAATCATTATAAACACCCATGGCAATAAAATGAAAATGCTGCCGCAGTAATAAAGATTTTTTTGTGAAATTTTCTGTGAAATCCCTCTTGATTTCCTGGAAACATGACATCCATTTCCACTTGGGTTTCCTAAATACCGGGATGCCCACAACGACCTTCCAAACAGCTCAGCCATCTTTGAGTACTTTAAGCCTGAGCAACACCGCCACAGCAGCTCCAAGCCTCTCGCAGCCATTCCAGTCTGTGACTTTCCGTGGCTGATTGAATTAATGTTGCATCTGCTAGTGTTGACATGGGAACCCTGCAGTGATATTTTGCTGCTGTCCGTTTGTGTTTGGTCTCAAAGCCCGGACACTCTGAGCAGCGGCCTGGCCTGGTTTATGTGTACATCTCAAAGTGTTTTTGTATGCGTGTGCGTGTGTTAGACGGGTGTGTGTGTTTTTTTGGGGAGTGGGGGGGGTCGCGTCAACTCTTGGACCACATGGCTGGAGGGTAATCATGTTAGCAAAAGGGTTGATAAGTTCACGTCCGCCAAACAAACGCACACCCACATAAACAATGTTGCGGCCAAATGGCCTCGTTTCCTTCGGCATTCACTCATCCGAACTTCCTTAAACAGATTTAATAGGAAATTTTCTGCAAAAAGATTTGTATGTCACCTCCAAGTAGAAGCTCCATCAAATTAAGACTCTATTGGACTAAGATGCAGGGTTTTTTTTCATCTTTTAGAGTAAACACTGGAACAAGAAAATACCTCTGTTTATGCATGTCCTCACAAAAAAATATTATTAAACAAAAATATCTCCATGAAGGGAACCCATGTTTTCTTTTCCCTCTCTTTTTTAAGACCCTTAAAGTAATGCTTATTCAGGATTTTAGAGACAGGTCATTTTGTTGGGTTATTTTCAAGCTGACTAAGCACGCTTAATGGTTGTTTTTCATTATTTAGTTCGTATTCAGATTTATAGGCGCTATAGACTCTTAATACTACTTATGATGCTGACGGCGTATATCTGTCGTATCAAATATTAATTCATCAAGTAGATTCTGTCAACCAAAGCAAAGACTTGCATCTCTGCTTATGCTACAGGAGAGAGTGAGCATCCAAAGGGAAAAGAGGAGGTGAAGCTACGGGAGCGTCAATAAGTCGACAGCATGTGTGTTACCACGGTGATACAAGTCACATGCTGCGCTTTGTTGGGATAAATGTCAAAATCCTTCACGGAAGAAGAAGAAAAAAAAGGCATTTATCATATTAGCTAGCAGTGAAAAGTTTTCTTCGATTTTTGTGAAAGTAGTGAACAGATCAGTATCCCCACACGAGATGTTTAAAGTACTCGCTGATGCCGGCGGCGGCCCCAGCTGCCTCCAACAACCGCCAACAACCCCCAACTCCATTTCCTCTCTCAGATATGGCCTTAACACACCAAGCCGGCCTCAGAACAACCAGCACTTGTGAAGTCCGACTGATCTGGCAGTTAAAACCGTCAAACATCTGTTAAAAGCTGCACTTAAAGACAACAAAGCAACTTGTGAATGCAAAGTACATTTTGCATGAAAGTAAACTATCCTTACTGTGCGTGGACGGCCCCGTCCTTTTCTTCTGTACTTTCATTTGAGCAGGGCTGCGTTAAGTCTTCAAAGGGCACTTTGAGATCTGGGATTTACATCATTTGATCAAGACCCGTTTAGTTTTCATACACTTGTGTTAGCGTTAAAATTCACCTTAGAAGATCGAATTTTTTGACCGCAAATTACACTTTTAAGCTCTTGCATTCATAGCCGTCATGTGTTTTCTTTTCCACAGTTTTACACCTAAATAAGTCATGACTTGTGAGACCTGATTTTGCCAAACTGCGGTTTAAAGTGGTATAATGTAGTATGGAGGATCCAAACAAATCCACAAACTGCAGAAAATGAGGAACACCTGGATGCTTTAACACCGTCCAATCTCAGTTGCATATCCTGTAATACAGTGGACCACTACAGCAGAAACGGTCACAGCAGTCACTTGACGGGCTTTTGGTTATGCTGTAACCTAATCAGCTTAGAGGCAACCATGATCACCGGACTAGTATGCAATAGCTCCTGTGTATTGGCTTTTACGGGGAGCATGCACTCACAGAAATGGTCATTGGGTGTGATGCTCCAAACACAGATGACATTATCTCAGAGAGTGGGGATTTACTACTTCTGCTATCCCTTACATGTTTAACGCAGTGCCATCCATGCTTTTTAAAAAAAGGTGCCTATCACCAGTTTGGCTGACAGCTTTCCCCAACAATGCAAATGAACCGAGAGAAAATGCACCAGAATTCATCCAAACAAGTTAGAGACTGACCATTAACTCCAATAGAGGGAACGCTACAGCAGCACTTTGACGTTCTTGATGGCACAATACTTCACTCATTTCAGGGTAATGATGTTTCAGTGTGTGATCTCACTAAAGCTCTACAAATGGTATCTGCTGGCTTTTTAATGTCAATAAGGGAACAATGTTCCACAGTCTACATTGCCTTTATAAATTTGTGAACATCAGATTTGCAGTTTTACTTTGAGGCCAGTCACATGCACTTGCATAGAATAATTGTTGCATCAGGTAATTCTATATATATATTTTATGTCTGGTATGTATCGCCTGTGCACTTAAACTACTAACCAACGTATATTGTTGTCGCCAAGTTAGTCTGATGAGCATCAAATTCTTGAACTGTGCATTTGCTGCATCTTAATTTCCTGAAGCTTTTCTCTCACTTGAAGCAAGAAGCCAGCTGAAACCTTAGACGCCATGCAGCTGCAGCATGGCCGAGACACGCGTCCCACAGCTGGTGCGAGCGCCGTAATCGTTTAACATGCAAGCAGAAATAAAATCATGTTGTGCACATGCAACACACGCCACACTGGAGATGTGAACATCACTGGAATCAAAAATGGTATAGATTACAAAAAGCCTGTATCTGAATGATGACACAGAAGAAACCACAACATAAAAAAAAAGAAAAAAAATATGCATATAGTCGATGTTAGGCTACACAGCTAAATGGTCGGTGCCGTTTTCAATCTGCTTTCTAACAAAAAGTACCTCTGGTTATCCGCTACACTGATAAGCTGATGGTTTCCAACAGCCAGTTTGGTGTGCTGGGATGCTTTTAGATAGACCCATTTATTCATAAAGATTGTTAATGGCATATAGCACAAGCTAAAAGCCCATAACTTTTGGAAAATGCAGTAAAACGTCTTCCTGGAGGTTGTCGACAGCAGCTCTCTCCCTTTTTTTTTTTTTTTTTTTAAACACCATCTTGATCACAGCCTTCTTGTGCCTTCCATAATCTGTGTGATATCTCTTTTGCCATCTATTGAACTGGCTATGATTCCAAAGTTTTACCATGTTAAGTGGAACATTTCTACTATTAACCAAGTGGACGTTGCAACTTCAACAAAAAGCTTCTGTGTTTCTCCAGAGAAAGCGCCATCATGCCGAAATCAATCTAGACAGTGTTGCCTTGCTGGGAAGTGGAGGGGAAATCATACGGACTTGAATGCGAGTGCGTAACCGCCGTCGGGAAAGAAAGCTGTCAAGCATTCCAGCTGATATTAGCTAATGCTGCTAGCAGGCTCTGTGAAAAGTTCAGTGCCGGGTCATGGGTTCAGAAAATCCCCATTTCTCATAGATGGATAAAACAAGTATACAGACTGACAACAGACATTTGCAGAAACACGCACAGATAGTCCAGAGTGTCTGGTGAGTGTCACTGGGGTCTAGCGGCAACACTGATAGCTCTTTGGTGATGTGAAGGCCCCTGTTCCTCTGACACACTGGGCCGGTGTCCAGTGAGAGACCAGAGAGAGACCAGGGAGAGACCAGGGAATGTCCAGAGAGAGACCAGTGAGAGACCAGAGAGAGACCAAGGAATGTCCAGAGAGAGACCAGGGAGAGACCAGGGAATGTCCAGAGAGAGACCAGGGAGAGCCCAGAGAGAGCCCAGGGAATGTCCAGAGAGACCAGAGAGAGACCAGTGAAAGACCGTTGAGAGACCAGGGAATGTCCAGAGAGACCAGAGAGAGACCAGAGAGACACTAGTGAGAGACCAGTGAAAGACCAGGGAATGTCCTGAGAGAGACCAGAGAGAGACCAGTGAGAGACCAGAGAGAGACCAAGGAATGTCCAGAGAGAGACCAGGGAGAGACCAGAGAGAGCCCAGGGAATGTCCAGAGAGACCAGAGAGAGACCAGTGAAAGACCGTTGAGAGACCAGGGAATGTCCAGAGAGACCAGAGAGAGACCATTGAAAGACCAGTGAGAGACCAGGGAATGTCCAGAGAGACCAGAGAGAGACCATTGAAAGACCAGTGAGAGACCAGGGAACGTCCAGAGAGACCAGAGAGAGACCAGTGAAAGACCGTTGAGAGACCAGGGAATGTCCAGAGAGACCAGAGAGAGACCATTGAAAGACCAGTGAGAGACCAGGGAATGTCCAGAGAGAGACCAGGGAGAGACCAGAGAGAGACCAGGGAATGTCTAGAGAGACCAGAGAGAGACCAGAGAGACACTAGTGAGAACCCAGTGAGAGACCAGTAAGAGACCAGGGAACGTCCAGAGAGAACCCAAAGCCCACGATGTAAATGTAAAATGTACATTTTTATGATTTTTTTTTTTGGTACAATGACAGTGTACTTGGGTCCCAGACATTCAGTGTGTGAATGCTCTTAACAGAAGCAATACAAGTAAATGTATGCTTCAGTGTGAAACCACCAGCATACGTACGTGGCGGTGGGGGACCCCGTGTAACATACACTGGACCCTGACTGGGCGCGGGATGGGATGACAATCTGACAGTAGGATGACCTCAACAGTATCACAGTCATCGTAATGTGATTGTCACTATTACGCTCAGATAATACCACAATTTAAAGCTGCAGAGATCCTGTTGCACACACTCAGTTGTAACTGATACTCTTTCCAACACAAAACACGGGAGAGCGAGGAGGTCGTTTCTACATATGTGGGGAACAGCTGCACACAAAAGGTGAAAAGGAAACGGGAATAGACATGCAATCAGCTTAATAATAGTAATAAAACACTCACAGAAAGTTAGTGCATAATGTTAGAGGCAAGTTGGTGGATATGAACCAATTAGCCATCCATGTAATCCGCTTTGATAATATATTACTGTATACATTTCACCACTGCATGTATGAATTCTCAAACACATTTTAAACACTTATTGCCATAAATACATACAGTTTCTTTCAAGCATACCTCTATAATCGACCTTGAACCAAAGTTTGCTACTGATACTGATATAATTAAGTATGTGTCATGCAGGACGTCCATTTGGTTTTTGCTGATAAATATATTAAGTTTATTCTAAAACTTCCTAACATACACGGGTGGTCTCTACTTTTTATTTTTAACACCGTTTCGTCTACCCCAGGAGGTGGGAAAAAGAGGTGATGCAATTTTACTCCTTTTCCGTAAAGCGACTTTTACGTACCGGCACTGAGAACGGAAAGAGGCGGAAATGTACCACAAAGAAAAACCAGTACACATAGGCCTAAAGAAATCCTGTGATACACTTTGGAGAGATGTCTTTATTGCTCTCGTCATGACAACCAGTTTTAGGAGGCGGAGTCTGAAACTTTCCACATGGTGCATTTTTGCAGAAAATGGTGTTGAAGCTATGAGTTTCCCACTCTCTGTATGATAGGGAATTGCATGGAGGTAAAGCTGGGGAGACTGAATTATTCCATTCTGAGCAGAGTCTGTGATGTCACAGCAACCTCACTGCTCTCACTGACCCAGTGAATGAGATATTTTAAGACCGGGTCACCATGATGAAAATCACAGAATCGTGTTATGCTCAACTATAGTTTACTTACGGTTTAGTCCATTCATCTGTGTACTAAGTGAATGTAAATCTTATTGGTGGTGGAAACAACCAGTATGAACCACAAACCCTCACCGGAGGGCAGGGACAGCAGCTCCAAAAAACGAGATCACAGGGTAAAAATGGAAAAGCAATAAGCACAAAAAAGATGAAGGGAAAGTGACAGTTCAATGCATTCCTCAGCATCCATCCCCACTGCAGCCATCGCTTCTTCCCATCGCTATAAACATTATGCAAATGTCTGTGCTGCTGTGCAGGGCGCCGTAATGTGATGTTGGCTGTAACAGAAAGCAGTAATCATGTTTAAGGAGAATGGGAGGAGAAATCAAACAAGGGTATTTATTATCCGTCGATCCCTAATCCGATAAGCTGTCATCACTTCACTCTGCAGCAATGCCTTCAAAAATGGAAAAAAAGGAAAAACTCCCTGCTACAAAGCAGAGTCTCATTCTGACTGAGTCTCGCTGTCTCTTTCGTGAACCCACAAATCTGGATTTAGCCTTGTTATTGTGTCTGTCTAGTTGTGGGTAATTAAATGTAGCTGATAATTTGATCTTTTTGTCTTCGGTCTTTTTGTTCTTTTCTCAAAGCCGCTGTGGGAGATTACACCGTGGTGTGTGTGTGTGCACAATCAGACTTGTGATGCCATAAATGACTGTGAGCTTCCACCAGACGTCTTCCAATTAGAAGGTTAAACAAAGGAACGTGTTGAAGAGCCAATTTATCTCAGAGAAGATAAAAGACAAGGAGAGGCAGCCACAGACTGACCCAGCGCACACGCAAATCATAAATACCAGCAAGTACACCATCACATTTGCCCTCTGTGTGTTTTTTGAATTATTTTATTGCTACCTTTTCTCAAATTTTACAAGAGTTTCACATCACTATGAATATTGGGGATAACACGCTGCTGCATTGTAAAGTTTTAAAGCCAAATTATTTCAAAGCGGCGTGTGGTCTGACTGTTACAATGACCGTCTAGGTTTTTCTCTGTTTTTGACGAACCGCTATGGAAACGCACTTGATACAAGCAACCATCCGAGACTGTGGCATGGACAGCGTAACCAGGCGGTAGGAAGGGATGAGAGAACAGAGAACGGAGGGGGACACCAACAGGAAACAATCAATCACATGTCCTTCTCAGACCCCATCTCGTCCTCCCTTTCTTTTTTTAAACTTCCTCTGCGTTGACCTTTCAACTAGCTGTTCCAAGCTGGCAGTGAGCTCCCAACGAGAAGCCTTTTGAACTCAATCTAGAAGCTTTTAAAGCTCGTTGATGGTTTCCATTGTTTTCTTTAACCAAAATATGTCAGTCACAATGTGCTGGTGTAGCCTCTACATCATCCAGGCCTTGACGATCTTTGAATGCCTTGAATCAGGCCACCGGCAGTTCCTTTTTCTTGTTGCTGAAGACATTTTACCTTCCACCCAGAAGGCCTCCTCAGCTGAGAATGTTTCACCTCAGCCTTAAAGAATAAAGAAAAACGAACTGAGTCAGTCCTTTAAGGACAATTGACAGTGGTTAACATGGTTTATTTGGTCAGTCACCCATGGCTGCAGAAATGTCAGTAACACCACGGGGCAACACGTTTTCACTGGAAAACCAACAGTCACGCAGCAGCGTTCCTACTCCAATGACGCCACCTTGGATGTCGTTTGTTGACACTAGCCTGGCTGTCGCTCTCCCTACATCATGTTTGGTGTCGCTGCCTTTGGAAGCAACTGGATAGGCACAACCAACCAGTTTCTTCTATGTCTGTTGGTCCTGGTCCCAGGAAATCAAAGTTGAACCCAGAGTAACCAGACTAATTCTTTGTATTGAACCGGAACGTAATTAGGACAGCCGGCCAGGCTACGTTGTCGTGGCAGCCATTCAGGTTAAAGCGCAGTAGATTGAGTGAGGTATACACTATCACAAATAGCTGTGATGCTGGGTTCTCATCATCCATTTGGCTGTGAGATGTGCCTGGGAGCTCAGAAAAGTGCAAATTTGGAAAAAGTTTTCATGCCAGTACTGTTCCCAAAAGCTGTTATCCCTCCATCTTCACGCATCTGTCTGCTCTGATTCCTCGCTCCATATTCTGGCAGAATTCTGACAGATAAAGAAAGAGAGAGGAAGAGCGATGGTGGACTTCTGGCTGGAATGAAGGCTGCTTGGACAGATGCAGGGTAACAGTGAAGGCTGGTCGTCTCTCCCCTTCTCCACGCCGTCTCCACTCCACATCTTTTGACCATGAAACTCAACCACTTTATTTTGCTTTGTGTATTCCTCAAAATGTAGATTTGCTGATTTTATGATACTCAAACCAATATAAATGATCTAAAAGAACACTTTGCATATATGTCCATGTGTATATAGACTGTTTATATATGCTGAGGGAAATGCATAGCCCTGTGCAAACAGCTGATAATAATAATAAAAACAAAATAATAAAACAAAAGTGCAGAAAAAAAAAAACTAGAGATCGTTCATATATTGTGAAAATAAGCCCATTTTCTTAATATGCTAGAGGGTCTTATTCCCATCCTCCCATGCCTTACCATCTGCTGATCTGGGTTCAGCTTGGAGGGGCGGCAGCCTAAACAGAGATGCCCAGACGTCCTCCTCTCCCAATTCCGGGAGGATACTGGTGCAATTCAATGCAAGCATCCCTGCTCATCACTGCTGCAAACTACTACAGCGACACCTGGAAACTGTGGCTAGACGACGCCAACATGATCTGCAAATGCAAAGACTGAAATCTGAGGCCATCAAACCGGACCCCCTCCACCCCTTGACTACACTGAGAAACGGTGATGAACAGAATGGGTGACAAAGGGCAGCTCTGATGGAGTCCAACTCTCATCCGAAATGAATCCAACTTACTCCTGGCGTTGCGGACCAAATGCTTGCTCCATTTGTACACGGCGTGAAAGCCATGGAACATTGCTGATAGCAACAGTTTGCATTTCCCCGATTTTACGCACAAGCTGAGAACACAATGCTAAGCTGATGCACTCGCCTGTCCACTGCTTTTCAAGCAGGGCCCTTCAGACTCCAATGAGGTCACTCAAAGGTCATCAGTAGGTGCCTGAGGAAAATCTGGAGTTTTATCATTTCACCACTTTTTACAGATGTCCAAATAATTTCCACAAAAAGTTTTTTCAGGCTACCAAGGCAGTCAGGCTTTTGTGGTCTGAACAGCGTGCAAAAGAAAGTGTGCCACTGCGTGTATGGATGGAAAATTTAGGATAAAGAGCATCATGCAGCAAGATCTCATGACTTTATCCCTAAGATAACAGGGGTTCATTGTTTTCTCAGCATATCACAGAGCTCCAGTTATTGAAGAAATGCCCTGTGGAAGGCCCTCATTTCCAACAGTGTGATGAAGTCATATGTTGTGGAGTGGGGGGGGGGGTCCACTAACCTGGTGAGAAGGCTCATAGTTTCATTTACATCCTGTGTGAATGGTGCATTGATTAAATGTCAGAATACGAGGTCAGAGAGGAAATGACAACACTTACTTAAACTATGAATAATACTTTCTTTTTTAGTCTTACTGCCAAACATGGTATAAGTTGTTATTTAATTTTATTAGGTACACATGTTCAACTGTCTGCTGAGGAAATGATCCAAATGAACCAGTGGTACTAATAACCAATGTTGTTGGTTAATAGTCAAAGTAACCTGCCGAAGTTCAACCTGAGACTCATGAGGCGGTGACTGGATGACTTGTCATAGCTGCTGATGCCTGACATGCCTGAGTATTTCAGAAACTGATAACCTCCTGGGCTTTTCACTAACAACTACCTCTAGCCTGTGCAGGTAAAGGTCAGGTCTGAAAATGAAATGACAACATTGTCAAAGCATTGATCAATCAATGTACCTATCAATGTGCACGCTTCTGGTGGAGGTTAAATGGCGTGGAGGATGTTTTCTTCGATTGATGTTTAGCTGAGAGTGAAGTGCCCAAACACAACAGGATAACCAAGTCCATCGCTTTTATCACACTGTATGATCTCTCTATGGATCCGTCCAGCAGGCTCATGTCATGAAGTGAAAAGGCTGGCAAGTCCATTTTTTATTGTCTGGGACCAGAATCCCCCACCACTAACTTTTTAACGCAGATTAGATTTCCCAAATCTTATGAAATGTTAAAAAGTTTTTAGATACTTTAACAAGGTCCCATATAGGAAAGTTTTGATGCGGGTTCATATTATTAAAACCCCAGCAGTCTTTTTACTTTGATCACAGCTGAAATCGTTTGGCCTCGCCCTCCTGCTGCTCCCCGCTCACTCTGCTGTTACGGATTACGTTCTCTAACCAATCATATACATTGCTGCCAGTCAGGAGGATATTTCTTTTTTTAATTGAATCCCATCGAAGGCAGATGGGTCTGACCTCACGCAGGGACGGATGCATGGGCTGAGGTGATCCACGTTTGGAGTTTAGAGGACCAGAAAAAAAAAAAAAATCTCTGTAAGCTAAATCAGAAATGTTATTTACTGCTTAATCAATTATGCAAATCCTAAAATGACAGCTAGACAGCCTGTAAACTGGATATATGACATTTTAAGACAAATCTTTACCTCTGAAATTCAGGAAAGACATTATGCATTACCTTTAAATAAAACGGATAGAAAATCTGTAATTTCTGAAGACATATCTTTGTGGCTGCCGGAGGATTTAAACCTTGACCAAAATTAACTATTGATTCTGCCTTTTTACACTGCAGATTTCAAGTCCAATTACTGTTGACAACCTGATTTATTTATGTTTATATAAGTGACACACTGATACAGCAGCTTTACTTTTTGGTTGTTTGCATGCTGTAATATTTTATCTTCCAATAGCGTGATGCTGTCTTTTCATGCATTTCTCCAATTACGCCCTTTCTTTGGTTTGTCTGGGCTTCTCTCTTGTACCTGTGTGTAGTGTCAGGTAGGTTTCATTTGTCCTAAAGTGGTACACCTGTAAGTTGTTGGACTGGGAACATGAAAATGTTATTTTAGACCAGTGGTATGGTTTATCCTGTTTTTTTTTTATAACTTGTCACATATTAATTCAGATTCTTTATTTCCACCTTTCCAGCTGATTGAAATACACCTCAGCCCACAAACAACTATTGGGTCACTTTAGTTTAACTATGGACCGTACATGTATTATGAAAGTATAACTGGTCAAACATGGCTAAGCTGCTCAGTGTGATTAAAAAAAACACACAACTATTCATCGTTTTATATATCACATGATCCTGTAACGGTTGTTGCTCTCCACAGACAATCCATCCCATTATTCAATCCATTATCTGTGTTCTCTAATCTTCCATTCAGTCATCTCTGGTGCTCTGTAATCTGGTGTAATCTGATGGATTAACTTCACCGTCTTGGCTCATCGGATGATGGTTCGGGTCCACTGCTGTGGTCGAAGCCACAGCTGCTCGTTTTCTGCTCGCTGCCTGGCCTGCGTCTGTGTGTACAGTACATGTCATAACAGACAAAAGACAACGGCACACAGATGGAAAGACGATTAAGTCCTCAGACATGTGAGAGAGACTGAAAACATCTCTGCTTAAAGTCAACAAAACAAATAAAACTGGGGGGGAAATAAATCACTCTAAAGCCGTCTTAAAAAGCAAAAAATAAAGTAGTTAGGTTAACCAAAGTTGTCCCACTGCTCTGCTCTCAAACTTCACAGCACAAAGTTATGTGAAAACGGAGCATAAACAACCTCGTTCAAAAGTTTTGCCAATGGACAAAAAGAAGGTGGGAAATAACAGCAGCTTTACCATCAATGTGCAGGCTGTTGGACCAAAAAACAGGATTATTTTAATTTATGAGTAAAAAAATAAATAAATAAAAAAGACGGTGAATTAATACTACTACTTCTATTCTGTATTAGTGCTTTTATTTTTACTGAGTTAGTTGCATGGCTCTGATCAAACAGTATTGCACAAGTGTTAAAACAACAAACCACCTTCCACTAAGGATCCAGATATTTGCTGTGATCTAAAGTCCAGAGATTGTAAATAAAATGAATATGAGCCGGTCCTGTTCGTAATTATTCAATCCTGTTTCTTTCAAAAGAAAAACAAAAGACTTAAAAAGGAATATCCACAAGAAGCTTGTGTTTATACATGTGGGCTATTTAGCAAAATGATTATAAATAATCTAGTGAGAGCAGACCGTTATCATTTATGTCGTTGGCGTCCACTTCTCCCTCTTATCAGCTCATATCTATTCTCCTCTGTCCTCCTCCACGTCACCTTTTATTCTAGGCCCTTTTTTCTCTGCATTTCTCTCCCATCACTGCTCTCTGCACCTCATCTTTCTCCTTCTATACCCTCCTCTCTTCATGTTATTCTCTTCTTCTATTGTCCCTTCATATGAGTCGAACATCAGGCAGCCTGCCAAGTCACTGCACACTTCAATTAGAGGAGAAACCTCCACATGCACTCACACACCACAACGGCCGCCTGTCTTGTAGCCGAACACTTTGTACACTTCCTAGAAAAAAGGAAAGGAAAAAAAGGCCACAAAGCGACAGAGTGTGCGCGCTCAGGGCCAGCACTTGGAGCGTGTCCTCGAGTGTGACTTTGATATCAGTCTTGGTAATCTAAGTCACTCTCTTCAAATACAATAGAAGCAAGCACACACACACATGCAGTCAGACGCACACATGCACACCAGATGGCTGAACAACACCGGCTCTTTGTCCTTTCTCTCTCTCTCACTCAACATTTTTAAATTTGGTCTTTGTTTGTCTGCATATTTGACTGTCTGTCCATCACACATTTATCAGGCTGCATCTTCCTGAGAAAAGCTCAGTTACTCGCACTGCTTCACAACCAAAAACGGCGCATCAGATCATTTACAGCAACGGTAAGCAGTTTTTAACCGAGGAGGAGAGATGATTGAGAGGATGGAAATTAAGAGACATGGAAGGCGGGACTACAGCAAAGAAGATGGAAGGAGAAGACAGTGAAGACAGTGGCATGAAGAGACGTCACCAGTGGCATGAACCGAGTCCACACAGGAAGGTCCCAGCTGGCCGGCAGGTTTGATCCAGCGAGGGCCTGCTGTGAGGACACTGTGCTAATCCAGCACTTCAACGTGACACTAATAACTAATTAGTGTTTGGTAAATCAGAGATTGGATCCTGAACTTTATACAGTTCACAGAGAGGAGTGTGAATGTGTTAAAACTTTGGCATTTTATTGTCACAGCAAAAAGAAAGTTAGACTAAATGCTATACTTTGCTTTGTTTTTTTTTTTTTTTGGTTGTTCCAAACATTATGTGGTTTCATTTTGTGTCCATTTTATCTGGAGTTTGACAACTTTACTATAATGACAACTACTAACAGACTGATCAGCTGTACACATTTACAAAATTCTCTCTCATGAAATGGGTCTGGCACCGCTCCCATCCAGTCATTTTCACCAGTACATAACGTGCTGAACCAATCACAATAGAGCAGGGGCGGGATTCGTGTGATGACTCATGTCTTGGAGCGGTATCAATCCAAGTAAATATATTAGGTACATTTTGAATTGATGAATGCATTAAAATGTAATTTAAAAAATGTTGGCATCCTGGTTGATGCTGGCAAAAGTGAATTATTCACATTTCAGTCTTAAAAAGCTTAAATAAATAAAAGTATTAAGTTTTTCAAAAATTTAACTTTTTCCGGTTCTTGAGATCATTTTATTTAGGTGTTTCAAGTCACAACCAACTCAATTCTGTCACTTTGTCTGGGGCATCATAGTTATTGAAATGCCTTGTTCAGTGAGCTGTTCAGATATGGAGGAACTGTGACATCACAGACCCAACTCGGAATAGAGCAGAATAGAGTCCTAAATTTGCAACAGCCTTTCAAGAGAGGAAGTGTGGGGGTGGAGCTGATTAGTTGACTCCACCCCCTAAAACCTGCTGCTAAGTCCGGAGTCCGGAGTAAATAAAGGGTGGAAAATGGGACTCTTGTGCTCTCTCAAAAGTATGTCAGACCTTTCGTTAAAAGTTCAGGAAACCCGATCAACATTTGAAGAAGGTTGTAAAATATCCTCTTTACTAAGTAGGTTTTTATAGGAAAGGAATATCTAATCCAAAGCGAGTCCAATTGCAAGTACTTAAAACTGCCTACTTTGCGCCGCAACTCCCCCAAAACACAATGTGTAAAAGGGCCATCAAACTTCAACTAAGTGTGCGTGTGAATGTGTGTATGAGCAAAAGCATGTGGGCATAAGAGTGTGTGCATTGTGTTAAGGGTCATTGTCCCTGATTGCAAAGGCCACTTGAGACATTAGATGTTCTCACTGCAATCACAATGTTCACAAGTGTCCGAATCAGAAATCAGGAGGCTTTTTGAGAGCAGGCAATCAATATCATAAACATCATCAGGGACAAAGCTCCATCCCTCACTCTCAACCTTCTCATATTCTATTTCATTATGTCTCCTTGACCCCAAGAAGCTCTAAGGGACCGTATCCATCTCCCTCTCCATCATTATACTGGTGCTGAGCTGCAGTATGACATTATTGTGCATGGCTGGTAAAGTGGTTTTAAGGTGGGCTCAAAAGCATAGACAGAAATCGAGGCAGGTACAATGACTCAGCAAAAGCTACAGAACAACAAACGATTTATGATTTAGAGTAGCTTTGCACCCAACCTCACTCCAAAAACATGTAATTATTTCAGACTGAAAACTCAGAATCACAATAAAGATGATGTTCTTGAAAGTGAACAAATGTTTTCTGATTGGTTGAAGTCCTGGAGGCTTGCCAACAACTCGTCACCAGTCCGACACACGTTCAACACATCAGCATGTTATGAAGGCGAAAGCCTTCAGGACACAGAAAAACAACGAAAGAGGGGAATATCTTTTGGACAAAAGTTTAAATGCCTTAGTTTTTCCCAGAAATCTTCTGTTTAATTTAGCTCCACTTTCATCTCCTGGACGGTTTGGAGGAATAGGTGATGAATATCAACTCACATGGTGCCAGTACTTTGGCCTGAAAGGAACACACCACAAATGGCGTTTCATCGTGTCAGACATGGCTGACACACAGTTTCCTCACAGAGGACATCAGAGAATACACATCATTGTCGTGACAGACCCCATTGAGTGCGAAGTTTGCCATGTGTGGCTGATAAGATGACAGACGGACCATGTGTATGAATTAGTGTATGGGTGTGAGTTTGTGTATTAATGGGTAGACAGATGGGGCAGTCTAGAGGAACAGTTGATGAAGGCTTTATACTGCAGCTGCCCCTTTCTCTTCCTCTCTGCAGCAAACACAGACACAAAAAAAATCTTTCCTGGCACCACGTGTGTGTGTGTGTTGGCTGTTTGTGTGGCAGCTGCCCTGGCATCAGGTGGGCAGCTCCATTCTGCATTAAGAAAGCGCAGCTGCTGTAGAATGCAAACGCACATTACTTCCTACACTAAACAACACACACGGATGAAGGTGGGCTCACATGATCACATACTGTAGGGAGTGTGAGATTCCCTCTAATCTTAGGATCTCTAATTCTTAGAAACGCATACACACGTTTGCACAAGTGCATGCAGGCAAACAGAAAAGTGTCTTTCTAAAACCTCACACACACACACACACACACACACACACACACACACACACACACACACACACACACACACACACACACACACACACACACACACACACACACACACACACACACACAGAGTATCGTTTCCTGCCTGCGCCCTCTAATCAGATCCTCATGTATACACGCCCATACAGCCTGCATCTTTTCCTAGATGTGAAACATATCAACATAACAGAGACAAGTAAACACTGACAGATTTCCTCAGTCTCTAATAAGACAAACACACATGCATCCAGGCAGCATCTTTCCCTTGATGTTAATACTGAGTATAAGTCACAGACTTGGTAAGCTAAACCTGCCCAGACACAAATCAAACACATTCATCATCAGAATACACACACAGCCACCCCGAACATGCCAGTTGTTCTCCAGATGCATGCCAGAGACACATGTCCAGCCATGGGCCCCTGTATCGGTGCAGACACATGTTGTGATGTGAAGAGGTTTGCCAGCTTGAATCAAGCCACTGGCACCTGACACCGGTCATCAGCACAACAGCTGTCTGAGCGCATAGCTGGCTGTTGCTGAACTGCCACATACATGTGCGCGTCTGTTTGTCTGGACTCGTGGCCTTACATGCCCTGATGCTGGGACTTTCTGACTCAGAGCTGGAACTGGTGATGTCCGCATGGGTTATCAGCCTGGATTTCTGGGGTCGTGGGGTTAACGCTGGGTTTTTCTCTGGTTACACATTTGTCTCTCCCGGTCACAATATGCTGCATTCATACTGCAGCCACATGTGAATGACATCATGAAGAGGGAAGCTTTTCCTGGAAGATAAAGGAAGCTTTTCCTGGAAGATAAAGGAAGAAAAAGGTCTGGAATCCAGCAGTAACAGCATTTTTTTTTTAATAATCTGTATTTGGTGATCTTTATTTAAATCTCCCCCTCCTCCAATATTGCAGAAAATGTAGCATTAAGAAGTTCACACTTTTTATACTCACACTGTGGATTTTTTAGTTTCCGACGCCTCTAAATGGTCCATTTCTTTGCAACTAAAATAAATAAAGAAAATAAATACCTTTTTTTTTTAGGTCTGTGCAAAAATGCATGTACTGCGAATACCAGTCGACAAAAATCAGCGGATTCCAATCTTCAACGCTGGATTCGTTTCTATTTTCCGTGCTTCCACGTTGGCTCATGTCACCAGTGGCGCCCCTAGTGAATCTTTTATTTTCCAAATAAAACCCTGTTGCTGCGGTACAAATGTGTTTCCCTCAACTATTCACTTTCTGGGGTCAGTGCAGCACAGCAGAAATAAACTTTGCACTTTAGCATTTCTTTACACATCATATTTCATCATAGTTTTCAGCAATTATAATATATACTGCATGTTTAGCTAATATTGACCACTCCTAATGTGCAGCCGGTCTGGGAATATTCAAGAAAAGGATTTGTGTTAAACTCATTTAGATTACCTTGTGCTTTAGCCTCGTTTCCATGGCAACTATTACACCCCGTTACCCTCATCTGCTTTCACGCTCCCCGACTTCAGCTGATTGCAGTGCAGTTCAGACTACATGACTTGCAGTCTTGTAATTGAGAGTCTTAAAGTAGTATTTACACTGTATGATTGATAGGTGAGCGACAATATTTTGCGAGCAGTAAAAATATCCCTAGTTTGAATGTGGTCAAGCATGGATTTAGTGGCAGCTTCTGACTTTGACATCAATAAACTCTGCTGCTCTCAGTGACAACAGAATAGTTTTTTTAATGACCCATAAAGCAACAATTTGTCATTAGTCAGTGAAAAAAGCATTGGCTATTCTCTTTTCCTATATTGATTTATTCAGAGAGCCAAAAGCACATCACTTTGCTCCACAATGGCAATGCCAATGTCAGACACCACAAGGCTTGTGTGCGAATTAAATCCTTCCTTTAGCTGATAAGTTTAGCTGTGCTCCGTCTTTTTGTCTCTTGACATACACAAAGCCTTCCCACTTATCAAAGATCCATTAGCTCTCTAATATATCCATCCAGCTCTCCATTCACATCTCCCCTCCATTAACACTGTGCCATTTTCCTCCGGAGGGACTGCTGGGATAATGCCCTGCTCAAGGACACAGGGGGTAATACATATGAAGTGATATCCCACAAGGGAATTGAACCCACAACCACAATAGCACATTAGTCATGGATGCCTCTAATGAGTGATGTAGAGCAGCATCCCATCAGCCTGTGTGCCCGTGGTCGCTGTCCTGAATCAGATCACACGTCTACTGCATCATACCATCCTCGCCTGATGCTGCACTGACTGAAGAGAGACATATTACACCCTTAGCCTACAGCATAACTCTGTTACTATACTAAAGGCTGCCAAATATAACTGAAGATGAGCAAAAAATGAGGCAGATTTACACTCATGCAATTCTTTAATACACAGACTCAAACAGAAAGAAATCTACAATATTTATTCTGTCTTCTGCATTGCATGATCTTAACTTCTGGCCAGTTAAAACCAGTTTCAAATGTGTTGCTTTGGGGGGCTGAAGGTATTAGCAGGCATTTTTGATGGACTGCATCACTGAACATTCAGACATGCTTTGCTTTCAATGGGAAAAAACAAAAAAAAAAAAAAAAAAAAAAAAAAAAAAAAACTTCTGACAGTTCCAGTTAGAGAGGAACCAAACCTGAAAACAATATTGAAATACATTGTTCAAATCATTTCAATCCACTATGATGCCAATTCACTCAAGACTGCATCTCAAGACTGCAGAAAGCACTAAAAAGTTAAACCGTATTTATATAGCCCCTTTCAAGATAAAAATCACAAAGGGATTTACAATAAAACGCATGACAAAATGGTACAAATAAAAACAAAAAAAGCAAGTTTAAAAAGATGCGTTTTTAGCTGCCTTTTAAAAGAGATCACAGCGTCACAGATCTCAAGCTGACAGGGTGAGTTTCAGCGGGAGGGAACCACTGCTGCAACGGCTCTGCCAACTTTAGTTTTCAGCCGTGTTTGCTTCATGACTTCAAAATCCCATAAAAACGATCCAATTAGGTATAAACTATATTCCAATCAAGTCAAATTTATGGCATTTCATGCATAATTCAATTCCTTCCAAATGAGTCAAAAATCCTAAATTCAAATCATGCAAGATCATTAAAAAAATAGCCTGGTTAAGGAACTCAACCGACTGCTACTGCATGTATTTGTAAGGAGGACATCTGTATGCACAAGGAGAATGTATGTTTGTGTAAGAGCAAAATCACATGCATGTGTAAGGAGAATGTTTATGAGGCAGAATGAACTGCGCTTTTTACGGTTCATCAGTTTGAAACTTCTCCTAATTGCAGTCCCCCGTGAGCAAGCACAAGGTGATGGAGGAAAGAGGGGAAAATGGTTAAAAAAAACCTCCCGCAGAACCAGAAATCTGCTTCGACTGGTTGGGCGTCTGAGATGTAGACTCCCGGCTCCCGTTCTACTTTTTGAAACTCGTAAGAACCACATGTAAGCCTGCAGTCTGAGAGCGAAACGCTCTGCTGGGATGATATGGAACCAGAATTGGAAGAGGGCCAACCATACCCAATCTGAAAAAAACTCAAGAAATGGATCCATTTCACAACTGTTTCACTGGTGCAATGACTCATGCAAGTGTCAAAGAGCCACTATTCAAACCAACAATGACGACTGCAGAATTGCTAGTAACACTGTGGATCAACAAGTTTTTACTGCCAAACTTGTCTGTTTAATCTGCACCTGTTGGCACTGTCCCCTGGAGACCAAAGTGGAATCCAGAGGAACCAGACTAATTCTTTGTATCAAAAACAAAATAAGATGTCTTAAAGAGAAAACAGTGTCCAGCAATGAAGCTCAAGTCTCTGGCCTTGGTTAGGAACCTGTGTGTGAAAGCACCAAAATCTCCAACTGAACATGCTGTCGCTAGAGCCAGCGGGTAATTTGGGAGCTGGATTTTGTATAAAGCAGATGGTGCTCGTGACAAAATGGTCATATAAGAAGGATGTCCATAAATCACTATTTTATCTGCCTCATATGTCTTTGTACCTGTTCATAAACTCTGCGCCTATGTGCATCTCATTCATTAAAGGCTCGACAGACGGCACTTTTTCCCCCCTTTTCCTTCCAGGCTGACGTGAAGTGATGTACTAATGGAAGGAAGAGATTGAGAGAATGAATAAAAGGAGAGAAGGACAGTTTGCCACACACACTCATAGATGAGAAGAGAAAGTCTCTGGAGAGGAAGATTTGCAGGCTACTACCCACAGCTGGGAGAGAGGGAGCTGAAGGTGACATAAGTGAGAGGGAGTGGAGAGAAAGAGAAGGTTATTGTAGACAGAAAACTATAAGACCCAAAGGCAAGTACAGCATAAGAATACTAGAGGAGAGAATAGGATGATAATTCACTCAAACACTAGCGCTGCTTACAGCAGTAATATTACCTCTGCAGGACTTTACACACTAGTCTTCACTCAACAGCCTCTTATAGCAGCTTCACACACATGCATTTATAAGGGATATAACACACTAGCATTAAAACGTCTACTTGTCATATGTATTTCTCCACAGCAAATACAAACCACCGTTTTCTAAACTAACGTCTTACACCACAGGTTTGAGTGAAAGCACGCCAACATGGGGCACTACAGAGAACCTAATAGGACATTATTTCCCCAACTTCCAGTTAATGGGATAAAGATGGAGTTATAGTGTTCAGGTGTTCAGCTCATCTGCTTCTCATGAGTTTGCATTGGAGGGAAGTGGAAACTATAATCTGCTCTCACAAACAGACAGCAGCCTCATGCAAAGAGCATCAATCATCCCGACCAGCCCGGTGTTTTTGCCATGCGACCAGCCCGAGCCGCCGATGCACTGCTTCAATCATCGTCTGCATGTCTAAATGCTAGCGCTAATTAGCATTCACATGCTAAATTACCTCCCATCCCATGTTTCCTGATTAGGCTTCATCATTCTGACAGCAAGTTGTACCACTAAGCTTGCAGAACCAATACATCTCTAATTCTAGGAAGGGATCCAAAATAAAATCTCATTCACTATGGACACTGGTATGTGAACGGTGGACAACATCCACAGACTTTTCCTGTCCACATGCCCAGCAGATCTTAACGAGGAATCACTTCAACTTTCTCTAAAGAATTCAAAATACACCAAAACTCTGCACCGCTAAACCCTCTGTCTGCTACTTAGACAAAATACTTGGCGAATGACTTTGGCAAGTTCAGAGGTTCAGAGGAGGAAGAAAAATCCTTCCTTTACTTTAGAGATACACTTGTGTACATCTTTTTTCAAAAAGGGCTCAGCATCCAAAGTATTTTGCAAAACAACAAATAAGCAACTCAGAGCTGCTAAACTAGCCTCCAACATGAAAGTGAGTTTCCACGTAGAGTTGTTTTATGACTGACTGTCGTTTTAAATTCACGATTCATCATTAGCATTTAAGAGCAGCAATCCAAAAACAGCTGATAAGCCCTTGTGAACTAGTGAGGCTTTCACATTTCTCCCATGTCGTAGGGCGCCACAGGCCAGCAGCTGCACATCGTCTCATTTTGTGACACCTTGTGATGCCAAAAACAGCAGAGCGAAACATTTAAAAAAACTTCTCAAACAATTACAAACACCAATTGCTACTCAAGATTTTCACCTTGGCGAATGTTAATTAGAAAATTAAAAAAACAAACAAAAAAAAAAACTGAGATGCATGGTTTTGTGATAACATCTTTGGACATGTTCCTCTACAGTCAGCTCGATGCATGGGGAAGTACACGAGTACCTTCAGTCTGGGAGGAAACGGCACCAACCACCAGACCGCCGGAGCAGAACTGTGAAATCAGTTATAATTGAGACACGTAACAGCAGATAAAGAAGCTGCTGCAACCCAACTGCTGTGGTGCAGCAGAAAAACAACTTTCAGGCTTTGATCCTTTTCTTGAGAAAGTGACTGTACATACGTATTTACGTAACAGTGTCCAGTAAAGGACTCGCAGCTAAAAACAGCAGCTTCATCGACACAAAAACCATGCAGCCTACTTATTGTCTTGCTAAATACCATTATTGGTCTAGAATGGTAAAAGTTGAAAGTAGTGGGAAAATGGATAGAGGTTAATACACGCTGGTGTACATCACTGCTGACATATTAAAGCAACGAAGAACATGTGAAGCATCTTGCCACAATCAAAGGAGCAGGACAAGTGAACTACTGATCCTCCTCAACAGCTCTGAGACGGCATGAAGTCTTACCAGTCTCACTTGTCACTCCGTCTGAAGGCACTAAAGTGCCAGTGTTATGTCAATCAACCGTTTGGCACAGTTACCTCAGTAACACTGTACTCCAATCAGTCCTGTCACTCAGGTTATCTTCCAAGATAGAAAGGAAAAGGAAAAGTAATTGGATTTGCTGCTGGCAGGGAAATGATGAAATGACATGAAACCATACCCCTTTCACCCACCACACAGACAGACATCTTCACACACCTATACGCCGCTGAAAGTAAATCTCCCTCTCTCTCTCCATCTGCTTTGCTCATCTCTTTTTGTTTCTAAAATCTGGAAATACTTCAGGCTGTTGAGAGTTTCTTTTCATCTCGCCTCATGCGGCAGGAGCACCTTGTTCTCCCAGGTAGACAAAAGAGGAGATGAAAAACGAGGAATGAAAGGATTTCCAGGTTTTACTGAGATCTGAGGAGGGTTTTGGGGATTTTTCTGGCAATCGGTGAATAAGGAACCCTGTAGTCCATTTTCATGCAGTTAAAAACCAAGAATGCCACCTGCACTGTCATAGCAACACTGTCTGCTGACAAAGAGATATAAAGCATTGTGGCAGCTAAAAGAAAAATGTGATAATGTGTGACTTTAAAGCAGTGAGCACAGAACCACAGTGTAAACTGGATGCAGCTGGGAGACGAAAACTGGAAAAAGAACAAAAACTGCTTGATAAACTGCACAAAAAAGGCAGAATCTCGGAATGAAATTTAAATCCAACCAACTTCGCATGAAAACAGGTGACATTTAGAGCACATTGTGAAATCAAATTAGAAAATAAAATAATAAAAAACACACAAATAGGAACTTCCATTATTTACTTCTGATTCAGCTGTTCATATGATGATTTCCTGACTTAATCACTTGTGAGTGTTACGCAGTTGGAATTACTGCAATGCCACATCCAGACACTAGGAGGGGCTCATCTCATCAACGGTAGTGAGTCAGAAATAATGAACCTTGGGGCGCCAACACAGTTCGCATCTTAAACAGTTTGAACAAGTAGTGCACTGTTGCCAAATCAGGTCACACTTCAGGTAGGTGTACTAATATAAAGAGGATTATAATATCGAAATGAATACTTTGCAGACATTTTATCAGTTTGCTGGTCTAAAGTATTAAGCTGTGTGTCAACAATGACTTTGGAGACAATTGTTGTTGTACATCAATATGGAAAGAGTTATACAACCATTTCCTGACATTTTAAGTTCAGCAATTATTCACAAATGGAAAGCATTCAGAACTGCTGCTAATGTTCTCAGGAGTGGACATGAAGACAAATTTGCCCCAAGTCAGACTGGAACAATCAGAGAGGAAAAAGAAAAGAAAGTAAAAACCTAAAGCTGCATCTCCCTACAGGCCTAACTGAGCAAGTCAAATGTTAAAGTCCACAACAGCACCATTAGAAGAAGACTGAACAAGTATCATTTGTTCAGAAGGGCTGTCAGGAGAAAGTCTCTTCTGCCTAAAAAAACAAGATTGATCATCTGAGGTTCAGAAAATTACATGTGAACAGACCACAAAGCTTCTGGAACAATGTCCTCTAGACAGATGAGAACAAAGTGTCTGGCCTCCACAACCAGCACACACGTCTGGCGAAAACTAAACAGAATTTCAGCACCAACACCTCATTACCAAGCACAATGGTTGAGTGGCCATGACTCGGGATTGTTTTGCAGCCATGAGACCTGGGTACCCTGCAGTTACTGAGTCGACCATGAATTCCTCTGTAAACCAGAGGATTTTAGACAAAATGTGAGGGCATCTGTCTGACAGCTAAAGCTTAGTTGAAATCGGGTCATCCAACAGGACGATGACCTTTAGCGCAGCAAATCTACATCAGGTCTTGGAAAGACCTAGTCAAAGTCCAGTCCTGAAGCGAGCTAAAATGCTTTGGTGAGATATTGAGAGTTGTGCACATGTTCAAGTGTAAAACCTCAACGAACTGAAGGAACTTTGTAAAGAAGCTCGGACCCCAATGCAGACGTGGCAGTAATGGAAGTGCAGAGGACAGACTGGATGATAGCTGAGCAGAAGGTGCTCAGCAGCTCCGGGGGAAGGTCGAACTTCCTGAGCTGTCTCCGGAAGTACAACGTCTGCTGTGACTTCTTACGGACAGCGTCTACGTGGGCGGCGCAGTTCAGATCCCGGGAAAATGTGGCTCCCAGGTGTTGCTCACAAGGGATTTTTTCTCTCTCTCATATTTGAGGACTCTGTTTTGTTAAATAATGGCATAATGAAAAATATATGTTGTTCAACTGAAGATTCTCAGTACAAAGACCCGCTACGATCAAAAACATTACAAACAGAATTAAAGAAGGGGTTCTAACTTTTACACAACGCTGTATTCATGTTATTCATCTGTTTGGTGTCTTCCTTCATTTTCTTTCAGACCAACAACCACCTGCGGGTGAAGGCTAGATCATTAAATTACTAACTGACCCTTTATTTTAAACTCTGCTACTTAATCATCAACTCTTTAATGTAAGAGTGACTTACAAATATTTGATACAAGGTGAAAACCGCAGCCTGCTAGAGAATCCAATGATGTAACGTAGGTTCGGTCAAAAATCTATACTTAAAGAAAGCTATTAAGTCCACAGTAATGGAGATATTACGAGGTGTTTCACACATACGGGCCATGAGCTTAGTCAGTCATGACATTGTGATTAGTCATGCTGAGGTAAAGTAGTACAGATGGAGAACAACTCACTTACAGCACAGCTCAACACACACACACGCGCTCCCACCGACACACACACACACACACACACCGACACACACGCTCCCACCGACACACACACACACACACACACACGCTCCCACCGACACACACACACACGCTCCCACCGACACACACGCACACACACGCTCCCACCGACACACACACGCACACACACGCTCCCACCGACACACACACACTCCCACCGACACACACACACTCCCACCGACACACACACACTCCCACCGACACACACACACTCCCACCGACACACACACACTCCCACCGACACACACACACTTCTCCAATGCACTCCCGCGATTTAAGATCTACATTAGTGATTATATATTCATAGATCAATCAATATAAAGAGTCTAGCTGGCGAGCCGTGTCCATGCAGGCTAACACAGTTCACAACAGTCACATTGTCTGAATCCTAATGAGTATCAGAACGTGTGTGTTCGCACATCAATAGAGTGGAGCTTTACATTTCATTAGGCCGACGAGTCCAGTTTAACGTCAAATGTTGAATCATGGATCCTGCAACCATCTCTCTCTCCATCTGCTTTACTTTTTCCATCTCCTTTGTAATCTCGACTTCCGTCTCTGACTTTCCAAACTTTGTCCAAATCAAATTCAGATATTTAATGCTTGTTCTGCGATTTATTTGTGACATCTTCTGTTAAAGTTTAAACTGTGCAAGAGGGAAGCCTTGAGCACGAACCAAGAAATGAAAAAGCTTAAGCTGACGGCAGCTTGAAACACCGCTGATTTACGGTGATTGTCATCCCGTCTCGCCATCTCTCTGCCCATGAAGACGACTGCATTTCACTGCAGCATCTGCATTGATTTGTGTGAGGACACTGGCAGCCTCCATTCCCCCGTGTTCACCTTCCTCCCCTCCAGACCTGAGCACAGGAAGACATGCCGGCTGAGGGGAAATGGGATTCCGATCGGCGGGATATCATCCAGGATCTGCTGACCCCAACAGTCTCAACAGGCGCACAAATCATCTGTCTGCGCGCACAACCACGGACACAATCCAGGGGTCACTCGCAAGGACTTGCGGACTAGGTTTCAGTCGACTTAGCAAAACTCATGTGACAGGAAGCTGTGTAAGGAGGCATGTGTGGGTCTCGGCGTGCGTGTGCATATTATTGTTGACTCTACAAAAGTAGTTGACAGCAGCGTAACTGTACTAAAGAAGGTTTTCTTGAGACTGCAGGGATGAACAGATTCAAGTGCCAAATGTGTTTCTAAAACTCCAGCAGATGATTGTTGGAGTTCAACTGAACGTGATGCAGTAGGATGTGAAGGCCACACTGCACGCGTCACCACTGGAAATAAAAAACAGAAGCAATGACCGAACGATGCGACACTTTAAAAACGTCCAAATACCAATGCTCCTTTCTTATGAGTGTGTTACCTGGGCTTTGAGGCTCGGCTGATACCAAGTACCGATCCAATATCGGTCAGACATCGTGCCAGAGATCCAAATGTTTGTGGTCCAGCAGACTGCCAGCAGTTCTTCTAACGCTCAATGACACATGTTCAGCACAGAATCACACGGTCCGAGAGAGCAGTTTCAGAGAGGGAATTCTGTCCCAGGCACCTGTCCCGCCACTTCGAGTGTTCAATCAAGCAGTGAAATCAGGCATTTTCAACGACGGGCGTGGACACTCCAGGACACTGAACTCGATTTTCCGTCCTTTTCTTTGGGGAATTTCTGCTGCTGCAGTTCCTCCATCGTCCCCTTTATCTCAAACTCTTCCAGCTCTTTCACCTGACGGCTCCGTATGTACTTAATGGGGTCGCTGGTTTCACATTTTTGCCGCTGGTTTTACATTTAGTAATATTTATGAAACATCTGGAAACTGGAGAACGGCAGAATTAGAATTCCAGCATAAATTCACACCATAATGCCGACAGCTAGCTCGGTCCGAAAACTCACACTCCAACTCAAAACAGGAAGTTTCACGGCAGTCCGGTGTTGGCTTTAAAAGCAATGATGAAGAACTGAGACTGAGAGTTAGATTACAGCATAAATATTTGCCTTTTTTGTAGAATCAGAGTAGAAATTTCCAATTTCGGCATCAGCTTAGGAACAAATAACTTTAAAAATAAATACAGTCACAGACCACTTTATTAGGTAGGACTCGAGAAAGTACTTATCACGTTAAATCCATATTTCATGTTTAACTTACCCTTTTTAACTTATTTTTGTTTTTTTACACTATAAACAGTGAAAACAGAAATGTTGGAAAAACCTAGGAGATATTTTTTCTACTTTTCTCGCACCAATTTACCACAAAATGAAATCTGCTCTTCATCTACGTCACAACAGAAAAACAAATAGTGCTTAAGCTGATAACACACAAACGATTATAATGGTGTCTTTAATGAACACACCCATTAAACATGCACAGTGCTGGAGGAAAAGTAAATGATCCCCTAGGCTAATTACTTTAATAAAAGCTGACTGGAGTCATTAGTTAAAATAGCCTGAATCCAATCAATGAAATGAGTTTGGAGGTGTGGTTTGAACTACTTTGACTCAGTTTGCCTTTCAAACGAAACATCTGCTGATGTGATCCAAACACAAAAAGGAGATCTCTGAAGACATAGGTTCAAGAGCAGGTGAGCCGTTTATGGCTGGAAAGGGGAAACAGTCATCTGACAGCGTTTAGCCATCCGTCGGTCCAGTTTAGGACCGACTACTCAACCAAGTTGGCTCTGAAAGCACAAGGCAGAATCTGTGAGGAAAAGAAGAAGCCACAGGTACCAGCTAAAGGTTTGAAGACAAGACTAGACTGGAAAAACATCTTTGATCACGAAGTTATCATACATCATTAAAGAGCGGGGGGGGGGGGGGCTATTGCAGGGTTAGGGTTAGACACGGAGAAAGCTGCAGCTCGGCAAGACAAAAAAAACAAAACCTTGCTGCACCTGAGGTTTGCCAAAGTCCACCTTGGCAATGCTTAAGGCCGTTGGGAAAGTGGTTTGTGGACTGATGAAATAGGAGTGGAACTGTTTGAGGAGAACGGGTATGGTGCCACAAGATCACAGTTTTCCAACATCAAAACATCTTCCTAATGGTTAAGGCTTAGCAGAAACTGGGTAATAGAGCAGCACAATGACCCTGAACATGGAGGTAAATCCAGCTCCGAATGACCTCAGAAACTGGAAAACCACCTTCTGGAGCGGTCCAGTCAGAGCCCAGGCCTGAACCCCAAAGAGATGCTGTGGACCTCACCAGAGCCGTCCACACCTGACATCTAAGGGTTCAATTACTTTTTCCTCTGTTTAATGGCTGTGTTCAACTTTTTCTTGGTGTTGTGTGGATGTATTCAAGTATTAGTAATTTGATCCTAAATGTGCAGTTTTATTCAGTCTGAAGACTGTTGGTGACACACACACACACACCCGCGCACATGCACAGGTAAGTGGGGTGGGTGGGAGGAGATCTGCAGAGCCACACACGTGCACACACCCTCCATGCAGCCTACTCAACATGGGTACTTGAGGCGGCCACGCATATTGTAACCCCCCCCCCCCCCCCCCCCCCCCACACACACACACGTACACACACACACACACACACACACACACACACACACACGTACACACACACACACACACACACACACACACACACACACACACACACACACACACACACACACAGGGACTGCATGCTGCGTGCATGATGAACATGAGAGAGGAAAAAAAAAAAAAACAATACACTGCTTGAGCTGTGATTGAGGACCACTTTTGAGGTGCCCACTGAAGCGCACAGACAAACACACACAAAAAAATTGAGTTTTCTCACCTGTGGTATTCAGAAGACACACAAAAAGAAAAAAAAGAAAAACCATCTGCACCCACTGCAGAGCCACTCAGACACACTCACTGGCTTTTGAAAATCCTGCGACTACAACACTCAGTAAGATAAAACCCACACAGCTCCAGTTTGTCTAGCAGCATGAGCTCCACTCCACAAATCACCCAGAAAGACACAAACACACATGCAACCTGGAGAAAACCTTGCATCTCCAGAGCTGCAGTCTTACATGTTTTTGCAAAATGTTCATGAGGCTTATTTGCTGAGCTTCAAAAGGATTTGGTGACAACTGCAAAGCCATTTCAAGAAACACACACACACACACACAGTGCTGAAGGTACACATACACAGGATCCATGCACACATTCAAGGCTGATATCTGCACTGAGCTATGGTGACAAAAGCCATTTGTCAGCAATGCCAAAAGGAACGACTATTGAAAATACATCATAAAATGACACAAAACTGCTTCAAAGTGAAAATGTTTTTGTGCAGTGCTCTGAACACACATGCACGTACACTGAACAACTACAACAAGCACCTTAAAAACCCAATTTTACTCATATTTCATCAGTGTCCTGTCAGCTATCAACAAAACAATACCTCTGAGGTGTAACAGTTTACGGGCAAAACAACTTCATCCTTTTAACTCTTATGTACTACAAGACATGAAAGGAGTTTGAGACAAATGGGAATTTTCAGTCCTGAACAAAGAATGCAATGAGTAGTCATCTATGGAGCTCCAAGGTTTCACAACAGAACAGCTTTTAAACTCCAGGTTGCCTACCTTCTTCATGCGGCCGCTGCGAGTGCCCGTGAACGCCACGGTGTTTCCTCTGTAATCGTACGCCGCAACAGAGGTCATGCCGTCATCCTTGTCCACGTAAAGCGGGATGCCTTCGATGGAGGTTGTGCCCCCTAGAGGCTGGTTGAAGTCCTGCCCACAGAAGTTATCGTCAATCTGCAGCGGCTGTGGTGTGGGAGGAGAGTCGGAGAGAAAACGGTTAACTCAACAGTAAAAGGCTTCTTGAATATATTTTCGTATGTCATGTCAACATTTATTCCTAAAGACGATTTATTGTGCTCTTTTATTTTGCGAGGTCTTAATGAAATATCTGATCAAAATACCTCTCGGTTACTTGCATAATTGCAATAACGATAGCAAAACTATAGAAAGAGAAAACGACATTAACCAACCATTTAAATAAGTTAAAAATAAAAAAAGCTTCATCCGAACAGAATACAGAAATGGATCCATTTGTGATGTCACAGTCCCCTAAAAACCTCTAAAAACCCCTAAAAACAGTCAACAAATGACATGTTCCTAGTCTTAGTGGCCTCAGAAGTGGCAGGATTGCGTTACCGCAATGATTTTGAGTCGACATTTTTCTACAAAGTTTGATTTAGTGATAGCTGAAATTATTGAAACTCAATGGAAAAAAACAGTAAACTTCACCAACCTCTTACCCATAAGTACTGAGAGACACACATTTGTATTTAACAAAATACACGATACTCCCTTTAACATTCAGAGATATTTCACTACTCATCTGCAGATGAACCTCAACCTTCACATACAAACATGAAGCAATACTTTGTTGACTTCTAGAAACAAAAACAACAACAATGTGCTTGTAAAGAAACAAACAATCTCTACAGTTTATTCTTGGTTCCTTCTGGGCTTTTATATCTGGAATTTTACATAACACCAGCATGCAAAAAAATAGGGCCCATGCCTTTCATAGATGTCCCATTTCAGAATAACAAAAGAAACAATTACTCTAATTTACACGCAGTTCTAAACTAATTAAAGCACAGTAGTCAGTCCAATATATTTCCTGCCAATACATTCCCAAACTCCAACAAAATGGAATTTTAAGGGCTCCCTGATTGGTTTGTTTCTACAATACAGACTTCGATTATTACACAGTGCATCATGATGTCAAAGAAAGCAATTAAGTATCTCAGCATGGTCTAAATGAATGAACAGTTGTTTACTAATGTATGAAATATTGATTTTGTTGTGCTTTGCCAATGTAGTTTCTAACAAGAAATAAGCCAATGCAATGCATCAGCCAGCTTGAACTGGAATGGAAAAGGAGGGGATGATGAACACATGGGCAGGACCCAGAAAAAGATGAATGGCAGCAAGTAAATTATAGGTTAGATTAGCATATCATAATCAAAATGTCTTGTATGTGCTCATTGCCATGCTGATATGCTGATATGTCACAGCTGATTTATGCAAATGCTGCACATGTGTACGTGGCTGTAATAACCGTGTCTTTAAAGGAATGCAATAGCTGTGGAGGCATGGGGAGGTTTACCCCCAACTCTGGCTTCTGAGATGGAGATATTTAACCACATCTGCGTTATCCTAGTAACCTCAAAAACGCATAGACACAAGCTGGGAGAAACAACTTCAAGGCCACTCAGTTTGGAAAGGAAATTAAACAGACAATTTGTGTAATGAAAGGCACAATAACATAAGTGGAAGCAGAAATATTTTCATCAAATATAGCACATGACTGCAAGGAATAGTTCAGATGATAGTCTAAAATCCAAACATAATGCCGTTTCATTTTAGGATCTGGCGATACTAATTCCTCTGTCTGGGCATGGGCGTTTTCTCCATCCAGCCCATAAGTGACATGTGTTTTGTGCACTTGGAGAAGGCGGTATCGTCTGGAGGGAGGGGGTGTATGGGATACTGGGTCCGTTGCTGTGGGCCATTCAGTCCCAGTATAAATGGAGCAACAGCTTAGTCCGCATTGATGGTAGTAACTTGGATGCGTTCCAGGTGGGAGGATGAATTTCTGGGTCCAGCCAAGGAACCGAAGGGTTTCAGTTTGGTAGCATGATGATTTCATTCCTGCTTTTTGATGTCCTGATGATGCCATCAAATGGGTAGATCTTCAGGTCCCACTGGTGGGGCTCACAGCTGAGTTTCAAGTGTGTGTTAGGGGGGTTTGGTACTTCCAAATCTGAGACCCTGGTTCGAAGTCAGAAAGAGGTGAAACAGCCTCTCTGAGATGGGAGTGAGGCAGGGAATCAGATGGAGGAGGTCTTGTTCACAAGTGAGGGAAAAATGTAGTAAAAGATGAGCAGGCAGATCACGATATCTGCAGTAAGTCGACCAAACCGGCAGTGAAGAGAAAGCTGAGGCAAAAGGCAGAGCTCTCTGCTGACTGGTAGACATACGTTTCTACCCCCACCCATGGTCACGGATTTTGGGTAGTGACCAAAAGAACAAGATGGCGAATACAAGCAGCTGAAATGAATTTCCTCAACATTGTGACTGGATGAGAAGCTGATTGCAGTGATTTAGGAGTCGCTGCCTCTCCACATCGAGAGCAGCCAGTAAGGTGATTTGAGCACCTTGTTAGGATGCCTCGTGGACGTCTCCGTAGGGAAGTGATTTGGAGATGTCCAACGAGAAGGAGGACAAGGAGCAGACCCTAGACACACTGGAGCAATTCTGTCTCTAAGCTGACCAGGGAACACTTCAGCATCCCCCTGGTGGAGGAGTTAACCGGGGAAAGAATACCCGCAGTAATGCCCAAGTTCACTTTGGCAGTTTATAGGAAGACAACATGCCAAAGACTTCAACTGTATGGCAGCACTTTAAATTGAGCAATGATAAGACTAAGTTAGTCTGCTAAATGTGCAATTAGGTTTACTTTTACATGAAAAATCACCTAGAGGCTGAAAGTACTTCTTACATTATCACCATTTCAGTACAGTCAAGTATTAGAAAGTAGTTGGGACTGAAATGTGCAGGTAATCATCACTACTTACATGCTTTTGCAGTGTTAACGGCCATCTATGTCTGACACACGAGAACAGGCTATGATGCATTTGGCATCTATATTTGGCTCGACTGCCATCCATATATGTTATTTTATATAAAACCAGATCTTATAAGACATGTAAGTAGTGACAATACATTTTGAATAACCTAATGGTATTGAAGCCGGCTCCGGCGTCGACACTCTTGAATTTGTCTAATCCGTCTCCACTGCCCATCAATGCAGAAAGTTTCAAGACAAAAAAAAAAAAAAAAAAAAAAAGTTACTTATTGGCCATAAAAAGTGTTTTCAGCTGCAAATTTATGGACAAACAGAAACTACACCTAAAAAGCATGGGCTTGTATTACAACGGCAAATATAAATTAATAAACAAATAACCATCTTGTATGGACACACCATTAATTGTGAACAAATAGGTGTGTCCAAATTTAGACAGGTATTGTATGTGTAAAGAACAAAAAAAAGAAAAAAAGGAGGAAAAAACACCTTTTTATAGCAAAGTACAAGCATGCAACAACACATGCTCCAGGAACAATACCACACACACACACACACACACACACACACACACACACACACACACACACACACACACACACACACACACACACACACACGATTAAGCCTCCCACACTAAACAAATTAACATGCCAGCTTTCTCTTGTTCATTACAAGACGTATCGTCTCCATAGAGACTAATCAATCACCACACCCCTTCAAAACAGCAAAGCTGTCAGGGAACGTGTGTGTTTGTGCCTGAGTGAGTGAGGTTGAAAAAAGGTTGAGAAAACGCCTGTGGCGGACGTCGTCTACCTCCTACCAGACTTTCAAAGGCAGCCAGAAAACACAGCAAAGTTTAACTTGTGTGAGCACAGACTAGAAGTGACAAAGTGACTGAAAGACGGAGATTGGGAGGGAGGGACACACACACACACACAAATACACACAAACATGGGCTTCGGCTTTTGTAAGATTTACATAAACATGCTCTCAATTTGGGAGCTGTTTTGCGAGTAATTTGAGAGGAGGAAACGAGGACACAGGAGGGAAAAACAAGAGCGAGGGAGGTGATGCAGAGAAGATGGAGACAGATATGACGAGCTGAGGAGAAGTAAATTAGAAGGAGAAGTCAGGAGAGGAGGCAAAAAGACAGGCATGAGTGGAAGGAAGTATGAAAAGATAGCAGACAGACGGGGATGACTCAGTAACAGTGTGAACTCGGAGCTCCAGTCTCGGCCACACAGTTTTTCCTTGTTGCCTCCGATAAAACAAGCAGAACCAGCCCTCCATTTATCCATTTCCTCTCCTCCTCTCTTTTCCCATCCATCCCACTTTCTCGTCACCCTGCCTATCCTCCTCTTGTCTCTTCTTTTTCTTGAAATATTCCTCTCACATCTTTCTTTTAAGGTTCACAGAGTCTGGTCAGTGGGAACTCATAACTTTCCCCGGGGGTTACTCGTTTCCCCGCTTTCACATGCCTACAGTTCTCCGGTTTTTTTTTTTAGAAAGCGTTAGGGACGATCCAGAGTCGTAAACATTTACACGATGACTAAAAACAACAAAATGACGCTCCATTGGTCGCTCAACCACACTGAGAAACCTGTGTGTCAGATTCACTGCCAACTTCATCAACACCTCCCCAAAAATCACACGAACCAAAAGGTTTCCTGAAGTAGAAACTGGAAAGAATTATTTTATCCTGGGTCGCTCATACTTGTAAACAAATCTGCATTCCCAGCATATGTCAAGCTCACACACGTAGAACCTCGATCACCATCTTCCCA